>WBMZ01010870.1:0-30251 GCA_013400975.1 Atrichornis clamosus
GGGCCGGGCGGGGCGGGGGCGGCGCCTGCGGAGGAAGCGGCGGGCCCGGGGCGCTCGGGGTGCGCGGCGCTCCCGCAGCTCCCGCACGGAGCCATGGGCGGCTCTGCCTCCGCGCAGCTGGACGACGGCAAGTGCGCCTACATCCGAGGTACGGGGGTGCCGCCGGGAATGCCGTCGGGATTGCCGCCGGGATTGCCGCCGGCGGCGCTGCGGGGATCCCCGCGGGGCTCGGGAAAGCCGCCGGGAATGCCGGCGGGAGCGCTCCCGGGATCCCCGCGCATCCCGGGCACCGGGCAGCGCTCGGGAGGGGTCAGCGCGGTTTGGGCTGGCTCGCACTGTCCGATGGAGTTCGGAGCAGTTTCTTAAGGGCTGCGCTTTAAAAGTTCCCGCAGAGGGAGTTACGAGAAGACGGTAAAAGTTCAGAGAGCGCGGAGCGATGCGGCTGGATGTGTCCGTGTGACAGCCAGATCCCGAGCCTCCAGACCCGGCCGAGGCGCCGGGCTTTGCCAGTCTTCATTCAAATCAGGACCACATGAGCTGATGCTCTGCCAAGCCCGTTGGAGGCAGTGGGAAAACTGCTAGGTGGGTGCTTAGGTAAACCATAACTGTGTAAGGACAGTTCTTTATTCCATTAGCGCGTCAGGAGAGAGAAGGCAAACAAAGAAAAGGGCTTTAAATTATATGTATTGCGGCTAAACTGTGAAGGAAAAGAGCATAATTCTGTATTTTAGGGAGTGTTTTAGTTACTGGAGTAGTTAAGTATGAAATACAGCTTACTCTTACCTGTGCTGCTTATCAGTAAGGTAACAGGTAGAGTATTTACAAAGCAAATTTTAAGGCTGGAGATTTATAGGCGAAGTAAAAGTTGCATGAGAAGAGGAAGCCCAGTTCTAGCTCTTTATGTGTGATGCATGTGGAGCCTGTGAGAGTCCTCTCTGTTGTGGGCTGGGAGATCAATCCCTGTGCTGAGGATTCGGGCCGGAGGGTGACTCCTGGGTGGTGCCCACAGTCCAGCCTGTCCTTGTCTTCCCTTGCTTTGGGATTTTGCTGTGGTGCAGAGGGAGTGGAAATGTTGAACCGCTCCTCTGTTAGGACTCTTTCAAAATCACAGTGGGTCTTTCAAGAGATTCCCATAGTGGGAAGGATGGCCAGTTATTAAATGGCTTTTACCCAAAAAGCAGTCAGCAGAGCTACTGACCCCACATGCTGAGATTTTTGTACAGTGTCTTCTCAGTATTGTCATTTTTTCCTGCCCATTTGAGGATGGTTTCAAGTCACATCAGAGCCATGAGGGTGCAGTCCCCATGGATTTCTAGTCTTCTTTATATTCATCCCCATGCTGCAACCAAAATTGCATTTCCACAGTTCAGCATTTCAAGTTTCTGGTCCCTGAGTTGCGAGTGCCTGAAAAGGTTGATGTCTATTTATTGAAGGAAAAAAGAAAAAAAATTCAGGGAGCTTATTAGTTTCTTCAGAGCTGTGCAGGAGGAAATGGTGCTGGTCTTTGCCCTGGACATCATCTAGAATTAGTACTGGGAGGTAATGCCAGGGGGTAGGGAAATCCCTACGTGTGAAGTGGGGCTGGGAGTGTGTGTCTGAGACTTCCCTGCAACTCAGGGAGAGTGCCTTGGTCGGGCTGAGAGCTCTGCAGCACTCTAGCTCTTGTTTGCCCATCATATCCTTGCACAGGCAAGAGCTAAAGGGAAATTGTTGTGGAAAAAGGAATTATAACACTGTGCTCATCCCCTGGCTCAAGTCTATTGTTGTTACTGTAAGTAAGGATCCCCCACTCTAAGCTCCTGCTTGGAAAAATAATTAGTGAGGCACTTCATACAGAGGCTGCCTGTGAAATAGCACTTCCAAGGAGGGAAAAGAATTGGGAAGAGCATCTTAAATTGAAACAGAGTACCTGATCCAGCTCACCAAACCTACTGCTGGCGTTGAGGCTGGAGTCTGTAAGATTCAGACCTTGCCTGTCTGTGTCACACACTTTGGTGTGATGTATTTACAGAGAAGTGTGGTGGTGAGCTCCCCTCATTCCAGGAGGGAGTGAGTGGAAGGGCTGAGTCCATAGCTTGAAAAAGCAGCACGTTTTTCAGCTGGCTTTGTGAAGCTTAGGTGGGTTTTTCTGGCGGGATGGCAGCTTTTGGGGTTCCTGTCCTCCACAGACAATGCAGGGGTGTCCTCAGTAAAAAGGGAGGGGAGAGACCTGCTTTTTGTCAGCGGGGCAGTCAGTCCATAGTGCTGGAATGGGCCAGCACTGGGGAGGGACTCTGTGAGACAGCAAGCCCAGGGAGCCAGCAACAGTCTCCAGACTTTGTGCATGTTGGGATGCTCACTCATATCAGTGGCCTCGAGACAGGAAATCCTGAGTATTACTTCAAGTGAGAGCTTGGTCTAGTTTGTAGTTGTTTTCATGATGGTGTAAATTCATTTCTTGTTGCCATAATGATAATTTAGTTTGTCTGAAATTAAATGTGTTGTAAAACCTCATAGTTCATTTAGGCAACATTTAAGCTAAAACACAGTGTAATGAATGGAAATGAGGGGCTGAGCATTAAAGGGATAGATGTCCTGTGCAAGGCAGGATTTGGACTTGATGATCCTTCTGGGTCTGTTCCAATGCTGGATATTCCACAATTCCATGATTCCATGATATGGCTTCTGCATCAACACAGGTACAGTTCGACAGGTTTTCTGACTTCCAGGAGTCTATCTGCTCACATTGTCTGAGGGATGAGAGGAGGACAAAAGTGGTGTGATATGTAAAGTTATGTTGGAAATATGCAAACCCATTCAAATAGGAGTCTCTATAACCCAGCAAAAACCTGGCCCTCAGCACGGGCACCCCAGGGAGAGCCTGGGAGTCACTCTGCTGGTTCCCTGTGGGTGGATGAGAGCCTCGCCAGACCAGTTGGAGAAATGAATCCCAGAGAAGATCAGGAAGGCATCCCACGCAGCATCTCAGTTACTGAATGCAGAGGCTGTGATTTCCACCTAAAACTACTTCAAACTTCCGTGCTCTTAGGGAAGAAGTGGCAGGATTGAACCAGCCAAATTGCAGAGCTGTGTATTTTGGTACACGGGGCAATATCTTGGGGAATACCATGACCTGAAAGTGAGCAAATACAATTATTGACCTGGTAGTGTGCATTCCCTGCAGCAAACAATGCCTAAGAAGGGAATAAATGATGCCAATGTGTGACTTTCCAGCTGGTCTTCACAGGGCTTTGTTTGAGGCTGTGTTTGAAACTGCAAGGGCAGGGATCTTCCTTGTGAAGTTTGAATCAATTGCCTAAACACTTATTTGGGGATGGAAATGCTTTGCAAAGCAATTTTTATACTCAGAAAATCTCTATATTAAGAAACTATATATATTTATATGTCATGAAGTTACATTTTGCAAGCCATGGCAACATCTTTTGTCTTTGTTGAGTAGAAATTAAAGGAAATTGGTCATTGTTGTGGGATGAAACTGTGAATTAAATGTCAAGACTTGATATTCCTTAATCCTGCCTGAAGGAAATTAATGTCATAGTAAAGTAATGGAAAAATGAGTCAACAGGGACTCCTGTGAGCGTTGGGGACAGTTTGTGTCCACTGGGAGAAGGTTGGTAAAGGAGATTTAGGGAGCAGTGGGAGGAAGCCAGACCACTGCACTGCAGCATTGCTAGTCTTGAAACCTTAGGAGTTTCAAAGGTGTTCTCTGTGTTGTGCAGCACGAGCCTGTTTTTCTAACCATACCTATGGAAAAATACTTTTTTCCACCTATTTAGGATCCATAAGATATTTTAAATACACATGCACATTCTAAGCAGTAAAATGATTTAAAGCCCTCTAAAATGAAAAGAAAACTTTATATTATTTCCTGTAGGTTTTGGCCTGAGGCCTTGAAAAAGACGACTTGTGGCAGAGATAATCCTGCTTTGTGGGGTTTTGGTGGGACTCCATGGGGATTGCTTAGGATGTGAGTGAAACAGAGTTTAAAACATGGCAGTAATAATTAGGAGACTGGGAGTTGGTCATGTGAAAAGAGTTTATTAAAAAAATTCGTGCTCTCAGTTTGATGAAGCATGGGCTAAACTTATGATGGGAGGTGTTTGCTGGGTGAATTGTCTGATGGTGCTTAAGGAGTGCTACACCCAGGAGGGAGCGGCCCAGGGCAGGGGTGGGGAGTTACGGCTCAGAGTGCGATCCTGGAATTTGGGAATGAGCTGAAAGTGCCTGCTAAAGCAGCTTGGTGGTATGGCCTGAGAGGTCGTGCTGGAGGCTTCATCACTGCTGATGGAAGGATTTTGCTTAGGGTCTCTAATATCAGCAGGGAACAATGAAGGATGTGGATCTCACAGCAGGCAGAAGGCGGAAATGCCCTTAAAGGTGCTGAAGTCACTGCCCCTGGAGGTGTTTAAAAAAAGACTGGATGGGGCACTCAGTGCCATGGTTTGGTTGATGAGGAGGTGGTAGGTCATAGGTTGGACTTGATCTCAAAGGTCTTTTCCAACCTAGTTAGTTCTGTGTGATTCTGTGTGTGTGATTATCAAAGTCTTGATTATTTTCCATTTCTGCAATCTCAGCAGCAGAAGTTCTAGGGAGCTAAGCTCTGCTCTGTCACATGTGGTGTGCTGGGATTAATTTTTTTAAAATTTGCAGAAGTGGAGAGATTTCAAGCACCCAACACCAGTAATTGCAACAAGTGCATCTCCAAAAGAGTTTAGCATATGAAGAATTGAACTTTGAAGGTTTTTTATTAAAGATGCTCAATGTGCTTGACCATATCCTGGTTACCCATTTCTATAAACATACATCTGTCCAGATGGTGAGGCTTTGTAGTCATTTGCTTTTGCTTTGTTTGTTTAAATGCAGTTTCTTCTTTCCCTTCTTTTCCATCTCTTTCCTCACCCAGGCAGATGGGACAGCCCAGCAGTGGTGATGCTGTGACCCTGTGGCACCCAGGATGCACCCTAGGGATTTCCTCATTGTTTAGGAAGTTTTTCCAGGCAGACCTTCCAGCTGTTTTTCTTTTCAGGTGGCAGTGAAACCTATTACTTAATGTCTGTAAGAAATTTCTTTCTGGCCATTTGTTTTACTTACGAATTCCAGGGTGGTGTTAATTAAGAGAGGATTTTGCACAACGGTCACACACTGTAGGTGTGTTCCTACAAGATGTAGCATACTTCAAAAAGCAGAGAGATTCCTCCTATTCTGTCATGTTTTAGAGACTGAAGAGAAGCCTGGTTTACCCTTTATTTGAAAGACAAGATAAGGAAATGGGTCGCCAGCTTTACAGGAGACCAGCTGAATCAGCTCCATGGGTTGTATGGAGATGAGTCCCAACAACTCAGAGGGACATAGCCCAAGTGCCTGATACAGCTCTGGAGTGAAATTCTCAGCCAGTGTGCACACAGCTGGGAGTGCTGGAGAATGGAAGAATGACTTGGAATTAATAGTGGAAAAGTTGGCCTTTTTTTGGACAGGCACTCAGACTGGATGTTGGATTTTCTGCTTTAAACTGTTGCATATGCTTCTGGTTTTAATTTGGTGTGCGACTGCAAGTACAGCAGAGCTTTGTAAAAATCTGGCTGCACTCACTGCCCTTGCACTCGGCCTGTTCCAAGCTGCGTCATGCCGTGTTTTGGAAGTTCCCTCTTTCATTTTCTGCAGGTGAGCCTGGTTGTAGCATCATACAGAGCAGGAGAGCCCCATCCCTGGAAGTGTCCAAGGCCAGGTTGGACAGGGCTTGGAGCAGCCTGGGATAGTGGAAGGTGTCCCTGCCCATGGCAGGGGATAGAACAAGATGAGCTTTAAGGTCATTCCCACCAAACCATTCTGATCCCATGATTATATGAGTGTGGGGGTCTCTCTGGACTTAACAGAATCTACTTCATAGCTCTTAGAGGCTGCTTTTTCTTTTCACCTGGTGAGGTTTATCGTAAAAGCTGATTGGATTTATCTGCTACTCCCAAAATCTAAGGAAAAGGCAGAGTAATATTTTCTTTCACAAACATTTATTGAATCTGGAATGTGTGGTAGTGCCATCTGGTCCAATCCAAACAGGCAGAAATACCCACAGAAGGAAGAAGTGAAGTAGAATGTGTAGGAAATTCAAATTCCAGTAAGGATATGAGATTCTGTTATATGCACCTTGCAAAGTTTCCAAGTTCTTCAAGACTGTAAGAAATGAGATTTTAAGGGAAAATCCTTTTGGCTTTACTTGTTTACTCAGAAGTTTTAGTGCTCAGAGAGGTTGTTGCTGTTGGAGCCAGTGGCAGATTTTCATCCCATAGTTCTGATAAATGATGCCTGCCTGTGGTAGATAGCAGAGGCAGATTCTCTTTGGGTTTTATGGTCTTTCATTCAAGGGGCCAGGCACTTCTTCTTAGCTTTCAATTCAATGCAAGCAAAAGGCAAATCCAGGGATTTGATTGATGGGAAAGATCTTTGCCACCCAGCTTGAACAGAATTTACCGTCCTTGGTAATATTCAGATTCAGTTTTGGCAGACTGAGGCAGGGTATACCTTCTCTGTTCCATTTCCATTGCTCATATAGTGCATTGGTAACTCCTCTCAAAAGCACCACGAAAATTTTGGAAGTTTCCAGCCATGTTATCTTGCATTGAGCATGATCAGGAATTTCCCTAATCAAAGCAGGAGGTGAGATTTTGTTCATCAGTTTGTCAGTGATCACATCCCATTTACCTTCTGTAAATGCCTTGAGGTTTTCCCAAACCCAGGAATCCCAGGTATCCAGTTTGTGTCCCAGGGCTTGGGTGAGGCTCTGTGCCCGTTCAGCAGGATCATCTCAAGCTCCCCTACAGCAAACTGTACACAAGAACTACCCTTAAAGATGATGTGCTGCATCACTGGGTCTGAAAACCAAAACGTGGGGTTTTTCTGGTCTTTTTTGGGGTAGTGTGAGGGAAGGAAAACCACGGGGTTGTCAGGGGAGGCAAGTGGCATTTTTCATCTTTTCTGCAGTCACCGTAGAAGAAACTACGTACATGTGGAATTAGGCACAGGTATCAGAGGAAAGAGCTGCTCCTCAATACAAAAAGTGAGAAACAGGCTCGTCTTTGCCCAAAATCTGTAATTGAGAGGCACACTGTGAGTGTGGAGCCTGCTGTGCCTTTGTACTCGATGTTTTCCAAAATCTTGAAGACTGGAGGTTCTTAAATTAGTGCAGCTTGGCCACAGATTACAAGACAATCTTTGCATCTGATAGAGATTTTATTGATCTTAAAGGGAGAAAAAGCAGGCTCTGAGATGATGAAAGCAACTTTGGTGGTGGTGGTGGTGCCTTTGGGCAGGGGCAGCTGCAAAGCCAGTGTCTAGCTGGGGAAGGATGATATTCATAAGGAGTGTGCTTTTAAAGTACAGCTTTTTCCTTTGCCTGGAATAACCACGCTGTTCTCTTCACACTTAGAGAACAATTAAAAGTGGTTTCAAGTTTTGGAACATCCAAGCAAGCATTTTACTGCTTTTGCAGTTAAAGGACGGTGATGAAACAAGGCCAACTCTTAGATCAAAGCAAGATTAAAGCTTGTGCAGATGGCTCAAACTTGTGTGAAGAAAGGGCTCGCCTGCTTGGGTCTCCTCAAAACTTCACCCTGTATCTGTTTAGTAGTCTTACATATTAAAAAAAGTTTGCTCCTGATGCTACACTGACGTTTATCTTGGTATGATTTTAAGACTTTGTTTAAGATTTTAATGACTTTGTTTCTCTAGGTATTTAATTAAGTGTTAAGTCTTGAATTCATAAGCCTTTAATTTTAATGCTTCTGTGATATATTAATAGGTCTGACTGAGTAGTTGCTGTTAACACTTTGGGTAGTACTGAAGCTTTAAGCTGAAATATTTAGGTCATTGTAGTGCTACCAAAGTTGTTATTTAGTTACTGCATCTTTTTTTTTTTTGCTTTTTCTTAATTAAAGCTAGGGAGTTGTCTTAGCTGCAGTAGCAGGAAGTAGGAAACAAAAGCGAGGCTGACTCTTGGGCTCTTTGAATAGATGAGTAAGAGGTTAAAAGCAGCATAGTTTTCAGAAATATGTAGATTGGTTTTGTATGATTGAAATTCTTTTAGGAAACAAGTGAGATCAGGAGTAGTTATTTTCTAAATAAATTTTCTCAGCCAAAGCTAGTGATTAAAATGACCTTTTGGGTGCTGTCTGTGATGAGATTGATTCTAAGCTGTAGTTCCGCTATGGCCTGAGCACCGCGGCTCCTAAGGCGTGTGGGCAGTGCTGCACAGGATGACACCCACATTGTTCATGACACCTGCAGTGCTTTTGTGCACTGCCTGTTGGGTGCCTGGCCAGCCAGGTGTCTCCCAGGTGTTTTCTTGGGCTGTGGCAGGGGAGGCAGCACGTCGGCTGTCGGAGCACAGCCGCAGCAGTGGTGGGTGGTGCTGCCAGGGCCTGGTCACGCTCTGGGTCTCGGGTCAGAGCAGCGGGTGCTCCTCTGGGGCTGCCTCAAGCCACGCTGCGCCAGGGCTGCCACAGCCAGGGCTGCAGCAACTCCACTCCTGGGTGGAAAAGAGCAGCAGGGTTTTGGCCTCCTGCCCGCTTTCCGTGCCTCCCCAGCAGCCAGCCGTGGTCTGTCCTCCAGAAGAAATGCTGCTGTGGGGGTCTGTGCAAGGGGAGAGTGTCAGCTGATCTCCAGGTTGGAGTTTTTACACAGCACTGCTTAAAGAGTGGGCGTGGAGCATCCTCCCACATCAGTGCCTGGCAGTTTGTGGGCTCTGCCTGATACCAGCAGCACCAGTGACACCTTTTCAGAACACAGTGGGCTTGTGAGCAGATCGTTGGGCACGTTGTGAGACACTCTGTTCATAGCTCCCCAAATGCTGGTGTGTTTCCAGATTCATTCCTGTTGTGTTTCTAAGGTCAGTGCACGTTTTGAGTGTGGCTCTCCTGTTGCAACAGGCAGCTTGTAGAAAAGGTCATGTACAGCTCAGTTTCACATGGGCTGTTGTGGGGGGCACATTGATCCTCAGGAGGAGGGTTTGTGGTACACACATCATGAGGTGATTCTTCTTCCTGGTTTCTCACTGTGTAAGCAGGCAAAGCTAAAGCAAAGGTCCAGGGAAATGAAGACATGGGACCAGCTTGTGCCAGGACCAGGAGAAGCAGCCTGTGCCAACCCCTGGAGCAGGAACAGCCTCTGCAGCAGCTCCAGCTGCACTGTGCTGGTGGATCCCAGCAGGCAGAGTTAATGACTGACATGTGCTGGGGACCAGCTGGGCCTTTAAGCACCCAGGGTCTTGGAATCATAGAATTATGGAATGGCCTGGGTTGGAAGGCACATCCAGCCCCACCCCTGCCATGGGCAGGGACACCTCCCACTATCCCAGGGTGCTCCAAGCCCCATCCAACCTGGCCTTGGACACTTCCAGGGATCCAGGGACAGGCGCAGCTTCTCTGGGCAACCTGGGCCAGGGCCTCACCACCCTCACAGGGAAGTATTCCTTCTCAGTATCCCATCTAATGCTGCCCTCTGGCAGTTTAACACTGCTCCCCCTTGTCCTGTCACTGTCTGCCCTATCCCTCATTTTTTATAAGCCCCTTTGAAGTACTGGAAGGCTTCAGTAAGGTGTCCCTGAAGCCTCTTCTTCTCCAGGCTCAGAAATCCCAGTTCTCTCAGCCTGTCACTAAATGCTTTCACATCCAACTTTAGAAAAAAATACCCACAGCTTCTTTCTGTTATAAAACTATCTGGGGTTTCCCCTGAAGGTTGATATTCCAGCTGAAGGGAGCAGCAGGTTTTGCAGGACTCCAGATCCCTGCTCACTTCCTGGGATGGCCCATTTACTACTGGTTTTTAGTTCCTAGTGCTTGGGATCTCAATTTTAAAAATCACCCTTGTGTGCCGTATCTGGAAACTTGCTGCCTGCCAAGGAATTTCCCTGCTATTTTCAGAGATACACAGGCATTGCTGCTTCGAATTTACAGTAATTTTACAAAATCTACAAATTTACAAAAGTTGCCAGCACCATCCTGCCACTCAGCATCCATCTCACTCAGCCCTGTCCTTTCAGCCCTCATCAGCCCCTCTCATCTCCTGTCTCAGGAGGACATTTCTAAAGCTGCATGCGATATTTTCCTTCCTCCACAAGAAACCACAGTGGGTGTTTGTGCTGTGATTCTCTGCAGGGCTTTGTCGTGACGTTGGTAACCGAAGACCTGATCCTTGAAGCAGGATTGGGGATGTTAAATACCTTGAACGTTGTCTAAAGATCATCTTGCTTTTTCTGAGTGTGATGCAGAGGATCTTTATGTATTTTCACTTGGTGTTCCACGTGTTCTAGCTATCACACTAGAGGAAAGGCAAGTTTTCATCATGCCCAGACAAAGATTTAATGGCGTGGTCTGTGCAAAAGAAAGGCAAAAAGGCTTTTTTGCTCTTTAAGGGTATTTTCTAAAGTAATATCACTGTAGTTTAGTGTGCCAGACACTTTCCTGTGTTTGCAGTTGCAGATGAGGCTTTGCCAGCCCTCAGCTGTCCAGACTGAAGTTTCCATGCTGAGCATCTGCCTCAAATTGCCATTTTGAGAAAACAGTTAAAATGGCTCATACTTTTTTGGTTTTGTTTTTTGTTGTTGTGAATTAAGCTAGAGAAAACATGTTTTCCTTTCTTTGTTTGTTCAGTCGAGCAGCTCAGGCCTGTCCTGCAAGGGGAGGGAAGGGCTTGGAGGCCACGGAGGTGGAATAAGGGAAAGCAGAGGGAAGTGGGAAAGGTTTCCAGCCACTACCCATGTTCACCTGCTGGACTGAACCCTGTTGTTTGCCCTCTGTGCAGGCTAGAAAATAGATACAAAGCCCACAGCTACCAGCAGCTGGTCACCCCTGTAGGCAAAGCAAACACAACTCTATATCCTGTAAATGTGAGTGGAAAAACTTAACGGATCTGAAGCCCTGAACTCATGGCTAGTGCTCGAAGGAGGCCAGGGTGCAAAGGCTTTTTTCTGGTGTATTTTTCTATTGGCTTCATTCAGTAGAAAGCCCCAGCTTCGTTGTTTGGGTTTTTTTCTTTCCGTCTGAGATTTCCTGTACACCTGCCAAGCTACAGAGCGCCGTGCAGGCATCATCCGGCTGATCCTCCTGCTGAGATCCTGTGAGAGGTGGTGCTCTTGGATTTCATGTACGAGGAGTTACGGGTGTAAATCTGAGGCTTGACAAGCCTGCTGCTTAATTTTTTGGGGAACTGACCATTTTAATGCTCTCCCCAAATTTCCAGCTGGGTTTTGGCTGTGGTCAGGCACTCAGCACTTCTGTAAATCAGAAAAAGAAGGTGGCAGGAGCCATCTGGGAGCCTCTCCTATAAGTGATACGTGTTTTGTCCAGCTTTCCATTCTGTAGCAGACATAATCTGGTTCTTTGGAGTGGTGTTTACCTGCTTTTAAATATAAATCAAGTCCCTACTTTTTCCAGTTCACTATGCCACAAAGTTTCAAAGCTCTGCAATAAATGGAGCAGGTACCATATGAAGTTGATCAGAAGATGGTATTTTTAGGTGTGATTGTAAAGGAAAATAATCACTGCTGCTTGTGCTCCATCAGTCTTTGTCCTGAGCCCAGGAAGCAGCAGCAGAACTCCTGACAGGAGGAGTGTTTGAGGTGAGTGATGGTTTGTGAGTGTGGCTGTAGGAGGCATCTGGGTGTTAGGGTTGCATTTGATGTGTCTGCAGGGAGGAGCCCCCAAATCCTCCTGATGGCCAGCTGGCCAAAGCTGATGGTGGATTTCGTGGTGCTTTCGGAGGAGAAAAGATCAGAGTCAGAATGGTTTGGATTGAAAGGGATCCTTAAAGCTCATCTTGTTCCAGCCCCTGCCATGGGCAGGGACACCTCCCACTGCCCCAGGCTGCTCCAAGCCCCATCCAACCAGGCCTTGGACACTTCCACTGGAACAAAGCTGTCCTTTTAACAGGACTACAGGAAATGGCCTCAAGCTGTGGGGAGGTTCGGTTTGGACATCATGGAAAGGATGGTCAGGCCTTGGCAGGGGCTGCCCAGGGAGGTGTTGGAGTCCCCATCCCTGGAGGTGCCCAGGGAAGGCCTGGACGTGGCACTCAGAGCTCTGGGCTGGGGACAAGGTGGGGATGGGGCACAGCTGGGACTGAACGGTTTTGGAGGGCTTTCCCAACCTCAGTGATTCTGTTATTCCATGTTTCTGTGATGTCCTACCAAACTCAGAGGGAGCAATGGGGAGGAAGAGTGCCCAGAACGAAATTGAGGCTGTATTTGGTGTGACACACACCCAGCATCTGTGACAAAAGAAGCTTCTGTAGAAGACTTGGGAGATTGGGCTTGATGTGTTCATGATAAGTTCTTGGGAGCTGTGGCCAAGTAGTCATGTTATCAAAAACTGAGGCAGCACTGGGTTTGTTGGAGGAAGAAGCTGAGTTCCAAGTGAATGAAGGAGGAAGGCCCCCATCTGAACTCACCACCAACTTCCCTTATGCTTGGAAAAAACGTGAAGCTGCTCAGCAGATCCTGTATCAGAACGGGGTTGACTAAAGCTGATACCACCCCGGGAGACAAGGGAGTTACCAGCATAAACAGGCATCCAAACCCAGTGTGTTGGTAAGAGTGTAAAATACTATGTGGTAATTTTGAGCAAGAGCTTGTGGTTTGTTAGTTACTCATCTTGCTACATGGTTTTCCTTTGCGTGCCTTAAATATTTAGGCAGCAGGAAGTGTGGTCAACTGAAGAGTTGCTGTGCTCTTTCCATAACACTTGGCACTGGCAGGTGTTACTTTTTGTGACCAGAAATCGAATTCACACTTACCTTGGGGGGTGCTCCTAAACCAGGACCTCGCAGGGTGTTGAGGCCGAGCGCTGGAGGGGAGCGCTGGCTGGGTTTCCTTGTTACCATCTGCAAAGGAGCTGTTTTTAAAATCCAGCCTCTCTGACAGCTCAGTGTCTGGAGTTCTGCTGTTGGAAGGGACAAGTGATCTTCTGGGAGGCTGCCCCAAAAATGAAGCTGAATTTGAGGATGCTGCAGAGAGTTGAGTTTCCGTGGCCGTTGTGTGGAGTCGCCTGGGCTGAATCGGTGCCAGGGCTGTGAGTGTGCACAGCCTTGGGAGGATGTGAAAGCTGCATTTCAGATGGGGCCCATCTCTCTATTCATAGATGTGCAACTCCTTTTGGATGATGAGAATAGAGACATCTGTAAAAAGTAATAGACCCCTTTCCTCCCAGAATAAGGCTATGAGCTTTCCAGCTGTTGGCTAAGACAGGTTTTCCTGCTGAAATAGCTTTTGCCTGAAGTAAGTAAAACAATATGGTTATGGTAACTGGAAATGTTTCTTTGGCAATTCTAGTTGTAAATCCAAGTGGGTTTATTCATTGTAGCTTCTTGTAGCAGCTGTTTGATTCAGAAAACCTTATGGGGTCTTCAGTGAAGTGCACGCTGCTGCTAAAATGCAGTTTTGCTCATGTTCTCTATTTTCTTTACCATACTGTGTGGCTAATTTTATCTTCACAGTGAAGTCTCACAATTCTAGAACACACTGTTGCTTTCCTTCATAAGTCCCATCATCCTAAATAATGCAAAGACAAGCCCATAACATTCATTCATGTGGTTCTTGGTTGCAACCACAGTAATATGGACTGGGCCATGTATCTGTCAGCTGATGCCATTCCAGATTCATAAAATATGCTTGGGATCTTTTTTTAGTTCTGCAGAGTTTAAAGATGAGCTTATTAGGCATCTCTCTGATGTGTAATTATTCTGGACTGAATAATTCTAATCAGAAGATATGCAATTTATATACAGTAGACAAGCAGAGAAGAGTGTATGTTTAAAAACTGAGTTTGCCAGAGCAGATTTGCAAAAAAAGAGGTCTAATGCATTTAAGAGACTTTTATTTTTATTTAAACACCTTTTTTAAAACAACAAATCACATTTTCTGGCTCAGGAAGCAGTTTTACGTCTGTATTATATCATATGTATGTCTTGACTATCTTTCTGTGTGTTCTTTCAATTCCAAGATACGATATTTTACGAAGTGGAGGAACCCTTGGAAATGAAGAGTTTAAAAAGCACGTCAGGGTGTCTGTTCAATCTGGAAGCCAGGGCTGCTTTATCTTATCTGACTTTCCTGGTGTTGCTCTGTACTGAATGAGATAAGATCTGATGCTTTCATATTTCTCTCACAGCAGGTTCTTCTGAAGCACACTAAGGAGATATTTTTAATACAGCCAAACAAAAACTGTCATTTTTAGAACTTCAGCTGGCGTTTAGAACTTCAGCTTCAGAGGTGCTGGGCACCCACCTGGCACTGGTTGGTATCCAGTTGTTCTGGAAACGGGAGAAGCTGCCTCACACCAGTGGCAGCAAAAGTAACTTTCAAAAACACCCTTGAATTTTCAATGTGTGCTATCTTCTTAGTGCCAAAGGTACTTACAAAGGGGAAATAATTACAGTACAAGGACCTGACCTTGTTACTGGTTCAAAAGGGGTTATAAAAAGACTGTCATCTCCTGTGCTATGGGTTTGTGGCTGTTGGCTAAAACACATGTCCCCAGGGAGCTGCCTGAAAGCAGAATTGGAAACCAGGATATTAAATCTGAGACCTGTTGTCCTGACCTTGGAATTTCTGAGATTTACAAGCAAAAAGTCCTGACTCTATTTAAGCCCAAACCTTTGGTTCAGCCTGGCTGGTTTGGTGCATCTTTGCTAGTAAAGCTCAGAGCAGAGCAGAGGCCATGAGGCACTTTGTTAACACTGTCTCCACATGCTTTTTCATTGGAAATTATAAAAAATCCATGAATTATATCAGTGGTTTTTGTGAATACACTGGTCCAGAATTCCTGACTTGTTCTTGTTATCACCCTTTTGACTGCTCTGCTTTTTCCTCCCTTAAGAGCCTGCCTGTTTGTGTGAAGCTGCTGGGTTTATGCAAAACCTGTGGTGAAGCAGTTGACTCAGAGATGCCAGGAAGGGCAAATAGCAAAGAAGTTGTGTCTCAGGATACCAAAACGTTTTGCTATTGCATGAGTAGCAGCTCATTGGAAGGGATATTTGACTGTATAGTAAAGGTCTTTAGGAGTTGTAATAAGGGGTAGCCAAGTCTCTGAAAGGTTGTTGTGGAGTCAAGAGCCCTTGAGGGTGTTTTGAAGCCACACTGGATGCTGTTAGGTGAGAAAATATTTTGTAGAGATTTGGGGCTCATCTTTCATTTCATCAGGCTGGTGAAGTCCATCAGCCCAAGTGAAGATAGGAAATGGGTTTACGTGGTTTTCCCTGCATTTGTTTCTCAGAAAGCCACAGGCTGCCTTTAAGCCATCCTCAAAGAATGCAAACATGGCTTGAAATGCAGCTGCAGTGAGGAAACGCAGGCAGCCTTTGGAGGAATTCAGATCTGGATGAAACTCAAAATGAGCATTGTTAGACAGGAGCTAAATGCATTTATAGTCACATTACTTGTGATTACTTCTGCATCCACTAAATGAGAATGTAATCTGATACATGTAAATCTGCCAGATAAAACTCTTATCACACAGCCCTTGCATGCTGCATTCTTAGGCCTGTTTTTTCCTTGGTGCCCTAAACAAAGCATTTTGCAAAACACAGAAAGATGAATTTAAGTTTTGATATGGACAAACAAAACTCAGGACTGTGCTCTTCTCCAGAAAGGGAGAGTGTATTGGCATCCACAGTGGCAGAAGCTCATCTTGGATTGATGGGGAGAACTTCACAGAGACCCTTGAAGAGCTGAGACGTCCAGAACTGGAGCTCCATAACCAACCATACAGAGGCAGGAGTGATAAGAGCAAACTGTGAAATGCACTAACTGAGGTCTTGCCCCCATGGGTATAAACCCAAGCCTTGAACATCCTCTGGGTATGTGTTGCCACAGGTCGTGGTGTGCAGGCAGGTCCTTTTGGTGTGCCTGTGCCTGGAAGGCCATGAACACCTCGAGAGGCCCAGGGTCACTGCCAACCAGCAGGAGAGCGCCCACAGACCCATTTCCCAGTAAACTCTCAGGAACAAATTTCCTCTTCTTAATAATAACCTGCCCAGCTGCTTTTCTGAGCCCAGACCTCACGTGGTCCTGCTGTACAAACAGTGCTGGAAGAAGGTGCTTTGGATTTGTTTTTTTCAGTTTTTTCCTTTCAAGTCATGTTGTCACAAGCCCTTCTGAACATGAAAGATAAATGGAGAGGAAATGAGGCAACTTATCTTCTGGTTTTTTCTTTTCAAGAAGGAAGGAGCATTGAAACGTTGAGGCGGAAGAGCCAAGAGGCTGAGGAGCCTCAAACACACGTTTAGGGAGAGGGACAATAAAAAGCTGAGTGGAGCTTCTTCCCTGGAAGTCCTCTTAGGAATGGAGAAAACAAACACCACTGGTAACACTCTTGTCTTCCCAGTGATGCTTTCATGAGAGCTTGAGGAACTGAAACTTGTCCAGGAAGAAGAAGAAGAAGAATGCACAGCGCCTGGCACTGTCAGGTGGCTGGATGGAGCCCTCTGAACCTGATTTCACCATGTGGGAGTGGAGTTTGGTGAACCCAGCTCCATGGAGGAAACAAGGCAAGCTGGAGACTCCAGCAGCAGAGTTGTGTGTCACCACCTTCCTGTCACAGCAGGTGACACCTTGGCTGTGCCTGTCTGGGAGTGCAGTCAGACACTCAGTGGGGCTCCGGCCTTGCTCTGAGTTGTGGTTAAAAGTAGAAGTCTGAAAAAGAAAATAAACAGTGTGCTGGAACAAAGAGACCTTAAACCCCACATCTGTGCAGGAGTGACTGTAAGATGAGTCTTCCTTTGTATGTGTCCTCTGTGGCATTGACATCAAATTCTTTCTGAACACAGTTCTTCATTTTTCCCTAAATTTCCCCAACCTGTGCCCTCATGACCTGGGAGCGTTTCTCCCTCTGGTGATGTGGGTTGCTGGCACTTGTGGGTTGTAGGAAGAACAGACCTGGGGAATGTAAAGTAATCCTTCATCTTTGATACCGCTGCAGCTACAGAAAGGTAGGGGTTGTTTGGATTTTTACTTTACCTCTTTTCAGGATAAAATTTCCTGAATTATTCTCGGTTTGCTAGCAGAAGGTACACTTCTGGGTCAGATCCCAGCTTTAACCTGGAGGAGTCAAAGGTATGAACTCTGCCAAGTACGGAATGGTTAATTAAGTTTAATGGGTCCTTTTAACTTTGGCAAAGAAAAACCCCAAAATGCTCAGATCACTTTGTTTCATTCTTTTACAGTGCTTTGGAAATATTGCAATCCTGGTTATGGCCTTGCTCAACTTTGGATGGGAGAAAAGAGGGAAAAGGAGGCCACTGGCAAGTCTCCCATATTGAGAAGCCCCAGGCAGCCAAAGGGCCATCTCCCATCTTCTGTTTGCTTGTTCCCATTTATTTTGTTTTCACAGCCACCCTTTTGCCTCATTTTCTCTGCTTCTGCCCTTGACTTGTCCCTGGACCAAATTTAGCTGAGGTTTTTGGAGTGGTCTCCTTGGTTTCACAAGGGACGAGGCCAGTCCTGTTTTCTTTGCACCCGTTTCACAGAGGGAAGAGAGCAAAAGGCTGTGACCTGACCTGAAATGGGACTTTGGGGCAGCAGCAGCTGCTGTAGTAGAGTCAGGGTAAAGTGTGAGTGAGGGAACCAGATGTACTCGCTGAGACCAAGGCTGAGGACTGAGAGGAGACTCTCCTCCTTCCCAGCTGAGCCTCAGTGCATCTTCCTCCCTTCGTGCCCTGGCTTTGGAGGAGCCTGGATGCAGGGGGTGATGCTCTGGTACCACTTCTCAGTTTCTCCGCTACATCGAACTGCAGAGCTGATCTGTGGCATCACAGAGCTGTAGTTTCCCTTCCCCGTCTGTAATGTGCACAGAAAAGGAAACTTTCACACAGGGTTGGGTGGGCAGCTTCATGCAATAGTTATACACTTATCTTCTAAACTCAATTGATGCTTTTAGGCAGCCGTGTGAAGAAACCTTCCCCACAGCGTGAGGCGCCAACGCTTCCTCCTGTCTCCTCTGCAGAATGAATAATCCAGTGAACAGTGTGTGTTTTCTCATGGACATTATCATCCGTGGAGAAGTAGAGAGGGGTTTGTTTGTGAAAGGGGAGACTTTTAGTTGCATGAATATAGAACCTTTAGTGCTTGACAGTATGTCTTGCAAAGTGCAAATGCAGTCCTTTTAGAAATCAATTATTTCTAAAGATTTAGCAAACATTTTTAAGGCTGTGATCTTATTTTTCTGAACATGAGAATGGACTACCAACAGGGAAAATTTGTCTAGTTTGGCTTAGCTAAGACATTGAAGGATTAAGCACAGTGTAGTGCTGTGGAACATTTTTGTCTTGTAGGTTGTGTCAGCCTTGGGCAGTTCCTGCTCTAGCATCTCCATGGCCAACAAAGTCCGTGTGGCATCAGAAAGTGATCCCGTTGTATCACCATGCTTGGTAACAACAAAATAGATGACAGATTAAAGAGAATTTATGAGCTTCACTCAAACCTCTAAGTACTATAAAACAAATCCTCCCATCCTCTCCCCAGTGATTTGTTGTGACAACAGATACATTTTCCTGCAGTCATATTCCAGTATCATAACATGAAATTAGTGGGAGCCTGAAGCAAAAATGCACTGCAAAGGAAATATTTTTCCATTTTCATTGTTGAAGCTCAATGTAAAGTGCAAGGTGGGGTAAAAAAAATATTCTTTGGAATGTGAATTGCATTTTACATCTCCTCTTCCTCTATTATAAAGTTTTATTAGAAGCTTAATATTTGGCATATATATATATATATATATAAAGTTTTAGTCCTTCTTAAAAGAGAGGGGAGAGGAATAAAATCAGTTATTGATTTTCACAAAGATTTGGCTCTTTGTCCCCCTCAAAATGCCTTTTCACAGCTGCTGCCCTATGGAGGACCAAGGTGAGGAGGTGTTGGCACAAGCAAAAAAACCAGGTGAAAATGGAAAATGGTCTCAACTGGCACAACTGTGATATGGGTATGGCCCTGGGCTTGAAAAATCTCAATGGTGCCAGTTGCTTGGGTTAAAATCTGGGTGTTCAGCTAGTGTTTTGGGGTTCAGAATGGCAAGAAGGGGCTCTGAGGCTGAAAGTATTTCCTGCGATAAAATCAAGCAACATGGTTGTGGTCTTGGGAAGTCATTAAAGTAAAGGCCCAGTATTTAGTTCAGAGATTAATCTTGGGTTTACCCTTCTTTTGCACACAGGCTTAGCTGAAAATCCTTTGCAAATCATGATATTTACTCATTTTCAGTGTATACAGGAGCCAAAAGAGAAGCAAATGCCTTACGATTGATGAGGAAATCGCAAGAAAAGGGGCCCCAGTGTTATCTTTATTCCCATTTTGTAACTCCCATTTTGTGGGTTTGTGGGTTTGTTGAAGAGAAATGGAATAAAATCCTACCACAGAATAATGGCCTTCTGCTACAGTGCTTAAAAAGTGATGCCTTTGTGGGAAAGATGGTACTCTAAGGAGTCCATCTGGGCTGGTGGTGAAAGGATTGGAATGTAAAGGGAATAAAGGGAATTTAAGGCTCAGGTAAGGAAGCCTCAGCATAAATGGGGCCCTTCATGGAAAGGGATGTGTGTGTGTCTGTACTCATAGCTTTGGCCGGTGTCAAATACTCCCTTGAGTAATTTTGTGATAGAGCTGCGTAGTTTGGCATAAATTGGCAAAGTAATTAAGAACAAAGAAATTAGTAAAAATATCTTCCGAGTCTGCATGAGCACATGCCAAGCATTGCCTAGAATTAATCTTTTGAAGATGTGTGTGTTTGTATAAATATCTATATATATGAAAACCTCCAACTAATGTCATGAAGATAGCTATTTCTGTTATCTGTGTCTCCACTGTGGCAAAGTTTTTCTGTTACTTTGTCTTGTGGATGGTTGGGCAGTGAGGTAACTGTCACCCAAAGGGAGGGAAGAGTGAATACATCACCCTGATTTAAAGGATGATGTGGCATTGGCTTGCGCTTTTGGAAAGCTGTTCACATGTTCCCAAGAAACATTTTAGTGTGGCCTTCTGTGATGTGTAACGTGGTGCTGAGGCCTGGATTGGAGAAAGCTGCTCAAGACATGCCTGGTGTCTGTGTCCCCATGCCTGCCTCAACTTGTGGCTCGGGGAGTTGGAAAAAACCCAAAACTTGAAAATCACTGATCACCAAATTTATTTACTACAGACCATAGTTTAGCTTCTTGTGACACCCCAGGAATTAGATTGGGTTCATTTGGTTCTTAAATCCCAAGTTCTTCTGGTGGTGTGAAAGAAACTTATTACTAAAGTATTGCCAGACCTTGTTCTAGTTGAATTGACCATGAGTAATTGTTTCTAGACAGAACCTTGCTGCTTCTAACCCCATTACCAAGAAAGGACAGATTTCAGCAGCCTTTGAGATAAGTTTATCTGACACAGTGTTAATCAAACCCTTGGCTTTTTTCAACTTGATTAACCACAAGCTTTGGCCTTTATGTAGTTCATGATTATTAGGATTTTTTAACCTGACAAAAGTGCAAAGACAACTCATGAAATCTTCTTTGTCCCATAAATAAGGATTTGGCAGGGGGAGCAGGGGAAAGGAAAGGCTGTAGGAATGAGTTTCAGTTTGACCCAAGAGCCAGTCTGTGTTTATGCAGTTATCAGTTCTCTGTGTTCTGTTCTGCATTTTTTAATACTCCCAACAGTATTCAGAATTAACTTAAACCAGCAAGTTCCACACTTAAATCACAAGCTACTCTTCACAAAACAAGCATTTTTTTAGAGTGCATGAGGTCTGTCTTGCTCAGCTCACTCGGCTCCCTCTGAAGTATAAGATGCTCCAGAAGCATAAGTATATAAACTTACGGAAATCTATGGGATAATTGTCCATCTCAGTTTAAAATTCAGCCTCATCTAGTGGAGCACTTGAGGAAGAGCCAAGTATTGGGGTGAAATTGTAGAAAGGGAGATCTGCAAGGCTGGAATGGAGCCTGTTATTTTTGGCACTTCCTTTGCAACTGATCAAGTTTAAATGAACTTACAAACATGTTTGTTTAGCTTTCTGTGAGACAGAGGCTTTGCTTCTGGTGCAGCACAAATTTCACACCCATGGTCTATGGCTCACAAACTTGTGAAAAAATCTGATTTTTTCACAAGAGAGCTTCAGTTTCTCCTATAGAGAAGATGGACTAAGCACCTGAGGAGTGCTTATGTGCTGAGATTTAAGGAGAGGCTGATCTGAGGTGTGGTGGGTGTTATCCTCTCCTCTGCATTGAGTTTTGGTGACTAACAGGAATTTTACCAGCATTGCAAATGGGTGATTTGGGGGTGTGTGCACACCACTGGACTTACAGCATTGTAAGTTATTATTGAGAGCAGTTTCCATTCATATAAACCAAGGCTGGGATAAAGAATTGGTTTCAGTACTTTATCAGGTGCAAACCACCCGTAGGGAAGAGGGACAGCTCCACCAGAGCTGCAGACAAACCTGTGGGGAGGTGATGCAGCCAAATCAGGGATTTGTGTCTGTCATCCCTTTTTGGCATAACAGCTATTAAGTCATGACTCAGAATAATCAAAATACTTTTTCAATAAATAAAGATCAAACTGAGCTCTGCTTTCAACAGCAGAGTAGTTTACATTGCCTCCCTGGATCAAGTCTGGGAGCACTTGGACTTGAGCTCTTCCTGAGTGGTATTGTAAGTACTGCACAAGGGAGAAGGCTGTAGGAAAGAGGGAATCACTGCTAAATCCCACTACACTGTCACGTGTCCCAGAGCACTGGGAGCTGGTGGGCACTGCCAGGGTATGCCAAACAGAATCCCTTTTACAGGTTTTCTGGTTATCAGATGCATGTAATAACTCATAATGATGTTTGCAGTGGATGAGTGATTCCAGGAAAAGCAGTTTTTATGACGAGTGTCTGCTTTTCTCTCTTCCCATGAAGCATCCAGCCCACTTCTGAGCTGCCAGTACTGACATGCAGCTTTCAGGGCTCAGGGAGATCTGCAATTTCAGACATTTACCTCAATCAAAGTTGTATGTTGCTTGGATTTGGGATGAAGTTGGCCCATGAGCTGAACACTGGAATTATTTTGTGAACTCACTTTGCTGCTACCTTGTTGGGCTACGAGAATAAGACTGTGTATGGATAAATGGATGGGTGGGTGGGTGGGTGGATGGACAGTGGTAAGTGTAAAGTTCAGTCCTGAATTTGCATTATGGCACACAGTTGATGTAGATCATCATTTAAAAGCACCCACCCAGTTGTGGGTGACATGCTGGCTGCTGAGGCACTGTGTGGGGATGATCAGCGGGTCATTTTACATCGATTTCTGACAACTTTGCTCGTGGCCTGGTGGAGGAAGTCAGACAGAGTGATTTGTTCCTGTTCTGTCTCACTGCTTTCTTTATTTGTTTGAAGTGCTGGGTGTGCTGACATGCAGCACACACAATGCCTATTGCTTTTAGGTTTTATTTTGTCTAGGATTTGCCTTAATACAGCAAATCATCTACTTTCTTTATATTCATGTATCCTGGGGCTTAAATAGTATAAGAAGATACATCAGCCCCTAGACCTCCAAAGAGATTCATGTCACTGATTGTGGTATTTTTGGAAAACCTTTTCCAGAAGGTGCTGAGTGCAATCAGTTGTGCTGTGAAGAGGAAGGATTGTGATCATTTTGCTACTCTTGGAAGGGTCATCTTACTCCCAAACAACAATATTTAAGTGAAATAGCTTTTATGGCAAGTTCTCCCCTCTTTCCTTTCTCAACTTCCAAATGGCTGAAGCCCAGTGAGTGTGAGCAATCCCTCTTTTATGCCAGCCAAGAAGTTACTGTTTTCTGACCTTTTTTCCTGAGTTTTCCTGACCTGCACCTGTACTGGCCACATGGCAACTTGTTGTTGGGAGCAGGGAAGTGTGGCAGGGCGAGCTCGATGGGCTGCACTGGGTGCCAGTGGCTAGAGCAGCAGGAATTCATTCCTGGGAGAACTTGCTGAAGAGTGCCCTTATTTTAAAAAGCTGTATGTCAGTTTATTTCAATAAAAGCAGTGAAACCCACACTAAAAAGTCAGGTATTTGAGGCCACGCTGTGGGCCTGAGGACTTGGAGTTACATACAAGAGTCCAACACGGGTGACACACAAGAAGGTCAAAAGCAGAGGAAAATCAAGAGAAAACAAATCTGGGGGATGATTAGTGATTTCCAGTGGGACAACAGGCAGATATTTCTTGTTTCTCAGTGCAGTGACATTTGCTTTTAGTCTTAAAAGAGATCTCATAACTGGTGCTAAAATTTTGTGGTCATGTGCAAGGGCAGTTCTGCAGAACAGGAGATGCATCGTGAAACATTAGCAAAGGTTATTCTGGAGCAGGATCTAAACCCTCAGCAAAGGAGGAACAGACCCTTGCCACATTAATTTGACAGAAATCTTTCCACCTCCATCACAGTTGTCTTTTCCTGTTGATAATTTTGTTTCATGGAAGCACAGCATATCCCAAGTTGGGAGGGACTCACAAGGATCATTGGGGTTGCATGCAGGCTTCTCCTGGAGCTGATCAAACTCTGCATTCTCCTAGGATAAATATCCCAGCTGCTGGGATTCAGATCCCATTTATATGGGCTGGAGCTGCACTGTTGCCAGATCAGCCAAGTGGGAAAGTTGGCCTGGCTCCATATAAACAGCTCTGACTAAGCCAGGCACACTAAATTTGGAAAAGAATCAGGGGAACTCATTTTTCAGCTGCCCTGGAGTATTTTATCTCCAGTTGCCCCATGTTGTCATTTCATGGGAAGAGTTTCTGTTACTGATGACTGTTTCCATCGTGTTTATTTTCAGATAACATAGTTTGATCTTCTGTAAACCAAAAGAGTTTAGAGATCCATCAAGGAACAATGGATCAAGGGTCTGTCTGCTTCTCTCCCAGTGCAGGTAGCACTGCAATTCCTGTCCAGCTGAGCCCTGCAGGGTCCTCATCTGGCGCCACTCACAATCTCTTAAATAAACCTTCCTTCTCATTTTAAGAGGGAGAAGTATTTTTAATGCAAAGGCCCTTTGCAACAAGTCGTGCAAAGGTTGGAAGGAACAGCCAGGAACATTTGCCTCTTGATTCATGTTTCGGTTTGTCATAAATTCAGTCTGCACATAAAAATGACATCATCAATGTCCTATTTCTCACATATATATTGTGAATTGCATAGTCCTTTCCCTTGAGTCACCGTGCTTTGAGCTGACCTAAGCAGTAGTGACAGTGAGGAATGACACTTCTGAGGCGATTCAGCCTTAATTGAAAGGCTTCGCCAAAATTACAGGTATTTCCTGTGATTGTTGCAAGTTTTTTCCCAACACCAGAATTTTATTCTTTGTTCCACTTCCTCTGCAAACTTTTACTGCAGGATGCAGGCAGTAGTCAAGTGAGGTCCAGGGTCCCAGGGCCCTCTGTAACATTAAGAGGCTGCTGCAAGCTGGAAAAGAAAAAGCCACGGTGGAACATAGGGGCAAACCCTGAGCAGGAAACTCCACTGGGGCCAGGGCCAACAACATCCTACTGCTGGCTGGGACCAGAAGGGAAAAAAATGCTGTAAAGAAGGTTTTGGGAAACTTTGTCCTTATTTGGACAATAAGTCTATGCCTCTCTCAAAGCAGGCTAGTTTTTATGGGGCTGGGATTTTCTGCTTTAGCAGCACCATATCCTGCTATTATATCCAAGCACATCCTATAATCAGTAGGTCTTCAAAAATCTATCTTAAAACTGAAGGGTTTGGAGTCTGGGTTGTCACTGGGTGCTGTCCCACAAGTAAATCTGTGAAAGCCTTACATAAGTGATAAATTGACTCTGCTCCTGACAGCCCTCCAGCTTTGTGGGATGTGCCGGTGTCATCCCTGTGCCTGGAGAGGGCTCGCAAGGCGGCAGGTTTGACTCCCAGTGCTGGAGTGGGACTGGAACAGGGCCGGAGTGGGGCCAAAGGGGCTCCCAGTTCAGTGGAAGGCAGCGATCCCAGTGGTGCTCAGGGAGGAGAAGGCTCCAGCTCACCCCTCTGAGCTGGGAACACGGGAGTGGCTGGAGTGGAAGGTATGGCAATATTGTCCCTGACCTTGGGGGGTGCGTCACTTTCTGTGCATCCCATGGGCAGGGACACCTTCCACTATCCCAGGGTGCTCCAAGCCCTGTCCAGCCTGGCCTTGGACACTTCCACAGGTTCCACTTCAGGAATGCTGAGTGCCAGTCCTGGTCTAGGAGACCGTAGAGAGGCTTCAAGAAATCTTAATTTGGGAACTACCATTTTTTCCTCATATACAAAATTTGGTAGTTTTTCCCCCAGGCAGAACAAAATGAAATTTTGAAAGCATCAAAATTACTTGAGATGTGAAGTTACATTTCTGTGTTGTATGCTCAGAAAAAGCCCTTTGGCAATACCAAGAGGAAGAAAGGGTATCTCCAGTATCCAGGATGTTTGGGATGCTCTCTAGATCATAGGCTAGGTTCTGATTTTTGCATTGTGACAGACTCAGTCACATATATGACTTCAATTTTAGTTTTAATTTTAACTTCTATTTTAGCTTCACTTCCCTCTCTGCAGAGCATCATTATTTCTTTGGTGGGGTTAATGCGTTAATTGCTTGTAAATTGTTTTAAGATTCTCAGAAGTGAGACCTCAGTATGTTTATTGCTGTTGCTGCTACCGATGAGATCTTGATCACAGCGAGACAATACTGAATTAGTGTTTACTGCAGCATGACTGAGGATCTGTTTACATTAAAACAAGATGAAACCGCAGTGCCCAAGCCTAGAAAAATCCTTTGTAGAGCTTTGAGTCAGCTTGAGAATCTCAGTAAGTGATAAAACTGGCTCCTGTGGGTGAACATTAGCCAGTGTCTCTGGTTTTGCTTGAAATCCCTTTTGGCTCTCAAACACCCTCGGCCGTGGGGCAGCATGTCCCAGGAATGGCAGATAGCATCTTTCCTCAGAAAAATGGATTTAGGGAGTGCTCTGCTCACTCTTAGAAGGAAAAACAAAGTCCCAAACCCAACGTTTTCCTGGACAAATTCCCCCTGAATGCAACTCCAGGGGTTTCCTGATCTGTGCAGCAAGTGGCCCTTGATACCACTTGGGTGGTATTTTCATTAAGTCATGGAATAGTTTGGGCTTGAAGGGACCTTAAAAATCATCTAATTCCAACCCCTGCCATGGGCAGGGACACCTTCCACTATCCCAGGTTGCTCCAAGCCCTGTCCAACCTGGCCTTGGACACTTCCAGGGATGCGGCAGCCACAGCTTCTCTGGGCAACCTGTGCCAGGGCCTCCCCACCCTCACAGGGAAGAATTTTTTCCCAATATGTCATGTAGCCCTACCCTCTGGCAGTGGGAAGCCATTCCCCCTTGTCCTGTCCCTCCAGGCCCTTGTCCAAAGTCTCTCTCCATCTTCCTTGTGGGCTCCCTTCAGGCACTGGAAGGCCACAGTTACATGACTCCGAAACTGCCTCTTTTCCAAAGGAAGAATTTGGGTCACAGGTGATAAGTGCCCTGGTTCTGTGTTACAGTGTGTGCAGCCACGTACGTGAAGTACATTTAAATCTCTGTTTCCCCTCAGGGAAGACAGAGGCCATCATCAAGAACTTCAGCCCCCACTACCGCCGCCAGCACACCGTGGCTTTCTGCAGGCACGTGCAGGATGAGCTGGAGCAGCACCGGCACTCCCAGTCCCGCTTCCTGAAAACCAAGGTATGTCGTGTACACAGTAGCTTGCACCTGCGGATGTTGGATTTGGTTCAGTTTGGGTGGAAAGGTTGCGTCTGGGTGCAGGTTTGAAGTTTTATTTTTGAAAATTCATCTGTATTTTGGCCTTGTTTTGTTGTTTATCGTGGCATGAGGAGAACCATGACACAAGTTTCCCGTGCGAAGAGTTGGACACTTGGACAAAACCAGTTGCTTCTTGCTGGTTGCAAGATTCTGCAAAATGTGGAGACAGAGATCATACATTCAGGGAAGAGATTTTGTAGGAAATGTAATTAATCCTTTCATCCGTGGCTCAGGGTTCCTTAAAAGAAGATGGCAATAATTCCCTCTGTGGAGTGAGCTATGGAAAGCTGGTTTTTGTTACAGGGGAGACAAAAAGAGAGACAAAAGTCTCTTTATTAGGGGAAAGTGCAGAGAACCAGCCTTCAGTATTAAGAAGATACAAATCTAAGTTTTCTGGACATAGTGGAAATCATGAATTTCCAATGCTTTTGGAATGAGTAGGGTAAAACAGAGGGCTGGGATGTAAGAGGTGGGATAATAGAAGAGCTGTGTCTTTCAGAAAGATGCATATCACTTACTAGAGCACAGATGCAAAAGTGTTACCAAAAATGGGAAAAAATTTACTATTTTATAATGAAACTCTGCTGCATCAATGAAATATTATATCATGTAGTGGAAAATAGGAAACAGTGAACTCCAAGTCATCTTGCAGGGGGTTGGAAGTAGGTGGTGTTTAAGGTGCCTTCCAACCCAAACCACTATAGGGTTCTCTGACATTGCATTCAGCATGCCAGCTGACAGGTAAATAACATCTGTCTCACAAATCTGGCAGTGTTTTTGGAAGGCAGACCTCTTCTGCTGCCTCCTCACCTCAGCTACAAGAATTTGCCTGTGTCTGTAGTACCTGCTGAAATGAGAGAGAGGTTTATGACTCCAAATGGCATGTGAAGGCTCAAAAGCCCTCGGAGCAGCCTTATGGAATAAAAGCTTCCAAATGGTCAGTGGTGCAGAGTAGTCTCACATCTCACACCCTGTCCCTGCAGCCCCCCCAGGAAGCTGGGACAGTTCTGTACGAAGCAGAGCTGCTGCACTTTGCTGAGGATCTGAGGAAGTGGAAGGACAGATACATCGTTATCAAAAACGACTACACTGTGGATTGCTTCGAGACCAAAGAGGTAAACGCTTCTGCCTTGGATCTTCTTGTACACTCCCAAATAAACTGATAGCAAGTGGATTTGCTGCTGCTGCCTTTGCTTCAGCAGCACTGCATGAAACCTTGTCCTTGTCACAGTGGCTGCAGTGGCAGCTCCCCGGGCATGGCTGAGGGCACATGCCTTGGCCAGATACGTTTGCAAGAGCTAACAAATGGTTTTAGCAGCACTCTGAATCTTCCTCTGCCTGTCCCAGAACACTTCTCCTCTGTACATCCTTACAACACGTCCCTGTGCTCCTGCACTTGGATGTGAAGTAGCAGGGTTTGGGTGGCTCCAGGTTGCTACAGTGAAGCTTTTTGTTTGGGAGCTGCCATAGTCAAACTGGTCCTGCCTGACAAATCCAACAAACTGAGCTCAGGAGAACATCCCATCCTTTTTCCCTCCCTTCCATCCATGGCGGATAACCACTGAGAGGATATTTTCAAACATGTTTTTTACGTTTAACCATGTTTTAGATTTGACTTGCCTGGGGAATATGTCCAAAATTCAGCCTGACAAAAAGATCCTTTGGGGGAATATCCCCATGCATTGGAATCATAGAATATCCTGAGTTGGAAGGGATCCACAAGGATCATTGAGTCAGCTCCTGGCTTTGTCAGTGACTTTTGTATTTTATGTTTTCTCTCTCCTTAAATCTCTATTTGATGGTACTCCATCTCTGTTGATTTTCCAGGCCTACCAGAAGGGAGCCAGCCCTAAATACCACATTCTTCCTGCAGGAGGCAAAGTCCTGACTTCAGAAGAAGATTACAATTTGCTGTCTGATAAACATTTTCCAGATCCTGCTGGTAAGTCCTGCACAAAGCTGAACCGCCAAAGCCCAGCCTCTGTTCCTTACTCTGTTCTGGGAAGGCTTTCAGGCTCCACTTTGAAATGGGGCAGCAGAAGATGCCCACAGCCCTTTTCCCAAGTCCAAGCACAGCTCCAGAGGGGATGTACAAAGAAGGTGCTATAAGGTAACATTCAGTGAAATGCTGGCTCCCTTTTTCCCAGCATCCCAGCACAAAGCCACTGGAAGCTGTGCAGGATGAGGGCAGGAACCACAGCACCATTGTTCCTGGGCTTTGTTAATATTCCTGGTTTATTTGTTTCCATTTTTAGATGCCAGCTGCCTGTGTTGACTCACAGTTGATAATAAGTCCCACAGAGAGGGCAGGAAGGTTGCTGCTGCTGAGTTAGTTGTTTCTGGGCCAGGAGCTGCTGTGGTCCTGCCTTGCCCTCACTCCACAAAGATGGAGAAAATTCAGGGAGCTGATCTCCTGTTGCGCAGTCAGATTGGGAGAATGGGATGCCATGTAACGAAAGGGATGAGGGCAACTTGAAGACAAGGATTTATTTTTTAAGTCCTTAAGGTTATGACAGTTGGGAGGTGCCCCCTCACAGCCTTTCCCAAGGCACAGGGTGGTCAGAGGGGCTTGGAGGTGTCCCGTGTGTGTCACCACAGCTCCACAGCAGTTGGGGTTGAGCGACGGGGAACACCCCCAAGGGTGCTTCAGTTCATCTTTTATGGCCCTTCTCCCCTTCTGTGTGGTGCTGAAGACCCTCTCAGATGAACCTCTTATGTCTGGGTGCATGTTCATGGCTTGAGATTGGATTTGGTCATCCCTAAATGTGTTGTCCAGCATCCCCTGTGTGCCGGGACTCGGTCAGGCGGGAGCTGGAGGTGCTTTCTTTACTCCACCTACAAGGGCTTGAAGTGACAGTTTTTAAGGGTAGTTGTGTGTGGAAATCCTGGAGCCAGGGAAAGCACTGCTGTTCCAACATGTTTAATACAGTTTATTTCTGTAAGAAAGTCCACGTGCTCCTGTATGGTCTCTATGTGGAACAGACCAGAGCTCCCCACTAACTCACCTACTTGCCATGAAAACCATTTCCCCAGCAGCTGCGATCCAGTGAAATACTGTCTTTGAAATTTTGTCTGAACTGTGTGGGTTTTTACCACTTTGAGTACAAAGCAAGAGGCCGTCGGGTTGGTGCCTGCTGAGTGTGCCATCCCAGCCCTTGGATCGGGAACACTTCCCTGCTGGCAGAGCTCTGGCACAGAGCCACCCCCAGGGAGGCTGCAGCTCTCAGACAGAGCGGTGTTTCTGTGCAGGCTCCAGTGAGAAGGAGGTGGCTCCAGCCTTCGTCCCGCTCCCCAAGGAGTTCCCGGTGTACCTGTGGCAGCCCTTCTCCCGCCACAGCTGCTACTGCTTCCCGGAGCCGGCGGAGCAGCAGCGCTTCAGCGCCGTGCTGGGGGACTGCGTGAGGCATTCCAACCGTGGTGAGTGCGGGATGGGGACAGCTGGGACATTCCCACCCCAGGGAGTGCGGGATGGGGACAGCTGGGACATTCC
>WBMZ01010870.1:30728-193399 GCA_013400975.1 Atrichornis clamosus
ACCGCGGGGAGGATGGGGATGGCTGGGACATTCCCACTGTGGGGAATGTGGGATGGGGATGGCTGGGACATTCCCAACACGGGGAGTCCGGGATGGGGATGGCTGGGACATTCCAGTGGGGATGGGTGAGACGTTCCAACCGCAGTGAGTGCCGGAAGGGCTGGGGAATGCTGGAACGGCGGCGGAAAAACACAAGTGGCTCCTGAAAGGTGCTTGTCTTCAGCACAGAGCCCTGCTCTTGCTGTGCTGGGAGCAAACTTAGGTGGGCCTTGGGGCACAGTGGAGTGAGCTTGGGTAGAAAACAGGGGAATTGCTTTAGAAGTTGCGTGGTGATACAAAATCCGTAAGAGGTGTTTATTGATACGGCACGGCAAACCCTCACCTGTGTCTGCAAGCTGGCAAATGGATCATAGCTGTAGAGTCAGGAATTGTGGAATAGCCTGGACTGGAAAGGCCCCACGATGCTCAGTGATCCAAACTCATGGCCCTGCACAGACAATCCCAGGAATCCCACCCTGTGCCATCCAGAAGGCCAGGTTTGGAGAACGTGGAGGCAGTGTAGTCTCCCGGTACATTCCTGTGTTTTACACACACATCACTCCTGATCAAACATTCCTGCAGGTGTTTCAATGGCAGCTCAAAGCCCCAGCCATGGCTAAGCCTTGTAACTGGTCCATGAATGGTGTGTAAGACACAGTATTGATTGTTTGCGCGAAGATAAATTACAAATGTCAGTTTCTGAGTATGTTACACTGGAAAACTTAAAAAAAAACCCAATTTGTGACTTGCTAGGGTTATAAAAACAACTTTGCTGCCATGAAATTGGAAGATCATTTATGAGTTGGATCCTTCACAAAAAGAAATGCTTTCCTGATTTTCAGATGGCTATTCTTTCCAGCAAGGTGCTCTGGTTTCCCCACTGGTCTCCAGGCTCTTCCTGTCACTCTCGAGTCCCATCTGCTCCTGTTGCCCTTGGTGGGAGATGGGAACACTCAGGAACTTCTCCAGCTGCTTGGGTCTGAAGCCCAGGCTTGTAGATAAATGAACTGTGAATGCAGGGGGTGAACAGGCCCTTTTACTTACAGAAGTGGCTCCCAGTGAATGTGTTTTTAGCTGTCGCTTTAGTCTCCTGGTCATCAGCTTCATCCCATTGCCCTCAGACACTTTCTCCCACTTCTTCCCCAGATCATTCCCAACTGCCATCTGTTTTCCCTTGTCTCCACTGCCAGAGGCATTCCTGGTTTCCTTTAGGACTCCATTGCCATGATGAAAACACACACAATTGCATTTCTAGGCAGTTTCCTAAGATGTGCAGTTACTTGTGTGGTGCTCAGGGGTGGCTGGTGGCCGGTGCCTTCTTCACAGGACACACAGGATTCCTGATCCCCATGCTCTCCAGGTGGTGTGCAGTCTCCATTCCCTTTCCCAGTGCTCTCCAGCTGGTGTGCAGTCCCCATTCCCTTTCCCCGTGCTCTCCAGGCGGTGTGCAGTCCCCATTCCCGTTCCCCGTGCTCTCCAGGCGGTGTGCAGTCCCCATTCCCGTTCCCCGTGCTCTCCAGGCGGTGTGCAGTCCCCATTCCCGTTCCCCGTGCTCTCCAGGCGGTGTGCAGTCCCCATTCCCGTTCCCCGTGCTCTCCAGGCGGTGTGCAGTCCCCATTCCCGTTCCCCGTGCTCTCCAGGCGGTGTGCAGTCCCCATTCCCTTTCCCCGTGCTCTCCAGGCAGTGTACAGTCCCCATTCCTGGTCCCAGTGCTCTCCAGGTGCTGTACAGTCCCCATTCCCAGAGCTCTCCAGGTGCTGTACAGTGCCCTGACCCGCCGTGCTCCCCTCCCTGGCTTTCCAAGCCCTGCTGGAGGCGGTGGGATGCAGCGTGTCCCTCTAGCTCTGACAGCCTCGTGCAATCCAGAGGAAGCAGCTCCACTGCAAGTCCATGTAGGTGTGGAGAGGCCAAGGGTTGAAACACCCAGGTGGGCACACACCTGGTCATGGGGAATACAGAGGCTCTTCCATGGCTGGATTAACACAGGTTGGAGGCATCAGTTTAAAAGGAATATCATTCACCTGGCACTTCCAAATAGTCTGAGCCTCACCAAATATTCTCTGTCTGGCTGCCACAGGAACCTGAACTCCCATGGTGTGCCCGAGGGCAGAGCCTGGCTCTGGCTTTCAGTTCTGGTGAGCCTGGGTTTAGCTGTGGCAGCTGTGCAGGATGGAAGTCCTCTGGACTTTGCTCCTCACCGAGGCTGGGTGAGGAGATGGGGGCACAGTCAAGTTTTCCTGGCACACCATGACTTGAAGACTGTTCATTAGGTTTGGGGGTTTTCATTTCTCTCCTGGAACAAGTGTAATGGGCTTGACAAAGCTTTTGGCAGCCTGGTTTTTCCTTAAAGTTCAGCACTTCACTCTAGGGGCCAATCCTGAATTGGCAGAAGCTGGGTTTAGATGATCTAATAGGTCTTTTCCATCTCCAGAGCCTGTGAGTCTGCACTTTATTATATTTCACATGGCTCAGCTATTGCTCATTTGTGCATCTGTTCCAGGATTTATCCCTCTCAGCTTTTCCTGTGGTCCAGTTTTTACCTGACAGACAATGCCCAGTGACCTTCCTCAGGCTCATCCTTACTTCTGCCTGATAAGTAGATGAAGACAGTCTGGATTAGGACCTACTGCTACACCAGGAAAAGGGTTCAAACAGCTAACAGGGAAGCAGGAGCCCATATTTTGTGGATTTCCTGGAGTTATATCATCCCCTGGAGACCTAGGTGCTGCAAGTGGAAAAATAATCTCTGACAAGCACCTCAGTAACCTGAACTGTGCCCTTGGAAAGAATTTCTTCTTCCAGGGGCTTTGTGTTGATTTCTAGTCATTCTCACATCACTGAAAAATATTAGTTCATTAACACTTTTTAAAGCCCCGTTTGCAAACAATTCTGCTGACAAAAACAGGTGTCTGAGCAATCTGACAAAGTTACAGGTGTGTGCAGCAAAACAGTGAGTAGAAAGGATTGTGACAGAAAATCTGACCGTGCTCTTTTATTTATAAGAAGGTGAAAAGAGAGAAGAACTGTGAAAAATTCTTTGTGTTCAATCGTGGAATGTAATTTAGTGGGGTAAGGAGCAGTGGCCAAGGCAACACTCACCCCACCTCTTCCAAAAGTGCTGAGTTCCCTTTTACCAGGGCAGATTTGGCAAGGCAGGACAAAGACAGCTGTAATGCCAGGTCACAAGTAGCCTTTCTGTCCCTGCTGCGATCTGCCACTCCAGACACAAAGGCATGTGCTGCGCTGGGCGTTAGCCAAGGACCGGGGCAGTTCTGGGTACAGCGTGTGTCTCCCGGGAAGCAGAGTCACACACGGAAAGCAGGGCTGGATCAGCACAGGGAGCCGCCCTGGCATTCAGCTGTTTCCTCTCCCCAGAGTCCCTCTGGTATAAATAACCAGCCCAGCCCGTGTTTCTGGGATTTCTGCTCAGGACAAAAGCGTTGGGATTTAGCGAGCACCGCTGGGAAATGGGATTCAGATGTGTGGAGTGGGGCTGTGTCATGCCCCTCTCGATTCTCCTCTTGTGTCTGCCCTTTGTACTCATTGCTGAGGGTGTCATCTCCTTCACTAGCAATGGAATATGAAGATCAAATGCTTTTGGGGTTTTAATTTGTGAGGTTGTGTGATTAGGGCTAATTAATGAGAAGGCAAGTGCCCAGGGAGCAGCAGAGGAACCCCAACAGCCTGGTGGGTGCAGGGGGGACCCTGGAGGGCACTGCTGACTGTTCACTGCTGCTTCCAGGGAGCCTGTTCTTCCCAGGTGCCTCAGAACTCCCGTCGCTGTAGGATTTTTAGTTTTAACACTCCTCAGCTTTTTAAAGAAGCTGTGCTTGAGGTGGAGTGTGGAGGAAGTGGTTTAATGTTTCCTCCAATTTCCTAAACTGCTCCTGCCAGGTTAGGTGGGGATGGCAGCATGGGATTCACCGGTTTGCCTTATCTCTGTGATCCAGTTTCACCCACAACCTGGACTTACCTGCTTCCCTCTCGCTCCCCATTCCTTAGTGAAACACTGAGAACTGCACACCTCAAATTTTGGGGGAAATCTGCTGCTGAAATGGCCACCTAACCCCCAGTGGGGATGTTCTGCCAGTCCCACAATGGCAACAGCGAGGCAAAGGCTCAGAATATTCACAGGGCTCTAATATGTCCCATTCTCCAGTTTTTAATCCTTTGGGTGTGTATGCCCTGAACATCAGACTGAAGTTTCTTCTGAGTACTTAATTATTTCGGGTTTTGAGGAGGTCTTCTTGTTTCCTCTATGTGTTTCACTTGGTATTTGCTGTTAAAAGTGGAGAACCCCAACCCCTTGGTTCTGGGATGGAGGGAAGTCTGCGTGATGAGAAGGAAATGACCAGTAGCTCATTCTGGGAGACACAAGTTTCACTTCAGGATTTTCTTTTCTTTCATCTGGTTTGATTTCACATCCGTATCTGGATAATCACCCTCCTGGCACAGGAAGTTGAGGCACTTTCAAAACCATATCCTGTCATCCCCAATTTCAACAGAAACAACAAAAAATTATTTTGAGCAATAAATATCTTAAAGAAGTACACTAAAGAAATACATTGGGCAAGAGAGAAAGACAAAACGTAGTTTTAAGATTGTGCAGGGCAGATTCTTTTTTATATGAGAGGAAAATGTCCTTGTGCACTGGGATGAAAGTGAGGCCTTTTGGAGGGTTTGTGTGATAATTTGGGGTGGGAAGAGGTACAGATCCAGACAGTATTTAGCCCCTCATCTACCAAGACTTGTGTCTTGGCTCCTCTCACAGCACCTGCTGCACTTGGGTTAATTAAAGCCCTTTATGGTTAATGGGATCAGACCTCCTGTGATCCATAGAAATACTGTTGTTGTCATAACAGACAGAACCATTTCACTGTGAATATCTTTGATAAGACTTGTGGGGTGTTACAAAACTCATTAAATTCTTTAGGACACGATCTAGAAATTTTTTGTATAATTCAGAATCTTTTGCTTAAAAGAAGAATCTTTTTTTGTCTTTTGGGGATGTTTTTGCTTTACAACATGAGTTCTTTCAGTCAGTGTGGCTTTTGTCAACCAGCCTGGTTGCCTACACCTTGGTGAGGACTTTCAGTCTGTATAAGTGACATTCATTCTGAAACATCAAGATGATGAATGTGCTAAAATCATAATTGCCATTACATTCTTCCTATCTCTCTCATCTTGGGCTGATTGTCTTTTTCTTACACATTTCCAAGCGTGGGGTGGTGCAGAGGCGCCACAGCCCTGAGCCCATCACCCCAGCCTGTTCTAGGAGCTGTGCAGGGTAAGGTGGTGTTCAGGCTCCAGCCTCAAAGTTCAGCAGCAGAGAAATCTCAGAATCATGGAATGGTTTGGGCTGGAAGGGACTCCCTGCCATGGGCAGGGACACCTTCCACTATCCCAGGGTGCTCCAAGCCCTGTCCAGCCTGGCCTTGGACACTTCCAGGGATGGGGCAGCCACAGCTGCTATGGGCAACCTGGGCCAGGGCCTCAGCCCCCTCACAGGGCAGAATTCTTCCCAATATCTCATCTAACCCTGCCCTGTGGCAGTGGGAAGCCATTCCCTGTGTCCTGTCACTCCAGGCCCTCATCCCAAGTCCTTTTCCAGCTCTCTTGGAGCCCCTCTAGGTACTGAAAGGCCACAATAAAGTCACCCCAGAGCCTTCTCTTCTCCAAATTTCCACCTGCTCCAGGAATATAGTAGCTGGTTTGGAAAGCACTTGGAAATTGTCAGAGCTGAGTGATATTGTCATTCTTTGTGTGTGTTTATACGGTGTTTATTCATGTTTCAGGCTATGAAATCCAATGGTGCTGGTCCCACTGGGGGAGGTTCCTTGTGACCTGTCTGGTGCTGCTCTGAAGAGCTTTAATCCAGGCACTGTGTGCTGACAGTCAAACAGTTAACCCTGCTCAGAGCCGGTCTGGTGGCCTTGGAGGGAACTCGTGCTGCAGAGCTGTATTTGCTATAAATACAGCATTCTTGCAGGGTTGTATCGTGCTTGGGAGTGACCTCATCTGGCCTCTCTTGGTGGTTAGCAGCTTCACACCACGTGCTCTGTGCACAAAGGGACAGTGCACTGCTCTCAGGAGATCCCCAGAGCTGTGGGGCTGATGCCTCTCAGGCCCAGGGCACTCTATGGATTTCACTTTGCTCCCAGTTTGGATGCTGCCACGACAGGACTGTATTTTGTGACAGTAAATGGTGTGTCCTTTAATCAGAGGGTCATTCCCAGCCGTGCTGGAGCTGTGCCACAAGCCCTGGGTAACCTCCCTTTTCCTGAGGGCCAGTTCCTGAACTTTCCTCATCTGCCCACCTTGAAAGCATGTTCCTTTTCTTACCTGGCATCCCCGCTGGGTTGGGACCATGTGCTTATTTTTTGGAGACAGAAATTTCTACAATTTTATTTCATTGGAGTTGATGGCCATGGCCTTTTTTTGCCAGCTGTCTGTGGTATCTTAAAAGCAACAGCTCTTAAAGTGTACTGGAGCTCATGTGAGCTCTTAGAAAGGGAAATCATTTTTATCATGCTCATTTATTTTTATTGGAACGGCGTCCCCTAACTGTGGTGTTGGGAGGTTGGCAGAGTGATTCCTTCACTGCAGGAATGTCTCTTATTTCCTGGTGGTCTCCAGCTGCCTTCACCCCAAATCCTGTGTGGCTGGCAGAGTGTGAGCACCATCTTAGACGTATCAGTACAAGAGTTGCCATTGTCATCTCTGTTTAGTTGGTTTGGGGTTGTGTATTTTCTTTTTTTCTACTAGCTTTTGTTTTAAAAGAACTAAATAAAAAAAAAAGTTAGAAATTGATTTTTTTTTCATTAAAGAGCATGTATAGTGGAAAGCAGAGGAAAAGCAACAATCTAAATACATTTGAAAGAAACAGATGCCAAGGTGAGAGGGGATGACTTGGAAGGATGAGAAAATTGGGAAAATGTAATTTGCATTTCTTAGCATGAAATCTGTTCTCTTGAGGGCAGAGTGTCTAGTGGAAATGAGAAGGGGTGGAAGCACCATCTTTTGAGACTGCACTTAAAATTCCAAATATTTTTTATCCACCTCCTACTATCTACTTGTAGCATCACAAGAAGGAAGGCCCTGCACCAATACCTGCACTGAGACTTTTCTTCTCCCAGGAAAATGCTCTATAAAGTGACCAACAAGAAGGAGTTACAAGAGATGTTCTGGCACTGCCTTCACCTGAGGCAGCTCTCCATCAAATAGATGAGGAAGCAAGGAAATAATATTGTGAGATCACCTAAAATTACAAGCAGTTTTAACTCGTTTAACATATTCCAGAAATTAATAGTAAGTGATGTTCTCCTCATCAGTGAAAGGCCACCAAACTCAAGTCCTTGGCCATCTTCATCTCCCTCCAGTGATTGTTCTCCTGCCTCCTCCACTCTTTGTCCAAAGCCAACCTGTGGGTTTTGGTGATTTGAGGGGATATTCATGGTCCCTGCTGTCTTGTAGGAGGGAACCAAAAAGTCCTGAGGTTTTTATATCAGGTTGTGAATGTCTTGTGTTGGGAGGAGACATTTGAGAGAGCTGCAGTTCCTGAGGCTGGTGGGCCAGAGCCAGGCACAGCCTGTGGGCCCTGACATGATCACCTCCTACAAAAACAGCCACTCTTGGGTGCCACATTGCTTTAATATCAATTAGGAAGAATTCCAGGCTCATGTGGGAAATAATGTTCACTGAGTGCAGAATCTGGATGGAATGCTGCAGGAAACAGCTGAAGCCAGGGTGGGTTGCTCCCGAGTTATGGTGCTCAGATGATGGGTGTTATGTCAGAGTCAGCATTTCCTTACTTCAGCCCATGCTCTGTGAGCTCAGACTCTGCATGCTGGTTCAACACTTACTCAGCTACATCTTTGGGCCTCAGCCCTTTGTGAAATGTCAGCCAAAAGGCTGGGGTTACTCTCTGTGGTGTGGCTCACTGTGGCAAAGTACTTCATCCACAGTCAGGAGACCCCTTCACTGTTGCTGGCTTGCAGTCGAGTCCAGCCATTAACCAGCCATGCTCACCACTAAGCCATGTCCCCAAGGGCCATTAATGACAATTACTGTTCACAGGGACACACAGTTTAAACTGGATGCTGAAATAATCACTTTTTAGCAGCTGTATAAATGTTACAGAGGCATCTTCCTTTGATTGTAATGAAGAAAAATGATCATTTAAGTGGTTAAACCTCAGCAGCAGCAGCCCCAAGGCAGCAGGGTGCAATATGTACAGATGGACAACTTGAACTGGGGTGTTCAAATACAGATTCCATATTACCTGGATTTGCTGGAAATCCAGTTGGAGCCAGAGCAGCTGCAGCACTGAGCCTCTCTGGTAACGAGGCCCATTTGTAGCAGTCTCTGCCCAGAGCTCCTCAGTTGTTTGCCTGGTGTAAGACCAGTTCTGCTATGGCTGTGGATGAGACCGAATAGACCAGGGCAGTTTAATTTCTGCTGCTGTCGTTGGACACACACAGGGAGTGCTGGTGAGGCAGAAGTGGTGTCTGGAGAGCCTGTCGTGAGGGGCTTTAGCCAGTGACACGTCCGGCTCCAGAGGTGCAGCTGTCCTGCCATGGGCTGGGCTGGGAGAGCACATGGGAACCTGGGAGTGAAGATTTCCTCATCACTCACCAAACATTCACCTGCCAAGGGACAGGAGGACCAGCTCATAGCCTGGGGCACCTTGTTAGGAGACTGCCAGTCCCAGGGCAGCCCAAGCATGGGATGCTGCTGGGATTGGGAACAGGACCCTCTAAGTCAATGCTTCTGCACCAGGTGCAGGTGCTCTCGGTGTGTGTCCAATAGCCTGGTCCTCTGGGCATCACTTAGATGAATTAAGGTTTGAGATATAATGTTTTTTTAAAAGAGAAGTTGAATCTATTTATCCACTGCAGGGAGCTCCTTCCTACAGAATGCTTTCTGCAGTCCTGAACAAACTGAGCCTTGTCATTGAGATATCGGCAAATTTGGGGAGATTTATAAAGTCATGGTGCTTTCAGATGTCCTTCCAAGGAGCATTATAGCAGTTACTCTGTTGTATTTATGAAAGGAATCTGTGGTTAGCAATATCTCCTATTAAAATTGGGCTCTAGGCTTGGATACGTAGAGTCTCTAGGTGGGTTTTCATTTTTTAGAATTAAACAGAACAAACAGAATTTTGTTTCAATCTCCACACACAAGGGATGTTACCTTCCTTAGCAGCTGGGGAAGGTGCTTGGGTGATTTTCCAAGTGCAGGGCATCCTGGATTAAGCACACAGCACCAGTCTGGGTACCTGTAAAGCCTCACTGGCCTCTTGCTGGAGGACACTCAGTAAACTTCATGGCTTTGTGTGGGATTGGGTAAGGAAAGCACAGCCAGCACTGCCCCCAGCTGCCCTGACCCACTCCGCTCCCTACAACCAGCAGGACACAGGGGTAACTCGGGACAGGGGCCACGATGGCTGGAGGGGAGCCCTGCCAGGGATTCGGGAGAGGGGAGTGCACGTGGTCCCCTCTCCTGAGGAACAATCGTCCCTGGCACCACCGGGCTTTAGCACCTGCCCCGTGTGCAGCTGCAGCCCGTGCTCCACCTCCCTGGGCCCTTCCTCTGTCTCGCACGCAGGCAGGGCTCCCCCAACAGCTGGGTCCTTGTCCCCTGGCTCTGCTGGGGCTGCCAAGCCAGCTCCCTGCTCCAGCCTTTCACTGACTGCTGGACGTGGTGCACTGCAGCCCTGGCTCTTCCCTGCTGGAGTCGTGCAGGATGTGCACGGCAGCTCCCTTCAGCCGGGGTACAATTCCCTTTTCTTGAGCCCTGCCCATGAATGTGGCTCTGTCTCGTGTGCCTCGCCAGCAGCTTCTGCACAGCCTGACACTGGATGGATCTCCTTGTTCAGTGCCTTATCACTGATGCAGTCTTTTCCTCCTATGGAAAGGGAGAATGAAATTGCCTAAATTAAGCAATTGTAGTAGCCTTGAAAGATAAAGCTTCCTTTCTACTTGGGGCTGTTTTTGTGGCAAGACTGCCATGGTTGTGTTTGTGTGCTGTGTTTACTGGCATAGGAAAGAATGTGTGATTAGGATTTTATGGCATTTACAGCTCGCTGTTTTTCCCATGAGCTGCTCAAATGAATCACTCTTGGATTTTTAGCACCTTCTTCCCGCTGCAGTGTGGGCTTGGGGACAGTCAGAGAGAAAATACTGCCTTGAGCATGAATTTAAAACTTGATGATCTTTGAGGCAGACTCTTGTCAGCACTGGTGCATCACCATCTCAGCAGGTCCAAGATCCAACCCTGTGGATGGTCTCTTGTCCCTTTGGGTTAGGAGGGAGCACAGCTGTGAAGAAGGAAAACATGTGAGTCACGACCAGAGGGCTGTGGGAGCTGCAGTCTTCCCTCCTTGCAGCCAAGCCCAGCCCTCTGCTCATCAAAACATTTTGAGTTTAATTTGGGGAGGAGAAAAGCTTTCGGGTGCAGTGCTCCACCAGTGTCTCAGGTGGAACACGCCATTCTTTAATTAAAGCCTTCATTAAAGGGTGTTCTCTTGACAGAGAACATCCTTACTACTAATACTGATATTTTAGCACCCTGGTTTGTGACTTGCTATGACAAATGCTATAAATCATGAAGATAGCAGTGGAGGTAGGGTTGGGATTTTACCTGGCTGATTTTTTTCTTATTTGGTCGTCGTACGAGCTGGGATAATATGTGTGAAGTCTTTGGATCTCCAAATACCTGCAAATGAAGAACAGTGTTGAGAGAGTGGCATTGCCAGAGTGTTTCGTGCCCCTCAGTGTGTGTAACAAACCTTCCTGCAGTCACTGCAGCCAGGGGAAACTCTGAAAGGGCCAGTTCTGACATTGGGGCTCTCAGCAGATCTGAAACTCTGCTGTTTTCAAGCTTCAGGGTTGAAGCCCTGATGAAATTAATTGTAGGTTTCTGTAGCTTTTGCTTTTGTTAAAGTGCATGGAGGAGACATTTTGGGCATTACTGTGGTGTTAATCCTCCATGTTTCCCATGATTTCTCTAATCCCTGCATTGCCCTTGGCATTTACACAAGCCTGCTGTGAAACTTCTCTCCTCAGAAGTTTCATGAACAAGCCCAAAGAACTGTGCTGCTTGACAAGCAAGGCTTGAGGACTCACTCCCTGACTCTTCTCATCGCCATTGTTTATGTGTATCAGGAACTTCTAAAGCTGCATAATTCCCCTTGAGACAATCAGCATTGTTGTTCTTCCCTCCTTTGTCCCGAAGTGTGCACAACAGGCCTTCAGCTGATCAAGGCTGCTTGGAGAGGGGACAATAAACCTTTGTGGCTTTGTTTTCCCTAAGACAATAATCCTGGCGCTCTGTTTGATAGTGAAGACACAGCACTTCAATCCCTGAAGTGTTCTGTTTTTTAACTCAGGTTTGTCAAGCAGCTGCACTGCTCCACGTTTTGAGGCCAAGGGACTCATTGGTACCATGGGGTGTCCCCAGGCTAACACGTGGATCTTGGGAAGAGCTCCCATCTGGCAGCAGTACAATAACCAGATACTTCAGAGGTCTGGTTAAATGTTCCTGGAATATTTAGGGAAAGCAGCACAATTTTGTTAGTAGGTTTTGTGCTTAATTGGCAGAGCACGGTGCTTTCTTTGTCGAGGTCTCTTTGGTTGTACATCCATGAAAAATCATCTTGATCATCCGTTTCCTAATGAAACAAAGGAACTAGAAGATTATTGGGGAGTGTTAACTTGGGATTTAGCAGTTTATCAAGGCACACAATATGCCACAATGCCTTAAGATAATGCCTATCATGGTCTTAAACTAAAGAGGCAGAATTCCCCACTTGTGGCCCTGGTACACTCTGTCAAAGTCTTCCCTGTGCTGCCTTACATTATAAAGGCAAGGGATGAGCTTTCCTATGGTAAACACCTGAAACCCCAGTGAAAGCCCAAGGTCTTCAGGCACTCAGGCTTAGTAAATTATGTAAAAATACTACTGCTAGGTGCATGTGGCATGGGGAAATGGATCAGAACAGGATGGTGATTTTTTTAAGGGTATTTCTGGGTAAACGCTCTGTGTTATTTTGTGTTTTCTCTAGATTTTCTCAAGCAGACCACGTATGAAGTTGAGGCGTTCTTAGAGGCCATTCAGTTCTTCCGTCAGGAGAAGGGCCACTATGGCACCTGGGAAATGATAACTGGCAATGAAAAAGAGGTAAAAGAAATATTCCTGAATTGTGGGGGTTTTTTTGGCTTTCGGTATGGCAGCTCTGAGGATAGCGAAGATTATAAATTCTCTTGGTAAAAAAATGCCATCTTGAAAAAGAAAATTTAGTAGATAGAAGTACCTGAGATTTTAAGATACTTCTTACTCATACAAATGATAATTCTTTTTTAATAAGAACTTCTGAAACAGAGTCTTGCATAGTAACAGTCACTCTTAAACACCAAAAATTTGTGTACTTCAGTTCTGCAGAAATGAGATGCTAAACTGGGTTGGGCCCATACTTGGCCACTTGGCTTTGGAGCACTTATGGTGGCTGAGGTAACCCCACAACCCCTGGCATCACCCCACATGTTTTCTGGGGCATTATTTGGGGCCTGATTTATAATTTTTTTTTCCAAACACTGAGCACTCAGCAGCAAATGTTTACTTCAGTACCAGCTGCTGGGTGTTTTCCTTGATGAAATCTGGCTTCCCTTTGGGAAAACAGAAAAAAACCTGAAGGAGAGGGGTTTATTTTAAGAAACCGGAGTATTCTTTTAGAAGAAGCCTACCTCTGAAATGCTGAAAAATGTGGAAAAATAAAAAAATTTATAAACAGTGTCTTTCCCACTGCCATCACGTCAGGGATTGAAGTTTCCTGCTAACATCTGATAATAAATTCTTTACTTTAAAGAGTTCCATCCATCCAGTGGAATGAGTGAGAGTTTTTCTCTGCTCCCCTCCTCCCTCAAGTTATGGAGCTATTATGGTGCTAGTTTCATTTCATGTTTTATTTTTCCTATTGCTTGCCAACAACTTACTCATAACCCATATACCTCAAGAGAGCTGTAATCAGAAGACATCCAGCCTAGTTCCACTATTATCTTCTTAGTAATAATTCATTCTGTAAGTATAGTGTGTTCTCATGCCTGCTTGGACCAAATATAATAATTATTTTAGGCAAATATCCAAGCTAAGTGAGTGGTTTGGAGCAAGCAGGCTGCAATTTGTTGCTGTAAAAATCCCTGCAGAATGCCGAGGAATAGATTTGCTGCTGACATGGATTTGTAGTGGCACACAGTGCAAGTGTTCAGTGTGCCTGGCACTGCCCCATGGCTGGAGTGGAAGCACGGGCCCAGGCATCCGAGTGGAGATCCACCAATTCCCTAAAAACCTGCCCAGGGAACTCGAGATTCTTCACAATATAAAACCGTGGAATCACAGAATATCCTGAGCTGGAAGGGGCCCACCAGGGCCATCCAGTGCAGCTCCCAGCCCTGCACAGACACTCCAACAATCCCACCCTGTGCCTCCCTGGGAGCGTTGTCCAACGGCTCCTGGAGCTCTGGCAGCCTTGGGGCCGTGCCCATTCCCTGGGGAGCCTGTTCAGAGCCCAGCACCCTCTGGGGAAAGAAGAACCTTTTCCTGATATCCGGCCTGACCCTGCCCTGGCACAGCTTCATGCCATTCCCTTGGCTCCTCAGTATATTTGATCTGTTGTCACATTTATTATTTGTGACAGTTTGGGTTGTTCATGAGATCTTTTTTAAATGAGCTATTAGTTTAGGACCTGAATTAGTGAACTGGTTTTGACAGATACTTGAGTCAGCAGAGCTGAATCTGGAGTGCTGCTGTGGCATAATCTGTAAGTGCTTAAGTTAAATGAAGCTCCAATGAATGTGTATTGCATATTCAAGGTATATTAAAGTAGGGCATTGTGTGTTGTGTTTCTGTAGGGGCTGTTCATGCTCTATTTTGCCCTGGCATGCAGACAGAGCCCTTCTTCACTTGTGCTGCTCAAGTTCCTGCCGTTTCCCTCTCCTGGTGTTGGTGCACACCTCAGATCCCATCTGGCAGCTGTAGTACATGAGCTTCAGTGTCAGGAAGCACGAATAAAAAAGCACTGGCATGGTGAGAAATAAAAGTTGAGGAGTGTTTTTGCCCTCAGCATTGGCTCAGCCAGCAGCTAGGTACATCAGGGATATGATCCTGAGTGTGGAGCGTGCTGGGCTGTTGTTGGTGCAGCTTTCTCAGGCCAGAGACAGTGTCTATAAATAAAAACATGGAGAGGAAAGCCTGCACTCCCAAAATCAGAGGTACATTAAGGCTTGCATATTTATTGGGTGCCTTTGAGTGGGATGGGCGAGGAAGAAGTTGCAGTTCAGGTCTAGGCAGAGGAAGTGCAAAGCCTCCAGTGGGTAATTCCTGGGATAGCTAAGGCACTGTGTGTGTGACGTTGCCTGCACACATCACTCTGTGATGCAGTGCTCAGTTTTCAGGTGAAGAACAGTGTGTGAACATGCCACTTTAATCTTCTGACCATACAGATCCTGAGCAACCTAGTGATGGAGGAGCTCCTGCCTAACCTTCAGACAATGATCCTGCCTAAAATGAAGGGAAAGAGGAATGACAGGAAGCGGGCCTGGTTTGGTGTAAGTACTGACACTTCAGAGTAGCTGTTCCTTGTGGCAGCTCTCTGTGGGTGCTGATTCTGATCTGTGCCTCTCCATTTGATTTGGGTTTAGATCGTAGAGGAAACCTATGGCTTAGTCCAGCAGCAGGTGGCAGAAGGATTAAGTACCTTGAAAGAAGAATGTAGAGAATTTGCAAAAACTCTTGAAGGAACCATTCGTTCAGACATGGATCAGATTCTGAACTCCAAGAACTTCTTAGCTGGAAAAATCAAAGGTTAGTGGAGGCACCGCTGTGCTTTGGAGCAATTCTTTAGTGTTTCCCATTGCTCAGATTACCAGATGTAATTGTTTTGAAATCCTCCTGTGTTTTGAAAAATCCGACTGGAGACACGGATTTTTGGAAAACAAATGCTGTGAGCCTCTGCTGCTTTTGATGGGAACTGATACCTGTGGCCTCTGTCTGTGAAAATACCAGGTCTTCTCAAATAGGAGCTGACAGGTTTTGAGTGGCCTGGTTAGAGTTGTTCATTCTGCTTTCATTTTCACTTGCACAGCCTTAGGTAGTGAAGATACAAGGTCACATGAGCATAATTAAAAGTGGAGTAGTGGTTTTGACCTGATTTCTAGGAATGTACCACAAAACCAGGTTCTGGTTATGTGACAAGTGCATAGGCTACCAAGGATTGTTTAAGCCAAAGGGCTTCTTAGGTGGATTTGAATTAATGGGAAGTAATCATAATTTTGTTATGAATATAAAAAGGAATGTAAAGAGCAGGCAAGATGTTACTGGTGTTGCTTAAGCTAGAAAATAAATAAATAAATACCTGCTAATCATACTTAGAGCTGCCCTTTCCTCCACCCTCAAAGTGTCCCCAGTTGCCAGTGCTTGCTTAGGTGAGGCTTAGCACAAGAGGTTTCATTGTCACTCACAAAGCTGTGAGCTCCTTTCATCACCCTCATCACCTTTGTGCGGGTGTGGCTCCAGGGAAAAATACGGAATCATTTAATTCACTGTAAAGTAGATCAGTTCCAATTACTTTTTTCACTCTGTCTCTAAATGCAACCGTTGTCCTGTGTGACCCTCCAGCCACTGTTGCTGAGCCTGCCCAGAAGTGCTGCACAGAAAATATCCAGCCCTTTCTCACGTCCATCCTAGAGGAGCTCATGGGCCCGGTGAGCTCCGGATTCATGGAAGTGCGCTCGCTTTTTGATAAAGAAGTTAATGAAATCATCCAGGACTTCCAGAAGACCAATGATATGACGAGGCTGAAGGAGGTAAGACAAAATCTATCTGGAGCCTTTATATTATTAGCACAAGGACCTCTGGCAGAGCCTGGCTGGCAGCAGGACTTGGGAAACCAGGTGGAAGCACGTGAGCACTTGGTTTTGTCCTTTAGAGTCTTGTGGTATTTGTGCAACTGGAGTGTCGATACCAGAATTTGGGTTAAGGCCAAATTGTTACATTCTCTGTTAAAAATTCACCTCTGGTTGCTGTCTCTCAAAACCTGTTGTTCCTGTGTGGGAATGCAGAACGTGGATCAGCTCATGAACCTGCCCTCCAACTCGGTGAAAATGGAGCCCTGCTATCTGAAAGTGAACCTCCTGCAGGAGCTGCTTCAGGACCTCAAGAGTCGCTTCAAGGTCTATCACATCGATTTTGTGATTCAGAGGACACAGAACTTCATGCAAGAGGTACTGTAAGATCCAGTTTTTCCTCCTGGGAGAGCAGGTTAGGTTTGTCCTGCTAATCTGCTTCTAAGTGATCTTGATCAAAGCTGTGAAGGAGCCCCAGAGTGCCTCTCAGTCAAAGTACAGATAACAAATCCTGAGAAGATCAGCAAGGAGCTGCTTGGCACTTGTATTTGTGAGGCTGCGTGTGTGTGAGTCGTTCAGCAAGGCATGAGAATTTGGGGTGGATCATCTCTTCCCCTGAACTTTCACATTCTGGATTCCCAGAGTCTCAGCACCTGAGAAAGTTGTGTGTGTAACCAATGGAGTGGCTAAAATTTACCTGACTGCCATTCTCAAGGCTGGATTTTTCAGGAAGAGTCTCAAGTGTGTTTTACCAAAATGGAATGTCTCCTCCTTGGCAGCTGATCTTTCATTAGCAGAAAGTAAAGCAATTAGTGTTAGAAACTTGGAGACAGATGTCTCAGGAGGTAGGTGCTTTATCCAGCTTCACTTTTCAGGGGGCTGGTGGTGGTGATGAAATCATTCCAGATAAAAACTGAACTCCACCTCTTTTTCCCCTCTTGTGTGTATTGGTAAAGGCTGTAATTCTGCTTTGCCTTGATTCCTCCTGGATGCCTGGCCAGAAATCTCTTAGGAGCTGGCTAGCAGACTGGTTTCAATTGCCTGATCACAAGGCACATTTGGCCTGGTAGCTCTAAATTGAATCCTGTGATTTTAATCTGTATTTGGAAAACTTAATCATCCAGTCAGTAATCTTGTGAAATGGAGCTGGTCCAGATCAATGGAGTGGGAATTATGAATATGGAAAACGAGTGTCTAGCACAGTGCTGGGATAGGGTTTTCCTAAAAGCAGCTCTTCTAAGTACAGCCAGGACTAGCAGCCAACAAATTATTCAGAAATAAAATTCTGATTTCATGTCTGGGTCTTTTAGGGGGGACCATTCCAAAATGCTGCCAAATAAAGTGTTTTTCAGTCAGTGAAGACCATGAGTCAGGACAAAGAAGCAGACAGAAAATAAACCCCATATAAACCAAGAGGTTTATGTTCTGAATTCTGAATGGTTTTTTTTCTGAACAGAACATGAGTCAAAATTAACAAGAAATAAGTTAAATTATAGCACGAGTTGTTCTAAAAATGCGTCTTTCTCTTTAAAATGCTGGTATTTTCCTCATAAAAATAGTGTGTCGTTTCCCTTCGTGTCCATGGACGTTTATTTTATAAACAAGTAAAATCAGACATGGCTATGCTCATGCAGTATTTGGCTAAAGTAACTCGGGTGGAGGCTGGAGCAGGATTCCTTGTCTTGGAAGCTTGGCATCCTCTAGTGGCCAATTTCAGGAAATTTGGGAGCACGGTGCTCAGCTGGCTGAAGGAATGGGCCCCCCTGTGCATCTCCCTGTACTTCTCCAATAAGAAAACGTCAATGAATGGGAGCAGCTAAAAAACAAGGCAAAACTTCATTAAATAGACCCAATTAATGCTTGCAGAACTGTTTGTCTGAAATGTTTTCAGAGTAGGGGTGTAAGATTTTTAATGAATCTCTGGATAAGATGAAAATATGTAAATAGCACCTTAACATAATTATGTGAGAAATTATTGCACTCTCTGCGATTTTTGCTGATTATTATTTGTATTATAATGAAAGCTACTGAAAATTATCTGCAGTATTCTTAAATATTATTCATTAATGATTAATGGTAGGAGTCAATGAGAGTCTTCTTATTAGGGATAATGAGTTTTGACTGTGGTCTTTATATTTAGATAATCAATTCTTACCATCAGTTTGGGTGGTGACATGAGATCAAATCTATACAAGAAAGCTGTGGCAGGATGATAATGGTACTAAGGCTTTCATTTTCTTTATTTATTGCAGCACGTTGCTCTTCAAAGCACCTTCTCAGAAACACAGTTTAACAGTTACATTTATCATGTTTGCAGGAATTTGATGATTGTGGTCTCTAACAGATTTTTTTAATGATTATTTTTAGCTGATGGAAAATGCAGTTTATACTTTTGAGCAGTTGTTCTCTCCAAGCTGTCAGGCAGACTCGGCCAAAGTTGCAACCACCATTGAAAAAGTCAAGCTGAGAGTGCTGAAGGTAAATGTCACTTAGCACATTTGCACAGAAAGAACTCAGGACTGCCTTTTTGGAAACAGAGAATATATTTTATATGAATGTATCTCAGTGTTTAAAAGAAGGTATCTCTTAACCGTCCAGCTGAAAGTACTGATTCGGTGGCATGTAGCAAAGCTGCTCATTTGGGAGGTAAAACCTAGTTCTGGGCAGACTCTTACAAAAGTATTTGCATGTGCAGTCCCTTTAATTGCAATTAAATCAGATTATTATGATGCTATGGATCTGGATAAATAATTTTTAATTAACTTTATAATTAGCCAGCGCCTAGGATTCATTACTCTCAGAAAAGTCAGTGCTGAAACACCTGGGGAGGGCAATGGGGGGCTGTTTCTAGCCTAAGTGTCAAAAGAAGGGAAAGAGATCCTAGAAAACTAGACTTTAAAGTAGCTTTGTAAAAGCTGGAATAACCTGCATGGCCATTCAACCCCTGAGTGCACCTGTGATGCACCAGTTGCAGGATAACAAGAACCAGTTCCTTGTGTGAGTGATTCATAACCCCAGGCACGTTTGGGCTTGTTTCTCTTCGGTGTGTTTTGACAGCAATATGACTATGACAGCAGCACTATCCGGAAGAAGATATTCCAAGAGGCACTGGTGCAGATCACCTTGCCCACAATGCAGAAGACACTGGCTTCAACATGCAAACCAGTAGGTTTCTGTGATTAAAAACCCCAAAAACCAATAACAAAAGGCAGGGCAGGAATAATACCTTGGCAGTAAGTCCTTAACCCTGTGAAGCTGTTTTCCTGCCTCAGCCAAATGGTGCTTAGATTTGCCAGTTCATGGACTGGGTGGGTGGGGAGCCTAAGGAACATTTCAGGGAACAGGGGAACTGTATATACACCTTGCTTTCTCAAAGGTAGTTGCAGTCCTTTGCCTGTCGTGGTTCATTTCTTCCCTAGTGATCTGAAGTCCCTCAAAGTGGGTTCCTCTGGACAGTCGATGCAGGGGATGAGCTGGTCCATGTGTAATTCCAGCAGCACCCCCAGGACCATTCCCAGCCTCTGCTTAACTCCTTCAGCACCCAAGGCCCACTTGGGTGGCAGAGGCAGCAAGAGACAGCCGTGCCCTTGCTCTCAGTGGTGTTCAATGGAAGTGTTGCACAAGAGTCAGGAAATAATCACAGAGAGACCATCTCTGTTGCCCTTAATCATAGAGGGCAGGTTGGCAGTCAGCAAACACCAGTTTGGTGGAGGTGTTGGATGTTATCTGTGTGGCTGCAGCAGGGGCTGGTTGGAATGCTGTTCACCTTGGCTCAGAATGAAATCTGAACCCTCTAAAAGCCCCTGGGCACCCTCTTGCATTGTCCTGTGCCTGCTGAAAAGGGAACTGCCCTCAGCCCTCCTGGCCTTCTGCCCTTCTGTCTCCATGGGTGTTCATCTGCTCCCGTTGGCTGGGAGCTCTCACCCCAGTGTCCTGCTCTTGTTTATGCTCTTAGCTTGTTTCAGTTTCAAAAACAAGTGTAAAACCAAGTGTTTTGCCAAGTTATGCTTGCAAGTCCTTGACTGTGGATTGTTAAAAGAATGCATTTTAAATCTGGCTCTTTCTGTACGTCACTCTACCTCCCTTAGGATCCCCAAAGTAATAGTCTCTTACAGAGTGTCCAGTGCCTTCAACACAGGGTGTCTGTGCATGGGGACAGGCATTTCATCATCTAGAGTATGTGTGGAGACACCTCATGTCTCTGTCAGAGGACAGAAGAAGCAGTGGTGGTGCAAACTTCCACGGCCCTTTCTGTTCAGTTTCCCACAAGCCCTTTGTGTTTGTGCCCTGCAGAAAGGAGCAGCCAGCTCCAGAAGCAAAAGTGTGGCACAGCTGACAGGCCCAGCCAAGTCCTGACCTTTCACTTGAAAACTTCCAGGTGTTTTTATGTAGGTGTCTCTTCTAGAAGTGGGCAGAGGTCACTTAATTTACTTTTTACAGACCACCAAGCAGCTGTTCAATGATAATGATTCAGTTACTGTCTAGACAGCCTATTGGGCATAAATCAGTGAGCTAAAAGTGTTACACACCTATTAGAAAAACAAAACCAAACCCTACGTTTCCCATGCACTGTGGCTTTGCCTCCCTGGACAAACAAGTTAGTGAGGCATTTCCTCACCAGCTGTTTTTTTCAGTAGGCACTGATCTGGGGTGCTTTTAAATGTGGTTGTAGTGCAGGAATACTGTTTGGTAAGTACATAATTGATCGTGGGCATACGTAGCTCATGCAGTCATAGTTCAAACAATGTACCTCAAGAGCTATCATGGAGTGTTGCAAGACCTGCTCCATGGCATCTCCAAGGTGTTTGGTTGCAGTAGGACTCTCAGAATCCCTCTGTTTTTTCCATCTGTTCCTTTCTTTCCTGCCTGCACAGGAGCTGCAGAGATATGAGCAGTACATTTTTGCTGATTACACGAGTGTCATCCAAGTGGAGAACGTGTATGAAGAGATTTTATATCAGACACTGCTTGAAGAAGCCCTGAAAGGTGAGAACTTCCTTGAGGTGACAGGAATAACATTGCAGCCTGTGGCCCAGGAGCTCCTCCTTCAGAGCTTCCCAGAGTGCTCACCTGGCTGTTCCAGACCCAGGTCCCCCTTTCCCCAACACTGGTGGTTACAACCCTACAGTATGTTTTTTTCATTTAGCTCACTAAAGATGTGTTGCAGGCCCTAAAATCTGAGTTATGGGGCAGCTTTACTTAACCCGTGAAACTCAAAGTGAAGGCTTGGCACAAGCCTTGTTCTAACAAAATGTAATGATGTCAACTTCACTTGAACTCGATTCCCTGGGCCAGGGAGGGACATTCTGTCCTTATTTGCAAAGACTTGGTGATGACTAAATGGCAAGACTATGCCAATTGCAAGACTAAGAGAATTGCAAAGACTAATGGCAGCAAAGATTAATTTCCCCAAATGAACTGAACTGCTGGATGCAGTTTCCAGTACCTCAGTGATGCCAGTGCAGTACTCCACGCAGATCTCTCTGCTTCTGTGTCAGAAAACTCAACTATTCTTAATAAATACTATATATATAAATAAAAATACTTACACTTGTATCTCTCTGTATCTGCCTGTCTGTCTATACCCTGGAAAAAAGACAAGCAGATGCATTGCATGGGAAGGTTTCATAGACCACAGGTACTCCTGTTCAAAAATAGCAGTATAAAAATTGTAACCAGAACACTTCTATTGGCATATTCAATGTAAATCCTTCTGCATTGGAACACTACCCTTGCGCATTGTGGGTCCTCTGGTAGTTTCCTACTTCAGAAATGCTTAGGTCAATATTAAAGTGCCATTATTCAAACAATAAAATCCCCATCCACAGAAAAGAAACACGAACTAAAAGGAAGCTGAAAATGAACATTATTGTTGTCTTTAATATCAAAATATACAACAGAAATTCAGGAAAACACTGTGCCTTCTTCCCTGTGCCTCTGTCAGCCTTTCCAAGACAGTGTGGTGTTTCTGTTTTATTTAGTGATCAGAGAGGCTGCCATTCTGAAGAAGCACAACCTGTTTGAAGACCACCTGAGCGTGCCCTGTGAGAGCGTGTCCAGCCTGACGGAGCTGAGGACCCCCGTGGGCTCAGCACACACCACCCCCGCCAAGACGCCCGCGGCCGCCCCGGCCGAGGTGTCGGACACGGAGAGCCAGGGCGATGAAACGCTCGTCGTGACGGGAAAAATTGTGTGGGACAAGGATGCTGATGAAGGAAAGCCGTCAGACAAAGAGGCAGGCACCCCTGGTAGTGCAGCTGGTGATCAGGCCAGCAGAAGTGAAGCAGTGGTTGTTACAGACATCGGTGAGAAACAGGAGTCCCCTTCAAAGCAAGGAACTGCAGGGGAAAAAAGCGCCTTGGAGAATGAAACAGAGTGTGTAGTGAACGCTGAGAGGGAGCTCAAGGCACAACAAGAAGCTGTGGAGGAAAAAGTACCTTCTGGGACTGACACTGCAGTAAAAAATTTTGAAGCCAGCCCTAAAAAAGAACTTAAGATGCCTGAAGGAGCAGTGGAGGAAAAGGTAACTCCAGACAGTCCAACGGCTGCTGCCTCTGTCAGCGGCATTGAGGAAGAAAGCAAAGCACAGGAGGGAATTTCTGAGATACAGCTGACTGCCCCATGTGAGAGTGTAACAGAAGCAGAGGTTTTAGGGAGTGTGGAAAAGAAAAGCAAGGTAGAAAAAGAAATTAGGGAAAAATTATCTCAGAGTGAAAATGTAGTAGGAACAGGGTTTGAAGAGGATAGCAAAAAAGGAAGCAGTGAGAGTACTGAGACAGAGATTGTTTCCCAGGATGAGAACACAGGGAAAGCAGGGCTTGGGGATAGTCCTGAAAAGGAAAGCCAGTCAGAAGAAAAGAGTTGCAAATCCCCTGATGATGTGAATGAGATAAGGAGTTTGCTGATGCTGACAGTTGAGATCCCAGCAGATACTCCAGCTGAGAACATACAGGAGATCTGCGAGGGTGAGCTACTGAAGTCGCAGGGGCACAATAATGGGAACTATGAGTTGAGCAAAGTGGCTGTGACAGAAATTGAGGTGAGCCAGACGATGAGCAGTGAAGATGCAGCAGAGTGTGTGGAGTTCCAGGAGGAGAGACTGTCCTCAGCCAGTGTGGGGACAGAGGGTACAAATTCAGAGAGTGTGTCCAGGGGGGCACAAGCAGAGTGGCTGGTGCAAAGCTGGGCTCCGCCTCAGGAGGCAAAGGCAGAGACCAAGCAAAGCGTGTGGTACACAGGTGTGGGAAGTGAGGGATGGCAGCCAGAGGAGCACACCGGAAATGTGCTGGAAGGCAAAAGGCTGCCTTGGGAGGAGGGGGCAGGGAATAGCCTTGCTGCCCCGGTGGAGGTGGGGACACGGGGCTCCTTTCCGAGTCCTGCTGCCAAGTCAGACACGCCGGACGTGCCCATTTTGGATAGGGAAAACCCTGGCACAGGACTGCTGGAGCCGGTGGCCCTGGTGCCGCAGCAGCACGAGGGGCAGGCCATGGGAAAGGGCACAGCAGCTACAGGGGCTGGTCAGGGCCGGGGGAAGCCAGAAGATGATTCATCTTCACACGCAGAAATTGAAAGCACAGAAGTAAAAGAGATTCTCCCAGAAGAAAACAGAGAAGATACCTGTGCACAGCAAAGCTCTGAAGAGTAGGAAGCAGCTTTCAGCCCAGCCCTGCAGGGTCTATTTGCTCCAGTCATCCCTGTTTAATTGTGAATACTTAGGCGGCTCGGGGCTAGAGGAAAAGGGCTTTACTGTGGTACCCCCGGCTCCTTCAGGTCTCCCACGGATCCCTTCCTGAGTGATGGGTGATGCATTTCCCTGTGGCTGAAACCAGGATACTGCTGTGGAACCTCACCTTTCACTTAAAATTTGCTCCCTTTTACAGTTAGAGAAAAAATCTGAAAATGTGACCACTGAATGCTTCAAACACCCAACTATCATCATGTTATTTTAACAACTGTTCTTAGTGATGCTCTTGATTTTTAAATGCATGGATTTGACAAGTACGGCTCTCATTCTGGTGGTTGGTACATACTCGAAGATGCTTTTAGTATTTGCATGCAGTATGCAGGAAACAAATTTTTTAGTAGTTAAACAGAACCAAATAGTTAATTTAGTAGGTTGCTCAAAAGCCACACTGCAAACTGTGCAAACTGATTACTTAATTATTTTCAAGTTTTGGCAGATATTAAAGACAAGCAAATATTCTGATTTTTTTTCTCTTACTGCTATATTTAAAAAGGGGAAAGTATGGGAGCAGGTTTCTCAGTCCCACTCTGCACTTCAGGGTTATTTAGCCTTCCTGAGCACTTTATGGCTATTTTATTTTGTTTTATTTTGTGGAAGGGAGAGATGAGAATGTTTACAATAACTATAACCATTAGGCAGCATCTCTCTGGTTTAAATCCCACCATACAATAAATTCACCTACAGCTACCTAATACAGAATATTGACTCCAGCCATTCTCATTCCTACTGAGTTACCCAATTCTGGAGGCCTTTTTAGGTGTGGAAATTATGTAGTAAGTTGAAATAATTGTGAACTATCATAATCACTGCATGTAATTTCTAATACAGATGTTAACTGAAGTGACAAGCAGCCAAAGGTTATTCCATGAGCTTACATTTTGGAGGGCAGAATCACATCAAAAAAGCAGTTACTAAAATGAGACAGTTGCTTCCATACATAGGATCTGTATCCAGTCATGATCTCAGCATGGAGTTGCTTATATGTGTTCTTTACATTTAAGTTTGCACAGAAAAGCTTGGAAAGGAAACACAGTGTTTTAGTAAATTGGCATTTCAAGTGCAAGACCTCACTTTAAAGGTCAGTGTAAGGCACCTGATAATTTTGGCCCGGTGTTTGAGACTCTTTCTGAATGTCACCCAGTACAGGACAGCAAAGATTAATGAGCAATGCAGGAAGGACCACAGGATTTACACCCATAAAGACATGGGAAGGAATAACAAAGTCCTGGGAGCATAATGCGTGTTGGCATTTAACTTCAGCAAACTGTGCAAAGGCTTTTAATGCTATCAAAATACTCTTTAATACTAACAGAGAATTGACACTAGAGGAACAGGCAAATATTACTGTGCAAGGAAGGAACATTGTTGAGTAATTGGATTAACTGCTCTGCCACTGTTGTAAAATAAATGCAATTCCTATTTATTCTTGAAGCTGAACTGTGCTATGGAAACATGAAGGTCACATGTTTTCCTTGCAGAGTATTTTGACTCGTTTCCTCCTTATATTTCATGCAAAAATACTAATTTGTAGACATACAAACCACTGCCAGCCAGATTTTTTTTTAGAAATCATGTATCACTGTCAGCTGCTTCATTTTTACAAATCATTAACTGTTTTTCATTGGTAGTGAGTGTTAAACGACTTCAAATTTATAACATGTGCTTTAGAGTTAAGCAGCAGCCTCTTTTAGCTAAAATTACTGGGCATGATGGGTTTTTAATACTTTTTTTGTGTGGAAGACAACAAGCATGGCAGCAAAAAAAGACTGCAGTCTCCTGCAAGAGGAAACTAATTTGTTCTAATAGGAATTAGATACATCTGTACAGACAGCATTTAGCATAAGTATTCTCATCATGGTAATTTTGGAGTTATTTCTGTGGCAGGCTTAGATCCGGGTAATATTTTCCTGTAATATGAGTTGACTTGCTGAATGCAGATGCTCAGATGTTTTTCACAAGTGGGATAGGAAAGGACAGGGAAGATTCAGCATCACCTAGTTTTGCAATTTAAATTGAAGTTCCTCATGGCTAGGGGACTGGTTTTTTCCCGTTTTTGGATATTTTCTGTCCATTTGCAAATGGATAAAGTAGCATTTTTTTGTCTTTACCACGCTTGGTTAGAAGCAACAGCTTGGTTAGAAGAGGTCAACAATCTGCAAAGTTACATGAGACCACTAATCAAAAATTACAATAATCCACCCATTCTGTCTTTTTGTTGCTTTCTTGCAATTTCCTGCACGTGCCTGGAAAATTAATTATTTCACTTGCCATCAAGGAACAGTAATAAATCACCTCTCACGGCCCATGGCCGAGGGTCGTGTGCCCGGTGAAATTCCATGGGGTTTCCACTGTTGACATGAAACACGTTGTATTTGCCTGGAACTTCGTACAAACGCTTGTCATGGAAATAAAGACACTCTTCCCTTCCATTGCTGGGAGGCTGCTTTTGTGTGTGAGTGATAATGTGGGGGGATATTTTAAAAAATGTTCTTCAGGCAGCTGGGAATGAGGGAGGTGTTTCCTTCCAGGGCCTGAGGGGAGCCTGCGGGAAAGACGGAGAGGGACTTTTTACAAGAGCATGGAGTGACAGGATGGGGAGGAATGGCTTCAAACTGAGGGTGAGATTGGGTATTTACGAGTATGTTCTTCCCTTTGAGGGTGCTGAGCCCCGAGCACAGGCTGCCCGGAGAAATTGTGACTGCCCCATCCCTGAAAGTGTCCAAGGCCAGGCTGAACGGGGCTTGGAGCAGCCTGGGATAGTGGAAGGTGTCCCTGCCCGTGTCAGGGGGTGGGATTAGTTGAGCTTTACGGTCCCTTCCATCCCACACCACTGCACGGTTTCCCTGCACACTCCGCCCTTGGAGCTCGCTCGGAGCCGCCCCGGGCAGCGCCTGAGGCAGCGGGGGGGGGCAGGGGGCGGTGCACGCCGGGAGCTGTGTCGGGGCGCGGTGCACGCCGGGAACTGTGGTCCCCCTACGCTTTGTCCACGTCGGCCCTCTCGTCACGTGTTCCCCGCCGAAGCACGTGACCGCACCGCGCCCCCCCATTGGCCCGGCGGCGCGCGCCGGGGGGGGCGGTGCCGGAAGCGGCGGCGACGCGAGGCCGTTTCCTTAGCTACGCCCCGGCGGGCGCGCGCGGAGGGGCCGGGCCGGGCCCTTCCTGCGCTGGGAGCCGCGGGAGCGGGAGCGGCCATGGGCCCGCAGCGGGACTAGCGGGCACCCGGCCGGCCGCCATGGCCCTCAGCGGAGCACCGGGCTGCCGTGGCGGAGAGCGGGCGCCCCGCTGGAGGAGGCCTTGGAAACTCCTGGCCCTTGGCCTGCTCTCCGCCTCCTCCGTGCTGGCGGCCGCCCCGGGCGCCGGGGCCATGAGCAGGGAGGAGAAGCGCCGGCTGGGGTGAGTGGCGGGACGGTAGCGGAGGGATGGCAGCAGGGAGGGAAGGACGGCGTGCCGGGTCCCGCAGTGCTGTTCCGGGGGTCTCCGCTTCCCTCGGGGCTGGGGTGGGCTGGGCGGCTGCGGGCGCAGAGCTCAGGGAAGGTGTCCTATCTTCCTCCCTCCCTCCCTGTCCTCCCCGAAACACTGCAGGAGACGCGTGGCATCAGTCCCCAGCCGTGCCGGAGCTGGGTGTGCCGGACCCCGGCGGTTTTGGGCCAGGTCCCCATGGCTGCTGGGGACACGCGGCCCCTCCGCCGGTGCGGGGTCAAGCCATGTGCTGTATGAACTGGCAACTCTCAAGCGCTGGGGAGCTCGTCCTGGAGGTTTCAGCCAGGGGTTGCGTGTAATTAGGGGTGAAAGTGATCAAAGGTAACTCTAAATCCACACTTTGCTGCTTTAATTATGGCCGTGCCTCTGAGAGAGTGCAGGAGTCATAAAAAAGGTAAATGTTTACGTGTACTCCTGCCTAGTTCCTGTATGGAACTTAAACTGTCCCCCGTGCGCGTACATCTAAGAAACTGATTCTCTTTTAATATAGTTTTTAATTGAAGAGTAAATGTTACAGCATAGGTGGAAATACATTTTCCTGCATGGAGTGGGATTTTTTAATACAAATTTGCAATTAAGCATAATTGATCTTTGTATGCTACTGGGGCAGTTTCATCAACCTCTTTCCATCCACTGGTCAGTTATACTGAATAATGATGCAAAAAGTCTGCTGGAGAAACGCTCTGGATACTCTCATAGTTATTAATCACAGAGTTGTGGAAAAGGCCTCCACGATCGTCAGGTCCAACTGTCAGGTTTAAGTTGATATTTAACTCCTATGTTTACAGTTCCTGGAGTTTTGCATCTTGGGTTCTCAGGGTACTTTGTGTGCATAATCTTTTATGTTTTCTTCATGGGGCTACACAAGTTTAAATTTCATTCCCTGATTGGTTTTGAAATTTTGCATTAATAACTTGCACTTAAAATATCATCTGAGGCATGTGCAAGTCATGTTGTGCTGTGGTTTGTATTTGGGGGCACTGAGCTGGGTCGCTGCTGAGTGAGGTAATCTCTGTATTTATTTAATGACAGGATCATGTCAGTCACAGAAAATGCCCTGTAAATGTAAGTTTGAAGCAGCTTTCTGTGTGCTACAATACCCAGCAGCTTTGTGTGCTCATTTCATCTGGGTTTTTGTCTGCTACAGCCTGTGAGGTACCTGGGAAAGGCACCATCCTCTGCTCTTTTGATGACTTAATGCACTTGATAAGTTAAAACTACTTCTTAAATTTCCAAGTCATTGAACTAAATTGGATATTTACAGTATAATTGTGGTGTCCTTGACTCTTTTATGTTCGGTCTTATCAGCAGAGATTGTGAATTATGTTGATTGTAGAAATTAGCATCCTCTTCTGCCTGCAGGGCTCCTCAGTGGAACAGTTAGGAGCGATCAGAAGTAATGTTGTGTCTCAAAAATACATTGTCTTTTTGGTGGGGAGTTGCATATAAAAGCATTTCTGTCCTTGACTGCTTTTCCAACATGTGAAATAAATGTAAGGGTTTCCTTTAGTATTTGCTTGCCAAGAAGTCCCCAAATATTTAATTTCATGTTAGGTGAAGAAAGAGTCTTTCCTTTCTGATGTGAACAAAAGTAGTTGAATTAAGAAAAATATTATTCAATATTTCATTTACTTGAGTAGAGTATGTTAGTAGAGGATCTGTACCTGATATTCAGATATTAAAGTGTGATACATTTAAGATGGTGTGTTAGAGGCCATTGGGAGACAGACCACTAATGCTTTTTCTCTTTTCTTTTTCAGGAATCAAGTGCTTGAAATGTTTGATCATGCATATAGCAATTATATGGTAAGTCAAATACTTGTTCGATGTTTTTCAGAGGAGTTGTTGCTGACCTGGGAGAGAAAGCAACCTACAGTACTTGACATTCTAGAGAAATATCCAGGAAGGCGGGGTGACAACAAAGCAAAAATAAATAACAGCACCTGTAAAGCCTTTAAAAAGACAATAACAAATGTTACTTTCAGGAAGAGCAGTGTCAGGAGGGTTGTGATGGCTCTTAGAGTGGTAACTGAGAATTGCTTGTGGTAACTCTCCTAATCTCTGATCTTTCCCAAACCAGTTTATCTCAAGTCCAGCTAGGAACAGTAAAGCATTTGGTTTGAAATGCCAGGAAAAGGAAGCTCAAGAAGAGCTGTCTGTAGTCATCAGATTCTGGAGAACACAAATTGATCTTAAATATTTTGTAGGTAAAAATAACATTTAATATTTCTTCAGTGGCAAGACATGTCCAGTGCAGTCTGGAGACTCTTTAATAAGCAGTGTTTGTGGAACAGAAGGGGGATCTGGTGCCATATCCAGGCGCTCCAGGCTCTGCCCAGGGTGTGACTGTCATATGACCATAAGCCACACTCACTGTGGTTGCTGTTCTGTGACTTGTGGTTCCTGGACAGGTGTCCTGTTCTGGATCTGTGAGCCATTCTAGCCCACCCTGGCATAGCTTGGTTTAGAAAAGCTTAGGAATAAGTAGTTACTTAGAATGCACTTGCCTCAAGTAATAATTACTTTCAAATACACTCCTGAGGAGAAGAAGATGGACTAAAATAAATACAAAAGATCAGTTCTTCCTGACTTGACATGGACATTCTTGCACATTCTCTGTGGTTGTTGCAGAAACCCCTGTCTCAAGTTGCATCAGTTCCTGCAGCACTAAATGCTGTGTCCTGGCAGCATCTTGCACGTGACCCAGGTTCTGTGTTATGGTTTAAACTTTAATATGTAATACAAGCTTAAAATCTTAGGAGGTACAATTGATACAGAACTCTGTAGTGGACAGAAGAGTGTTTTCAAAGGGGTGTAGTTTCTCCTTTTAACTTAAACTCTATACTTCCAACACCTTTAGCAGTTTAACTAACATCAGGCTTTTTGGAGGTAATTTTTGTACCTAGTTACTTGGGATCTGCTTCCATGAAAAACACTTGGCTTGGGTTTCCCCAGGGGAAATCTGTTAAGTATTTGGCAAAATTGGATAAAATACTACAAGGATCTGTGCTCCTACTGTTCATTGTGTGATAAATTGGCAACTGGTAGGGGTCTTGCCACATCTGAAGCAAGAAAATTCTACTTGAAAGAGAGGAATAACTTCAGCTATCCTGGAAGCTTTGGAGCCAAAAGGATATTTATTTGCCACGTATGCTGGAGCACTAAACAAACAGAGAAATGTGGCCTGTTTGTTTAAAGTTGAAGGAAAGATTAGGGTATCAGACGTGATTCTGACAGCAGGAGAATGAAGTATTTTTGCAGGTGCTATTGAAACAACCAGCTGAAAAGTTTAAATTTTCTACTTCTATTAATACATATTTTAGACATGCGTATTTGGAAGACTGAAAATTCATTTGCCTGCAAGGGAAACTCCCTTGTCTTTTTTTTTTTTTTTCTCCCTTTTTTACACGACGCCGCTTTTTTTTTTTTTTTTCTCCAGTTGTTAACAGAAGCTGCTTTTTTTTTTTTTTGCAGTCCTTCAACAATATTTGTAATAACTAGGATATTTTTCTTCCTGGCTGACAGAAAGAACATGTGAAAATGTCAGTCACTCAAGGCCAGTGACATGCTGGGAAATAGCTGCTGTAGGCAGAGAATAAGTGAACTTTTACTTTTCAAAATGCTTCTAATTTTTTATGCATTTGTAAGACTAAGAGTTTATTTTTCCAGATTTTTTTATCACTTCTCTTACTTAAAATTTAAGCCAGAGATCTCATGTTTGACACTGCTTTTGTTGTGTACTTCTTTAATCTGTTTTTCTGAATACTTTGCAGAGATATTCAGAAGCATCTGAGCTGTGTTAAAATGATCTAGATTCTGCCTTTTGTAGTTGAACTTGAGGAGAACAAAGAGTTGGGCAAAGACCAAAACACTCAGGAGGGTGGTATACAGGGAAACAAACCATCAGTTTCAAAAGCAGTTGCTATAAGAACTGTTTATTTATAGAGGAATGTTCCTTTTTATTCTCTTTATTTCGTGTTTGAATATAGATTATTTTTGTACCATATATTTGGAAAGACTTTGAATGTGTTTACTTCCAGTATCAGTGCAGCAATTGAAATTTTTATCCTGCCTCACGTTAGTTCTCCACTAAAAGTCAAACTGGAGAGCTCAGTGCAGCAGCCAGTTTCCTGATGAGATCAAGAGAGAAGCTCCACCCCAGATCACTTGTGTTGGGCTTCTAATGGAGAGGCAATTTCATGCATGTTTGTTGGAATTAGATATGATTCATCATTATTAATGTCAGTGTTGTATTTGCTATATTTGTAAAAGAGTTCTGTTAGGGTTTTTCTGGTGAATGTTATCTTCTGTTATGCCTTATGTAGTAAGTCACCAAATTATTGTTTGAACTCGTGAGTTCTCCTACCTGTCACTGATTGTCACCCTCAGCCACTTGAGTTCGTAGTGCACAGTCCAGTGGAGGCCGTAAAGATGCTGGAGAGGCTGGAGCATCTCCTGTAAGGAAAGGCTGAGAGAGCTGGGGCTGTTCAGCTGGAGAAGGGCAGGTTCCAGGGAATTTAACCAGGGAGAGTGCTGGGGCTGTTCAGCTGGAGAAGGGCAGGTTCCAGGGAATTTAACCAGGGAGGCTGTCAAGAAGACAGCACCAGGTTCTTCTCAGTGGTGCTCAGACGAAATGGGCACAAACTGAAACACAGGAGGTTCCCTCTGAACATCAGGAACACTTTTTCACTGTGGAGTTGGCCAGGTACTGGCAGAGGATGCTCAGGAGGCTATGGAGTCTCCTTCCTTGGAGATGCTCACCAGTTCTGTGGGACTGGGCAGCTGGGTCTGGGGCGCCTTGCTCTAGTAGAGGGCTGGGACAAGATGAGCTCCAGAGGTCCCTTCCCACCTCAGAGGCTCTGTGGTTGCCATGCAGTTTTTCTGGAGAACAGCACGTCAGGATTCCTTTAGCTCCCAGGAGTTGCTGTAGGCATTGTAACGTGTTCCCTTGTTTTGTTCCCAACAGGAGCATGCGTATCCAGCCGATGAACTCATGCCTTTAACTTGTCGAGGACGAGTACGGGGTCAGGAGCCAAGTCGAGGGGATGTGGATGATGCCTTGGGAAAGTCAGTGTTTGAAATGGTCACTGTCTTTGTAAACATCCAGGAATACTGAGTACAATTTGCAGCCCGTAAAATTTGTTTGTTCAGTTGACATGTCCAGAAACTTACACTTGTAAGAAATACTTGTATTATTTAGTCCCATGAAGTTGTACCCTAATCCAAAAAAGAGAATTGACCAGTGAAATTTTTGAAAGAGAATTTCTTTTACCCATTCTCCCAGTATTTTCCATAGGAAAACCTTCCAAATGTGAGCTGACATTTATGGCATTAGTAGTAGAGGTAATAAGGGTTAATGGTCAACTGAACAGAACAATAAACTTATCCATGATGCTGGCCTAATAAGTGATATTTAAAATGCTTTTTTTAAGTAGAAAGTTTTCTGAAAACAAGCAGTCAAATGGTTATCATGTGTATGGTAGCCTGAGGCCTTTGCCAAACATGGAAATAGTTGCTATTCTTTCTTTTAAGGTAGCTGATAGTACAATGTACTGATTTAAGGACTGGTTTTCTCCTTGTTAAATGGAATAATCAAAGGCAAAATTTGCTTACTCTAAATGTGTTTGTAATTGATTCTTTTTGTATGTGCAGTTTATAGAGCAAATACTTTAAAAACAAATAGCTGATGGGTTTTTTTATTTGATATCACTGCTTAATGTCTCTAAGCACAATAGTGTTAATCAAAGCTGAAATCCTTCTCTTAAATACTGCTTCTAATTGTCTCTAGGATATTGAGCATGTTATTTTGGTTAGGCTTTGCTATGTACTAAAGTTCCTTAGTCTAGAGATTTCCATATAAACCTGCTGCCTTGAGGTCTCTGAGGATAAGACTATGAAGAGTCAAGAAAATGCATTTTTAGTCTTGGTCATGCCTTCTTTCTAATGACCTTTCTATACATAACAACAACTATCATTTGAGTAAAAATACCTTCCAGCCCCTTAGATGCATTCAATTATTTTATGTATTTATTGCTTTTCAGTATACATGCTTTATTCTGTACCTTATAATTAGTTATATTATTAGGTACCAGATTTCTTATCTAATCCTTTTGCTTGCCAGCTGCCTCATCAGTTGTGTGCTCTGCCAGCCTTTGCAATCACAAAATGCCAGGGTGGGGCAGCTGGTCAGTGCTTTTTCCCTGCAGAACTCAGGGGGATACTTGCACACCAGCCCTCCATATAGCTGTGAAATGCATCATTTCCCTCCTTTTGAGTGGAAAAAGTTGGGGGTTATAAGGCAGTTGTGCATAGCCACCAGTTAATCTCTGTCTCTTGCAAAACAGCACTCACAGAATGCCCTTATGTCTTTCCAAATTAAAGAGAATTAGAATATAGGAACACTTAATTAGAATTTTAATTCATGTTGCCTACAAGGTCTCAAACATTGAGCACTTGCTTAAATTGTTGGTGCTTGGTCTTCAGTAGGAAATTTTAGCAGTTTCCAAAGTGTTCAGTTTTAGTCTGTAAATTCTGTTCTGTGTTTGGGGGATGTTGCTTAGCATAGGAGCAGTTGTTGGAATTAGATGTATTCAAGAGGTATTTAAATTAGATGTAATTAAGAAACAGTTGTAATTACTGGGATGGGGAAAGGTCCCCTCAGCTTGGTATGCACTAGAACAGCCCTGGAGAAAATCTCTGAGCCTTGTTGTGATATTCGTGCTTCAAACAGTGTGGAGCTGACTTGATGTTCTCTTTTCACGGAATAATCACAGAATCCCAAACTGGTTTGGGTTGGAAGGGACCTTAAAGCCCATCCAGTCCCTTCCCCTGCCATGGGCAGGGACACCTTCCACAGATCAGGTTGCTCCAAGCCCCGTCCAACCTGGCCTTGGACACTGCTAGAGTAGTTCTTTATTTTTAGAGTAAATAAAGTAGTTATTTATTTTAAGCCTGCCACTTGCTAGTGTTGGAAGAGTTCTGGTAGGAGAAATTTAACTTGGAATGACTTTTGATCTCAGCATCCTTCCTTTTCTGAAAAAAACAAGTAAAACAGAAGCTGGAAAAAGACTTAAACAATTTTGCTGAGTTTCTTACAAGATTTGATTGGAGACTAGGAATAAAAATTAAATTTGCTTACAAGAAGTTAGAAAGCTTTGCAGTAAATAAACTTGTCTATAATCACAGCTTCTTTCAGTCAACTCCTATAATGGTCACGAGCAAAGGGAAGAACTTAGAAGGGGGTTTTGATATTAAACATATTGAGTGCAAGTAATTTTTTACAGTGGTCTGTGAGAATTTCATTTATTCCATGGTATACTATTTAAATAATTAAATAATACTATCAATTATTATTTAATTTCTGCACATACAGATCTGTAGTAAATCTGTTTTAAATTTTCTTTGATAGGTTTTCACTGACCTTGATTGATACCTTGGACACTCTTGTGGTAAGTTTAATCTATTGATAAGCTTGGATAAAACAAGAGATTGTCTTCCAGTGCTCAGACTTATTGTTAGATTTATTTTTCTTGCTCATTTTTCTCTTGGTCTCTGTTTGAAGTGACTGTTGCTTGTAAGAACTTTCAAGTGCTGCAAGGGTGGAATTTGGAATTGGTTGTATTCAGAAAACTACAGTTTTTCTTTACATTGATACTTTTTTATCTTGCTTTTTTGGGGCTCTAACTTAACAAAAAAGAATGTGAGTTTGCATTCCATTATAGTCTAAAGCAGCAGGCTGAGTTACTGGTGGACTCTTAATAGCACTGATTTATTTCTGGTTTTAAATTGTATGCACATATTTCATGGATGACTTTGTGTGCACTTAAATGTACTGTATACAAACATACTGTAACTTTATTAGCTACGTTGGAACTGAACACCTGCTTACATTTGTATTCCAGGTGTTAAATAAAACCAAAGAGTTTGAAGAGGCTGTAAAAAAAGTAATAAAGGATGTTAATTTAGATAATGATATAGTTGTATCTGTCTTTGAAACCAACATAAGAGTCCTTGGGTGAGTAACTTTCATTTCAAAACTCTTAAAAATGTGGGGTTTATGTAAATGTCTCTAAGACACTCCCTTCTGTGCTGTTTCACGTATTTTAAACAGTTGTGCCTTTGTCAGTTTGCCTGAGAGGTTTTAAAATGCGAGGCAGGACTTGCTGCAGTGGTACTGGATCAAGCTGACCCCCATCCAACTGCTGCAGGCACAGCTTTGCTGATTCAAAAACACATGTGCATGCTGAGGTAGCTGTGGTTTTCCTCAATAGAAACAGGCTTACAAATGGCTCTGTTCAGTTCTGGATTTGCCAGATTTCCATACTTGGGGTAATAGATTATTTCAGCTTGGAAGGGACCTCGGGGCTCAATGCTGCATCAGAGCACGTAATTTTAAGTTACTATATGCAGTTTTAGAGGTGGTGGTTGCTGTTCCTGTCTAATATTGATGAATCAGTGATTCCAGTGATAAACAATAAGAATTCCTTCCAAAATACTGGTAGCTAACCTTGGTTAAAATGGGGACTGCATCAGCAATCTGAAAACGGGGGCCATGTGAAAACAGCACAGTTGTGTACGTGGTCATCTAAACTGTGGGAGGTTGTCCTTGCTGTTCAGATGAACATGCCTGTTGAGATGTGGACCATTTTTCTTGTGTTTAGAGGTCTCCTGGGTGGGCATTCCGTGGCAATTATGCTGAAAGAAAAAGGAGAATACATGCAGTGGTACAATGGTGAACTTCTGCACATGGCCAAGGAACTGGGCTACAAGCTTTTACCTGCTTTTAACACCACTAGTGGTCTCCCTTACCCAAGAGTAAGTTCTGCTTTCTCTAATGCAGGATTACATCTGTAATCAAGACTTTTGTTGTTTTGGTTTTATATCTGTTTCCAGAATCACTTTAATATTTATTAAGTGGACAGAAAATCAAAAGCTGATAAATTGCAGATATTTTCAGGAGCCAGGAGTAATGAGATATTTATAAAACTAAACTTGTGATGTTCTGAGTTCCTGATTTGTTGGTAAAAAAAAAGGCTAGAACTAGATTTTCAGGGTGTATTCTCTGATCCAGATGTCTACTGAACCAGGCAGCAGGTCCTTGTTTGGAGGGTTGAGTATTTTGGGTACTTCTGGATAATTTTCTGTGCATGTCTAAGTTGACAGAGCAAAACCAAAGGGGTCTGGGGTTTTTTGTCTTTAGAAAGAGCATAGGTTATATACTTGTACAATCACAGGAGTGTAAATTCTTTCAGCTAGGAAGAATAAAGATGATCATCTCTGCTTTTCTCTAGGTTAACTTAAAATTTGGTGTAAGACATCCAGAAGCACGGACAGGAACAGAAACTGATACCTGTACAGCTTGTGCTGGTACCTTGATCCTTGAGTTTGCAGCTTTAAGCAGATTCACAGGAACATCTATATTTGAGGTTTGCTTTCCATGATACCTTGTTTTTTGCTAGTGTTCTGTTATATTTCTGTAATTTTGGAAAAGCAGTTTGGAGTCCATGAAATGGATGTATATCTTAGCTGCTCTGCACAAAAAAATTTGTATATGTTCGGGTTTGTAGTGTTTGTGGGCTTTCTTCTAAGGTTTGATTTTTTTAAACTATTTTTTAAAATACAGGAAAAGATTTTGTTTGAAAGTAGTTATAATAATACAGAAGTAAACAAGATAAATATTCTGAAAAATATCTAAAGGGTAATGCTTGCATAGTTTTTGAGTAAAGGAATCTGGACGAGTAAAAAGAAAAGTGACATGGTTAGGCCCTAAAATGCAGCTTAAAAATAAAATAAATAAACCCCACACTTGTGTAGTGTCACTGAGCATGTGCAAGAGCTACCCAAGGGTGTATTATCAGCAGAAAGCTAACTGGAAATGCCTCAGGTATCTGATACAACCTTCACTTGGTAAAAAGCTCTTTTTCAGATTAGAATTTAAGTCTTTGATGATGTGCCTGGTATTTCATTTCCTGTCATGGAACCCAGTGGAGGTTAATCTGGGCCTGTGTTGTGTGTTTTGGTTAAACTAACCCCTAAAATCCCATGCATGTGTTTGGTGTTTAAAGTTAGTTTTGTTGAGTAGATGTTAAATGAAGGTTAATTTTCTGTATATAAAGAATCAGTATAACTTAGACACCAGGTGTCTGAAAGGACACACCCATTTTGATTCTAAGGATGATACATTTCTTGAAATATTTTAATTAGGTTGCAGTACCACATCATTATTTTAGAGCAGGAAATCCGTATAGAAGAAGGTTTGACTTGAGTATTGAAAATGTGGGCTGAGTATTGTACTGCTAAAGCACGGGTAATACTGAGTTCTGTAACTGTTAGACATGAAACATCCTATTCCTTTCCTCACATCTGCATTCAAATAGCCAGGAGAGCAGCAGGGTTTGGTGTCTGTGTTGCTCTAGTTCCCTGTTGCTGCTGTTGTTGCAGGAATACGCCCGGAAGGCGCTGGATTTCATCTGGGAGAAGAGGCAGCGCAGCAGCAACTTGGTGGGGGTGACCATCAACATCCACACGGGAGACTGGGTCCGCAAAGGTGGGGCCTGGGCTGCTCTGGGCCAAGGGAGAACCTTAACACCCCCAGCACACTTACCTGGGGTTTTTAAAAGTAGCCATGGCATAGGCCAGTGGAGTTTCATCATTCCAGTGCTGGGTTTTGCTACACCACAGCCCTCTCTGGGAGAGAAATTAGTTTTACTCATTGCAGAGTGTTCCCTCATCCACTCTAACACTGAGAGGGAAATGCCATGGGATAAATTTTGAGAGACTTTGCTATAAATATATAGGAAAAATATAAATAGGTGTGGAGAAGTGGTTTCCTATGAGAAGTGAAATAACTGTCTTCAGTGCATGTCTGTCCATATTATTATGTGCACTGGTATTGCAAAGCCTCTGGCATAGACACACAATATTGTGCCTCTGCTTCCATCTGTGCCTTAATTCCAGTGAAAGGAGGCTTTTCCTTTTACTGGAAGAGCTTTTAAAATCAAACTGAAAAAAATATGGGAAATATCCATATCGCTACTCGAAGTAAAACCACCTTTTCATTTTCTCCTGTTTCTAGATAGTGGAGTTGGAGCAGGAATCGATTCATACTATGAATATTTATTAAAAGCCTATGTCTTGCTGGGAGATGACAGTTTCCTGGAAAGATTTAACACGGTGAGTTAACACCTTGCTTAGGTTTGTGCCTTCTGCAATCCAAATTGAAGAGTCATTGTGTTGTCAGCTGTTAGCCTGGGAAGGGATCTTTAGCAGAATTTCTGTGGCTTCTGCTGTGTTTAGTGCCAGCTCTTTTTCCTGAGAGCTTTTGCTAATCTTGGGTGCTTAGCTGTCACCTGAGCAGTTATTTTAACCCCATCCAAGAAAAATCAGAATCTTCTAGACCTTTCTCCATGCTCACAGTATAGGAGAAGCTGTATTTCCACATCAGCTTGTAGTGTAATACTGCAAATGTTTCTGAAAAACAGTGTAAGGGCCTCTTGTTACAAGCCATTGTACAATTTCTTTTTGTTCTGGAGCAACAAAAAATCAAAGTGTGGATATTGCTTTGCACTGCAGATGTTCAGGCCCAGGATATATTTAAATATACAACCTGAAACCCACACTTCTAAAATTCACAAATTACTAAGCAACTTCGTCAGCATCGTTATTCTTTCATAAAAATATTATTTATTTTGAAAATATCAATATCCATTTAAAATATTTTAGATCATAAAACGACTTTATATCACATAGCATGATTTTTTATTAAAATTGGAGTAATTCAGTAGCTAAAGGTCTGTTGGAGCACTTTAGGTGTAGTGAATATTTCCTGTTCCTAAGGGACATGCCACCAGTGTTGTATTTTCCTCAAGCTGCATCTTTTAAGTGTTTCATTTCAATTTGGCTCGTGCTCACCATTGCACCTTTGAAAACAAAGTTACCTTGGGAACCACAGGATTGGAAGTCAGCAAGGTGACAAGTGAGCTAGCGGGTTTGGTAGTTCTTAGCCATCTAGTCCAGCTGTTTTCTTGGGGTTTTTTAACCTCCTTTTTCTCCTGAGATCCATTTGCTTTAGACTTCTGTTGTTCAGAGAAAGCAATTTCAGCTTTGTTTAGGATGTGCTTGAAAATTCAGCCACAACAGATGTGCCTTAACTGTGATAGTTCCTTGTTCATCACACGGCTGCTGGGTATACTTTTGTGTATGTGTATTCCTTGGAAAATGTAATAAGTTTTGCAGGTGTAATACTGTGGAGCTTTTCAGTATTTGTTGTACTTGGGTTTAGTTTGCAAAACTAGGAATTAGTGGCATTGCCAAATGTAGTAATGATTGGGAGTGTAGTACTCGTTCTCCCATTGGAATACAATGCCAGTCTGGTGAGCCAGATCTCTTTTGGGGAATGAGTTGATAAAACAAACTCCTGCTTTTCCTGCTGTTTGGCAGCACTACGATGCCATAATGAGATACATCAGCCAACCCCCTCTTCTCCTGGATGTCCATATTCATAAACCCATGCTCAATGCTCGGACCTGGATGGATTCTTTGCTAGCTTTCTTCCCTGGATTGCAGGTAAAGTGTAAAACCCGTGTGCAGATGGTTTTAATAACAAGTAAATGATTAAGTGGGTTGGATACATAATTTTCAAGTCAAGCTTAGTAATTTGATTTTCAGAAATACTGAGGGAAGATCCTTGGAAATGTCCGAGGCCAGGTTGGATGGGGCTTGGAGCAACCCAGGATAGTGGAAGGTGTCCCTGCCCATGGCAGGGGGTGGGAATGGGTGATCTTTAAGTCCCTTCCAGGCCTAGCCATTCTGGGATTCCATGATTTCTGTATTCCCTCTCTTGTCACTTCAATGCCGTGATGCAAGTCAGTGTGCTTTTCTGGCCTGTTGAGGATCAGGAAAAGCATGTCCATTTCATTTGCTTCCTTCACTCCTAGTCATGAAAATATTCAAATGGGGCTTCCTTTCTAGAGCTCTAGTGACAGATTTTCTAGTTTGAGTGCCACTGACATCTTTAAGGCAAACTAAATCACATTTTCACCCCAGTTCTCTGTAAATGTCAGAGGTCCTTGCTCTACATAGGCAGTAATTTTGAGTTCAGTGATTTTGTTTAAAAAGTTCTTATGAAATATATGTGACTTACTCTGAGAGGGAGTAGTAATTACAGTATGTAGTGACTGGTCTGTAGCTTTACATGAGCCCACTCTGAGTCTTCCTAACTTTGAGTATTATTCCTGTGTTTGGTGTTAATTTTATTATTTAATTTTAGGTGCTGAAGGGTGATATTAGACCTGCCATTGAAACACATGAGATGCTGTATCAGGTTATAAAAAAGCATAACTTTCTTCCAGAGGTAAGGTAGTAGTTTTTTGATGGTGTAAACTGATTTTTACCTCAATTTGAGCAGTCTCAGATGCCCACTTGAAAAAAACAGTAGGTATATGCGTTACTAAAATCCAAGGCTCATTTCCACAGCATTCTTATGTGACTTGCAGTTCTGCGTGTCTGACAGCTGTGTTTGGGATATGAGATACTTTTCCTTCAGTTGTGCTGTAATTAACACAATAATGGGAAGCTGCTGCTATTAACAATTGCTTAGACTTTATATTTCAGTCTCTCAGAATTGACCTTGACTCCTTTCAGTATGCAGCACTTGTATAATGACACGTAATAGGAGCAGCTTAGTAACAGAACAGTGTTAATGCTAAAAATCACTGTCTTCTTTATTAGCCCAAGGAAGGAACCTAAAGACTGAATTGACTGAGAGAGTGTTCTGAAATTTTGTGTAATGTCCTTGAAAGTCAGTACACAAACTTACTGCAGATGCTGCAGGTCTTTGAGCAAGTTCATTCTGCACAGAAAAGTTTGTTTCCCTGCTGAAGTATGTGTCTTTAACCTGTGATGACACAGAATATATTGAAAGCTTCTGATTCCAGGTTTAATTTTGATTTTCCTCTGGTATAAGCTTATTTCTGTTAGAGAGCATTTTAATTAACATCACATTCACCTAATGTGGTTATTGAGAGCAAAGAATGCCCTTTAAGCACTGGAATGATTTTAGTTTTTTGAGTGCTTTTAAAATGGTATGATTTGGCTCTGTATGGGTTTTTTGGGATGTTTTTTTGGTGCTTTGTACTTGGGAAGGAAACTTTAAAAGGTCAGATAGTTGTATTTAAGCCAATAGACCATTGCCTAAGAAAAGACTTAGTGTAAAACTTAGTGTGAAGTAATAGTGAATATATGACAGAAGTGGCTTTTTCCAGTGAATAGATAGACTAGGAAATTTTAGATATCTGACTTCTAGTCTGGTGTTAATTTAGAAACAGCTGCTGAGCCATCTGTCAGTCTGCAGTGATACTTGAATGCCCTGGAGGTTCAGGTGGGAGGTGTGTTTGCAAAAATGGTGTTTATCAAAGCTAGGCTGGTTGTGCAGTTAACATAGAGTGCAAAATAAACCTCTGTCTGGTTTTCATTCTTGCATTTGGTTTTGTCTGTTCTTTTTCATCCTCAGGCATTCACAACAGACTTCAGAGTTCACTGGGCTCAGCATCCTCTAAGGCCTGAATTTGCTGAAAGCACTTACTTCTTGTATAAGGTACAGTCACATTCATTGCACTTCTTGAATTTTGCTGTTGTTTTATTTGAGTATAGAATTAAGTAGCAAATCTCCACTGGAGGTACCCACTGGAGCCAGTTTGGGATACAAGCAAGATGTCTTGGTTATCAAAAACGGTTCTGGGAGTTTAGTTTTCTATCCCTATTCCCTTCCTAGTTAGAAAGGAAACTTCAGTGACAAAGACCCATATTTTTGCAGACATTTAGGTGTTGCTTATCTCTTTTCAAGAGCAAAAGCCATTTGTGCCTTGCAGAGAAGAGCAGTGCCTAAATGTCCTGTGTTTCTGGGTTTCCATGTGCTTACCTGCACATCCCAGAAATGCGGTAGTGTCTCAGGAGTCTCTGTTGGGACTGTTCAGAACTATTCATAAATAAGATTCTTCTGGTGCCTGAGCATGGAACCAGTATGGTTGGGCACTGGGCAGGCTCCCCAGGGAATGCTCCCAGCCCCAGCACTCCCAGGGTGGGCTTGTTGGGGTGTCCTGGGCAGGGACTGGAGTTGGACTGGATGGTCCTGGTGGGTCCCTTCCAGCCCAGGATGTTCTGTGATTTAATACATTAGCACAAGGAAAATGTGCAATAACAAAGTTCACCCGTGTGTTTGGCTTTGATTTTTGGGTTTCCTATTACAGGCTACTGGAGACCCTTACTACCTAGAAGTAGGAAAAACCCTGATTGAAAACTTGAACAAGTATGCCAGGGTTCCTTGTGGGTTTGCTGCAATGAAGGATGTCCGTACAGGAAGTCATGAAGACAGGTACAGTTTGCACAATTATTTTTTTAAATATAAAAATACAGAAAAAATTAAATTGCCCTGTTTATGTAATTGGATTAATTGATATTTGAGTAGCTGTCTGTCTTCAGTTTAATAACCAAGTCTTAAATTACCCATTTGTCATAGTCTGTAAACTGTTTCAATAGTTTTATAGTGTGCTCCATAAGAATATTTTTAGTTTAACAACCTTTCATTTGTTTCAGAGCAATAGATGAATTACTTTCAAACAAAATATACTTCAAATCTGTAAGTTTGTGAGGAGGTCTATTTGTTTTTTCTGTTCAATGTGCTGAATCATTTCCCTTCAAACACAGTTTCTTCCAAGTGGAAGGAATGCTAATGGAATTATGTTCAGCAATAATAGTCATGAAATCTTCAGAGATGGAGCGATAGGAATATTTATGTTAGTGATGTTTTAGAAATCAGGAGATCTCCCTAAAGGACATCCACTCTTTGTCCACAGGATGGACTCGTTCTTTCTGGCCGAGATGTTTAAATACCTGTACCTGCTGTTTGCTGATAAGGAGGACATGATTTTCGACATTGAGGATTATATCTTCACTACAGAAGCTCATCTATTGCCACTTTGGCTCTCCACTACAAACCAAACCATCTCTAAAAAAAATACAGTACGTAACAGCTCCAATCTAAATCCATTTTAGTGGTACACTTCCTTTTTCTGAGGGGAGATGGAAGAAAAATCAGGAAGGATCATGGTTTGAAGAAGTGCACCAGTTTAAACTCATCATTTAACATGCACTATTTCCTCATATTGCCAGTGCCAGTCACAAGAGTGTGAATATTTCCATGGCTGGATGCTGCCCTGATGAACCTTGAGAAAAAAGCTGTGGAATATTAGCAAGAGTTAAAAAGAAAATCATTCCCCACCTCTGTATAAATTGGAAAATAACACAGTAGGATATTTTTGGCCCCATCTTTTTTTTTTTTTTTTTTTTCCTAAAACTTAAGTTTTTCTTGTTTGTTTTTTTACTACATCAACAAATTTTCAGAGGTTTTTTGAGACAGCTGCAGAGTTAATTTGACAAGATACAGCTATTTGGGATGTTTAATCACTTTAGTCCATGCATCTCTAGATGCCTAGAGAAGGCATCTCTAGTGCAAATGTGAGAACACTTAAGGGTTTATAAATTGCTTAACCTTCCAAAATAACCCGTAGTAGTACAACTGTGCTGTGAAGCATCATAAATCCTCATTTTTTTTTTTTTTTTTTTATGTTGTGGTCAATAAGGTGACATAATTTGTCTGTAAGGCAATAAGAAAAAGGCAAAAGAAAAAGATAACGTGGTGTCTGAGACATGAAGGACATAAATTCCCTTATTTGTGCCTCTATTTTTAACATTTTCTAAGAGTTTTACAGTAATGCCTGGATCAGAGGAAAAGGCTTATGTTGTGTGTCAAGCCATGTGTCTTGGAAAAATCACTCTGTTTTACGGACTCTAGCATTAAGCAGTGACAAATTTTTAATTATTTGATCTTGATACCAAACACTGGTTACATATTTAATGAGTCATGGGGTTGGTTTTAATGTTCCTTGGTGGTGGAGATCCCACACCCTCTCTGAAATGTTCTTTCCCTGAGAATTTATCTTCTTTTCTCTCAGACTTTTGGAAATGGAGGCTGTTTTTTAAACTATGCAAGAAGTTGTCTGAAGGAGCATTTAATGTAACTTTTGTTCCCAGTGTAAGAATTTAATGCTTTTAAGACAGGATTCCCACAGCTGGTGCTGTGTTAAGTGCTGGCCTAACTTAGGTTGCTCTCTTGGGAACTGCAAATGTAAATTAAAGGCCAGTAAAGAGGATAAAATAAATTGTTCAAATGCAGTTTTTAAACTCTTCGAGTCAAAGCTGCAAATGGGCAGAATACAAATAAGAAAAATCCACTGAAAATGGTGTCAGGTGGCTGAAAGGCTGTGACGTCGGGTGTGTTCCTCTTTTATGGAATTTTATCTGAATGAATGGAATGTGTAAATTATTTTTAACATAAATACAGTGCTGTTCAGACAAACTGTGAGAGATACTTTGTAGTATCAACCCAACATCCTGTTTGTATTTGTTCTCATAAACAGGAAAGTCATGTCTTAGTAATGGCCCTTTAGGGCTTGGTTTTTAAGGAGCCTTTAAAACTTGATTTTTCATGAGCTAATATGTTGCAGACAGGAGGAGTGAGTTTTTTCAGGTAGATAAATACTACATTCATTTTTACAGGTGAGAAAATGAACTTGCTTGTTATCTAACCAGTGATTTGCAAATCTAAGGACAGGCTAAATGTGGCTCCAAACCACCAGACATGTTCTGCATGGTTACACATGTTACAAACCAGCAATTTGTGCAAGTGTTCACTCTGCCATATTCCTGAAAATAGAGATTGTTTGAATTATATATAGATTCATCCTTGCCCATCCAGACTTGCAAGTCTGTGTGGCTCCTGAGGAGGAGAATCTTTTGTTCGTGTGAAAAGATGTGACATTTTTAGTAAGAATGACCTAAAGCCTGCAGCTGGTCACTTGCTGTAAAGCCAGTATCAAATGAAACCAGAACTACTCCCTTTACTTGTCCAGCACAGAAAAGCACAGGGCACTAGCTTTGTCCTGAGCAGGCTTGAGAAGTACTGTGTACCAGCAGAGGATTAGCTATTTCTGCAAAAGAATACTAGAACCTGTATGTAAATTTAGTAAATTACAAATTAGAATGGGTGTTGTGTTTATCTGTCCCCAGAAAGGGGTTGCAGTGCACTGGTTCCCCCTCATTGCACTCAGCTGCTGCATGGCCCAAGTGCACAGATTACTTCAATTAAGCTTATCTGTTGATAATGTTAATCTGTCTATATGAAAATACAACCAGCATTTTTCTAAGCTGTATCTCCCATTGTAGACCACAGAGTACACAGAGCTGGATGACAGCAACTTCGACTGGACCTGTCCCAACACCCAGATTCTCTTCCCAAATGACCCAATGTTTGCTCAAAGCATCCGTGAGCCTTTGAAGAACGTGGTGGATAAGAGCTGTCCTCGGGGTATCTCCAGAGCGTAAGATGGATATTTTCTGTCTCTTGTTAGCACAGGAGTGAGGGGAACAGGGTCTGTTGTGCGTGGAAGGAGAAATGTGAGCTGTGCTGGAGCTCGCAGTGCTTTTGGGATGGGTGGCCAAATGGATTCCTGGTTACAGGAAAAATCACTTAGGTTTTCTCTGGCATCAGCAGCAAGACTTAGCTCATTTCCAGCAGGAACTAGCAAGTCTTTCAAAGCAAAAGGAGCTTAATGAGCCACACACCTGGCGTATTACAGGAAGTATATCTCTCTGATTTATAAAATGAATTTCTGCAGTCTCCTCAACAGTTCTGGAAGTCTCCTTTGTAGTAAGCAAATTATGCTGCCATCCATAACTACAGCAGTTTTGAGGTACTTAGGGCAGTGTTAAAGATGAGGAAGTTTGTGCTTCTGACCACCTCTTCAATATTTATGCTTCATGAATAAAACTGAGTACTAACTGTATGGGGCAAACTGGGTTTGGTCAGTCTTCCAATAAAGCAGACCATTTACAAATGAGAGAGAGCATATGGCAGTTTTGTTATCAGTGTTGGGGGGGATTGCACTATAAAATTAGTGGTAAGACAGACAACTTCAAAAAAAGGTAACTTGATTGAGAAGTTGCATTCCACTGAAGCTTGCACTCATTGTACCAAGAATTCCAGTCTTGTGGTGTAAGGCATAACAGGAGAGTTCTGTCCCAAGGATAATCTGGTTTTTAAAGCTTTGCTCTCTACTATCTTTTGGCAGAGAAGAGAGTTTGGGAAGTGGACCAAAACCACCATTGAGAGCCAGAGATTTCATGGCCAGTAATCCTGAGCACCTGGAGATCCTGAAGAAGATGGGAGTCAGTTTGATCCATCTGAAAGATGGACGAGTACAATTAGTGCAGCATGCAGTGCAAGTAAGACCCCTCAGCACTTTTTTCCAGGGCTCTCAGCAAGGTCCTCCCAGCAACGTTACTTGAGGGTCAGCCTCCCTGTGGAAGGAGGCACATGAGCTGGATACGCAGCTGTATTTAGCAGGCTGATGCTTGTTAATATTTTGCCTCAGCAACACTTTTAACTAATCTTCCATTAAATTAGATAGAGGCTGCTCATGTTAAAGTGTAGGTATCTGAAAAAACTGCTTTCAGTGTGACATCCTGCCATTTCTTCACAAGGTCTATGTATTTATATATTTTTAGTCTCCTGGGTAGTGCAGGTGCTAAACCTTCTGTGAAATGATGAATGAGAGGCAGTGAGCATCCACTCCGTGTGTTAAGTAGCAGTGACCCAAGCAAACACAACTTCAGTTTCTTTTCAGTTTCTTTTCAAGCTCCTCAAACATTTTATTTAGAATTGTTTCTTGATTGCTTCCCCCACAGGCAGCGAGTTCCCTGGATGCTGAGGATGGCTTACGGTTCATGCAGGAAATGATTGAACTCTCCAGCCAGCAGCAGAAAGAGCAGCAGCTCCCTCCTCGTGCAGTTCAGATTGTTTCCCATCCCTTCTTTGGCAGGGTGGTCTTGACTGCTGGACCAGCACAGTTTGGGATGGACTTATCCAAGCACAAAGCAGGGGTATGTGAGTTTTGGGTGTGATCTGTTCTTGCTTCCTGTTGCTTTCCTTGTTGCATAAGCCTCAATTTTACAGAACTGCTGCTAATTCAGGGCTGACCATCCAGGTGATCAATTAATTGCAGTGGTTAAAGTGGCAGGGCCCAGCAGTGACAGTGACAGCAGTGACAGTCATTTGGATGAGTGGCTTTTCTGCTTGTGCTCTGTGCTCTGCTCCTGAGTCATCAGTCATGGATGAGGATTTAAAATACATGCACTGCATGAGTTGGGGAACAAGCCTGTCCGGTCTGCAGTGCACGGCTGAGGAGATGTTGATTGAAGGGTCAGCCATGAGCTGGCAGAAGCCTTTTTAGAGTTGGGTAAGTTGTTCTTCTGAAAGCTTTCCTGGAAGGCTGTATGTGGCTGGAAGAGGGAAATACCACAGAGGCAGTGGTCCCTCTGGGAAGCAGTAGGGAAACCCAATGGCTTTGGCTGGGCAAGTTGCAGCCCCAGAGAGGAGTTCCAGGCTAGCAGTTCACGGAAGGAAAATTTCCAGAGACAACTCTTCCCAGGTGTAGACAAAACACTGATGATGAGAATTAGGTTTTCACTCAGTCATTCTTTGCTTCTGGATCTCCAGTTCCAGGGCACAGATTGTCTGCACTGCCAGAAGACAACACTAAATGCATTAGAGTGACTGAAGAAACAAAAATTTGTAGGAATCTTTTGCAAGCATGGATGTAGTGCTCTAATTCTCCCTTTATTTTTGTTTTTTCCAAACAGACAAGAGGATTCGTTGCAACCATTAAGCCATATAATGGATGCTCAGAGATCACCAATCCTGAGGCAGTGAAAGAGAAAATTGCATTGATGCAGAGAGGCCAGTGTATGTTTGCTGAAAAGGCACGGAACATTCAGAAGGCTGGAGCAATAGGAGGCATTGTTATTGGTAAATAGAACTCCAAGTTCTTAATTTGTGTAAATTTAACCTACTTTTACAGATTTGAAGATAACAGGAAAGCTGACAAGCTTTAAGCTGAGATGCCAGCACTCCAGCACAGAAACTGTGCTCTCAGAAGATGAAGAGATGTTTTGGGTTGGTCTGGTTCTGTGCAGAAACAAACGGGGTTGGGGGATTGTCAGTGGTTCTGCAGATTAAAGTTACTATTTTAAGGATCACAGGGTGCTGTCAGTACTAACTGCTGAGGAAGAATGGGGATACAAATGGAAAACGTGGAGAAAAACAAGTCCCCAAGCTGGGGGTTTGCTTTGAAGTGTCTGGGCAGAGGAAGCCGCTCCCGGTGCCGGAGCTCGGAGCCGCAGCCTTGGCTAACGGGAGGTTTGTCTCTCCTCTGGTGTGCCCTGGCTAGATGACAACGAGGGCAGCAGCAGTGACACAGCTCCTCTCTTCCAAATGGCCGGGGATGGGAAGAACACAGATGACATCACAATTCCCATGCTCTTCCTCTTCAACAAGGAAGGGAACATCATACTGGATGCAATCCGGGAGTATGAGGCTGTGGAGGTGCTCCTTTCTGATAAAGCAAAAGACAGAGGTAAGGTTAGAGGTGATTTATATAAATTTAGTTTCCATCTGTGCCGTGGCACAATGGGAAGTGTCCCGTAATGATTTGCACTGCTGCCCAAAGGTGCCATAGTTTTCTGTTTGACATCGGAATTAGTTTTTTATTAAGAAAGCCATTATCTGAGATGTATCGTTATCCACCTCCCCCACAAGTTAATATCCAGAAATGCTGTTCCTAAGTTAAATGTCACTTTGGCTAATGAGAAAATCCAGCCTTTTGGATTCCTTTTGAACCCTCTTTGTCATCATCTGCTTTGAAGCAGCATCAGGAGCAGTGTAAGTGTTTCCAGTGCCCTACATTGTAAATGCTTGTCCCTTACCAAGCTCCCCGGTGACATTCCCAGGACCCGAAAGGAGAAAGACAAGCGTTAGAACTATTCTGCCTATCTAAGAAGTGGTTATCAGGAGAAATGAGGCTGCTGACCTCAGATGTTTTGTGGGTTTTCTTGTATAATGCAAGAAAATTGCAAGCTAATACATTCCCAGTAGAAATGTTTTGAATATGGCAGAAAATTCCAGACTTTCCTCTTGTAATCCCTCCTTGTAGCACTGCTGTGTCCAAGCAGAGTAGGTAAGAACAAGGATCTCTAGATCAGTGACAGCATTTATTTCTGCACATTAGCAAAGGTGATATGCCAAAATCTAGTGCTGTTTCTTCCTAACTTACAAATCCCTCCTGTTCGTAACTGTGCCTAAGTGCTCTAACAAAATGCTAAATACAATAATTCTCTCTGCCTGTGAGAATTCGTAATCCATATCTGCTTCTTCCCCCTCCTCGTGCTTCCGTTTGGAATCCCAGCAACAATCTTTAAAGGTAAAATGATTCCAAACTACATTATTGATAGCAGTAAGTATCCCATGTCAACAATGGCATGTGCAGTTAAATTCCCTAGAAATCCTGGAATATCAGTGTCCTGCTTGTAGCCATAAACATCAAACTCCAGAGAAATCTGCATGACTAAACTGGGCAGCTGTTGGAGAGCTAAGCTGGGACGTGGGATGTGGGTGTTAGATGCTGTTAGTGGGAAGCTCAGGCTTTGGCTCTCTTAAATTCACGGTTCAGTAAACTCAGGAAACTCTGTCCAACCCCCCCTTGCTCAGATGCGGGACCCTGGTGGGTCTGGGAGTGCTTTAATAAAATCCAGTGTTAAAGTTCAGTGCCTGCAGTGGGTATTTGCTTAAGGTTGAAGGAGGCGAGTGGCAGCGACCCACAAGTCACTCCTGAAGTTTGAGGAACCAAAATGAGCCTCACTATATTGTGTACTCTCAGTTAAAATGGGTTTTAAGTTCTTCCTTCCCCTCCCTCTGTAAAATATGTTGCTTAGTAACATTACATTTTCATATCACTGGAAAGTCTGCACTTCCTTGAAGAAGAAATAAGGCCAAGAGGGAAGTGACCTTGATGTTGAAATAGATAATAAAATGCTGCATTCCTACAGCAGTTTTAACTTTTTTTTATTTTTCTTTTTTTCTCCCCTCTCAAAGACTTGGAAATGGAGAATATGGACCAGAAATTATCTGAAAATGATTCACATAAACCGAATTCAGAGGAAGCTCCTTCAGGATCTCAGGATGCTGGTGCACTCAGTGAGGAGCCCGAGGAAGGAGGGGAGAGCTCTGCTGTTACTGACCCTGATCCTTTATCTCCTGCTACGGCAGACAGAGACAGTGTTTCCATTTCCAATCAGGATTCCCGCCTCCCTGGGTCGGATGAGGCCGGTGCTCCAGAGCCAGCATGCACAGCAGAGGATAACCAGCCTCAGGAACAACAGACTGAGACAGAGTCAAATTCCAAAGTTAACTGGGATAATAAAGTCCAGCCTATGGAATCCATATTAGCAGACTGGAATGAAGATATAGAAGCATTTGAAATGATGGAAAAGGATGAGCTATGACTTGTAATAATAACTTATTTGTTAATAAACAAATGGAGACCTCTGGGTAGAAGTGAGGCCCTGATATCCAAGAAAACGTATTCAGTATTGGGATGAGCAAACAGGTGTCACCTGGAAAACACCACAGAATTCCAGCACACGCTCTTTGTATGTTTTAGTTTTTCCTGTTTAAAAATGGGAACGTGCAATCCAAGCCTTTGTGTGGCCCCAGGGCTGGTGCTGTGCCCCAGGCAGGGAATGAGCCCGACTCGTGCACTCCAGGCTCCGAGGGGACAGGATCCCTCGGGCTTGGGAAGCAGGAGTGGAGCAGGGTGGGGTGACACCTCGGAACGGTGACTGATGGAGCACCCGCCCCTCCCGAGCTGAAAGCCTTCCTTACAGCAGCAGGGGAGCTGTTTCCAGGGGTGGTGTTCCAGGCACAGCTGGAAGCAGTGGGATTTTGGCTGACATATCATTGCTCATCCCTCCTTCCACCTGGGGCTTCCACGAGGAACCACCACGGACAGGCCAGCTCCCCTCCTGCTCCGCTTCCAGCTGGAGAAGTTGTCCAAACCAAAGGCAAGGTGTGAGCAGGGATGCTGAGCCAGCCGTGGGGGCCACCAGGAAAAGGTGTGGACAAGGCAGGTGTTGAGTCCCAGGTGTTTCCCTTGGTCTCCCGGGTGGGAAAACTTCAACTGCCCCGGGATGCAGAAAGGACACAGAGCTGTAACAAACCCTGCCTTCTTCCACAGGTTTGACTTCCAACAGCTTGGCCCCCTTGTTCTTTTGATATGCAACTCCTGTGTGTGATATTTGAGGCAGGAAGGCCAGTGCCAGTAGGGAAATGTAACAATTTTCACTGTTGGGTCGATAGTTCAGAGCCCGGGTGTGTTATTCCAGGCTCTGGAGTTTGTTCCAGGGGAATGTGAGTCCTAATTTGTTATCCCCATTACATTTAAGTACAAATGGGGAAGGTTAAACAATATAGAGGCATTTTGACTGTGTCCAAAGAAACTGCCAAAAACTAAATAACTTGATTTATATATAAACTGCTTTTAGTGAATTGTGGTTCAAAGAATTGTTTTATATGAAAGACTAAATGAACACTGCCTATATGCTGCACCAGGCTAAAAATGAAGGTTTATATTCATCATTGCAATGGAATAAATAAAAAGAAAGCCCCACTGTGGACTGCACCTTGACTTAGTTGGTGAAATTCCTTGTGCTGAATATGCAACTGCTAATTAGCACAGCCATAGTGTGTATTTATGCTCCTGTACCGTGAGCAGAGCAATCCCAGGCCATGCTGTATCCATGCACTCAGCCACACTTGCTTTCAAAAGTCTCAAAATGCACCTTTTGAGAGCATGGCAGTCCGTCCAGATATCATCCAGAACTGTAAGTCACCAGGGTAGGAGGGAATTCAAGGAGGAACAGTGAATAAGTGTCCTTTGAAAGAGATTAGCTTTTAAATGGAGTTGTAATTCCTTTGCACAAATAACTGTCTGGAGGTTTGAACTATGAGCAGGGCTTGAAGCAGCTGGGGGTTTTCCTTGGGAATGTTTTTATTTATGGGTTTTGTTACTTGAGTTTCTTCATAGAAAGCACTTGACCATGGGAGCCCTGTAAGTGTCCTTGGTTCCTGGGAGCCCTGGGAGCACCAGGACATGGCCAGGTGCAGGATCAAACCTTCAGGTGCAGATCAAATGTTTTCTCTCGGGTAATTCCTTTGATCTGTCAGTGCTCAGTGCCACAAAAGGAGCATTTCTGTTCCTGTGCTCTTTGACATGGACAACATCTTCCTGCTTGGTAGCTCTTTGGGTGGGAATAGAGTTATTTTTATATCCTAGAGGCCTCTGGTCACTACTCTGTCAATATAGCAGCAAAAGGTTTTCGTTTTCTACTTGCAGATTTAGCTGTAGATGTCAGATTTTATTACAAGATTAACTTTCCTTGCCATCACCAGCTCATTTTTAGTAACTGCTTTCTCCACACCTATTAGTAGAGCAGCAGGCATTACCTTTCCAGGGATTCCCAGGGATCCCAGAACTCCGTATGGATTTAGGGCAGCGTTTTGGTGGTGGCCTACCTCAGATAACTGTTGCCTCCTTCCTTTGGAGTTGATTTTTGTTTCAGTTAGTTCTGCTTTACCTTTGAAACCATCACGGGAGCCATAGCTTTGTTTACAGAACTGAATCAGGTGAGGGTGACCTTTTGGGAAAGAGGATTCAATTGGGGGACAGTTCTATTCAGGTTATTTTCACTTTTTGTATTTCGTTATGAGGACGTAGGCTTTAGCTTAACCTGTTCATATCATTTTCTGTTACTGCCATCTTAAAAAGCAAAAAGAATGTATTAATCAAAAAAGGAGAAGGGAGTCAGTGTTCTTCCCAGCTGTGTTGCAGTCTGCTCCCTGCATATGGAATGTTAATCAGGAATCGCCCTTGTTTTGTGTACAGCACTGTACATTTATTTGTATGGTATTGAACACTGAAGAATTCAGGAATCACAGCTGCAGCCAGCACTTATTCCATGCCATGTACTTCAGATCAGCCAATTAATTTCTCATTTGATCTTAGAGGAATCTTCTTAATTGTTTACATTTATTGTTCCTTAATGAAGTTTCAGAATGAGCCCAGCTTTGGTTCTCCTCCTCCTGCCAGTACCTGAGTAGGCACCAGTGAGTGTGTGTTGAGAGGTGAAAACCAGGACATCTTATGCAACAGGCGTCAGTCAGGACATGGAAAACAAACCATTCTGTGAATGAAGTATTGTATGTTCAGATTTTATAAGATTTTTGGTTGGTTTCTTTTTTTTAGCCAGACCAATTTACAGCCGTATATTTTCTTATGGAAGGTGTCTAATCACAGGTGCTGTAACACTATTGTTGGGTTTCACTCTCTGGTGATAAGTGTATACAATATTTCTAAGGGCAACTATGTACTGTGACGTAAAAGTCTGGACTAAAATGTATATAATCCCTGTACATAATTGTGTACTTGATTATAACTGCTGATTGTAAAGATTTAATAAAATGTAAATATTCTGGTCAAGCTGTGCTGAACTGATGCTCATTTCTGCCCTGCTGTTCGCTGTGGTTTTTAGCAAGGCAGTCACACCAATACTTCACTGGCAACCTTGGTGAGGGGATGGAGCAGCTTCTGCCACCCTGGAGAAGCCTCAGATTTTTTTTCCCTGGGAGGTTGGCCAAGCCCAGAGATACTGCAATAACCAAAACACCACCTTTTCAGTCTAAAACTGAAACTGGACTAGACAGCCTCTCAGCAACCAGGTCTAATGGGACTATTGCAACCTCTCTTCTCTATGACTTGGGCATTATTATTTTTAAAATCCAGATCCTCAAAAGTTCATTTTCACTACTGCTCCTGTTTTATTTAGAATGAAAAACCCTCAGGTGTCTCTGGGGCCTGATGAGGTGAGTCTTGGAGGAATGTATCCATCATCCTTCCTCTGTTACCACCTGTCCTCCAACACCTCTACTCCTATGAGCTTTTCTTCTGTGGAAATTCACATTAAGAAAATCAGGATTAAGATGCAGGAGCCCTAAATTCAAGTCCTTGTTAAGTGCTGAGCAGTGTTGATGATAATAAATAGAAACCATTGCCAGCCTTGCTGGTCAACTGCTGAATTTCTTCCACCTATTGTTAAGGGAACATCAGGACTTGGGGACTGGAGAGTTTTGGAGCAAAGGCCTTTTCTGCCTCCCCTGTCCCTCAGAGGGACACAAGGGTGTCCTCTGCAAGTGTCCTGCACCCAGTTCATGGGTGGTGCTGCCCACGTGGGCAGAGGGATGTGGCTGCTTCAAAGGCAAGAGTAAAACACAAAATCAACAGCCAGGGTGAGCCGTGCCCCCCTCTGCATTTCATTCGTAACACAGCACTATTTAGGTGTTTATTTCTGGGTCTGAAGAGGTTCCTGATCCTCCCACTCCCTCGGGATGCCCTTTGCAAGGGTAAGGGAGGCATGGTGGCACCAGGTCATCACCCTCCTATTAAAGCTGTATTTATTAATTTATGCCAATGGCTGTATCAAGGGCTGTTACTCAATTTTCACATTTCCATTTTCTACTCAGGTCACCTGAAGGACTTCAGCAGCTCTGACCGAAATTCAGCCTCAGCTGCTGCTCATCCCATCAGTCACGTCAGCCCGAAGCTGCTGGTGGCAGGAGTCCCATTTCCTCCCAAAGTGCTCCATGAAAAGGTAATGTTAACAAACGTTTCCAGCTGGAATGGGGCCTATAAAACACTGCTTGCCTGGGAAAGTTCACCCAGGCTGTTAATCCCCAGCACGGGCAAATTCATTGTCCTTAATCCTTTGGTGGAGAGCACGGTGTGATGCCAGGGCACCAGGGCTGGTCCCACTGCAGGGGCATTTCAGCCCAAATTGTGCCAAAAAGTCTGTGTGGTCCTCACTGGTACCCGCAGGTGTCTTTGGGGAGCAGTGGGGCCACCCTGGGGTGTCTCGGATGCCCCAGTGGCTGCCACTCCAGGACAGACCTGATGGCAGCAGTGCAGGGCAGAGAATGAGAAGAACTCCAGAAAACCAGTTTCATCCTTAAAAAAACCACCCAGACCCTGCCCCAGCATTTCCCTGCCCTGAGCCCGGGGCTGCCATGGGTCGGGAACACCGGGTGGGGAAGGAGTTGCTGGATTTGGGGCACAGGGGGATGCTCAGAGGCTCGAAAGGGACACGGAGCAGCAACGTGGGCGAGAAAAAGGATGAGCTGGAGGTGCCGAATGTGATGCATTTCAGGATCTCCCCACAGACCCCTTCTGCAGGCAGGCAGGTAGTTGATAATTTGAGATGTGCTTGAGCCTCCCCTCCGCAGCAAAAGCCATTTCCCCAGCCCTCCTCTGGCCCAGCGCTCCTCGCACTTGAAGGAAATCAGCAAAGGCGGCTTGGAAAGGCCTAAAGAGGGGGTGAAAACCAGGCAAAAGCTGCGCAGGTAAGGACAGAAGAGGCATTTCCGCCCCGAGCCGGCTGCCCCGGCCGCTTTACGTAACGCAGGACGAGGCTCCCCCGCTGCTCCCGGCGCTCCGCGCGGGCTCGCAGTGCCGGGACGGAGCTTCTCCCGTCCGTGATGTCAGTCCTCACTGCACCGGCATTACAGCATCATAAAAAATTACAGAGCTGCTATTTTGGGTGGCAGCTCTCTCCGACTCAGTGAATAAATGCAGCTCCATATGACTCACTCCGGGGGATTATTAATAGACACAAAAGCAGAATGCCAAAGCCCCAGGAATATGCTCCGTTCCCACACGGAGCTTTCTAGCTTCTCACAGCAATTGCTCTTGAGAACTTTTTGTCTCAAAATTTGATTTTTTTTAATATACATATATACTCACAGAATTAAATCTATTTCCTGTTCAACTCACAGGCTTTGGGGGGACGTTCCACAGGGGTGAAGGATTGTTTCTCCAGGGTACCACGCTCCATCCGGGATGGCAGAGCAGTGGGGAGGAGGAAGGGAGTCATTCCAAGAGGGAAGGAATCACAGGCTTCTCCTTTTGCTGCCGTGGGTGCAGGAAATAGGTGTCCTTGAGGCCACTGTTACAGCTGGCTTTTATGAAGGAGCTTCAGTCCCACACGTGTGGATGATGAAGAAGCAGCAGAAGATGATGCTCACAAGGATGATGATGATGATGATGATGATGATGACTTTCAAGCTCAAAGTGAGAATTTACCTGGCTGTCATGGGTGGAAGTGTGCAGCTAAATTGAAAGAAAAGGACTTTTTTAAAAAGCAAAGACACAAACACTTTTGAGTTCTACCAACTTTCCCATCTTGCAGTCCCCTGAGCTGGGGCTTCTTTCCCTTTGCCACAATGGCACTGTAACAACCAGGGGAGTTTCACTCAACTTACCCAACTTTCTGGATGTCTGACCTCCCCAACAGTAAAGCAAAGAAGGTGCCCTCCAAAGCCATCGCTGCGTTCCCTGTCTCCTCTTCCCCAAACACTTGCAGAATTAAACATAGAAGTATTCCAGCCTGAAAAAGAAGAGTTTCCCAGGAGTACCAGGACTCAAAGCAAGGTCTTCTAGTGTTCAGCTCTCCCAAAAGCATCCTCCATAAAGCCACATTGGTAGGAAGTGCCATAAATCTGCGCTTTCTCAGTGAACACCCTAAAAATTGCCTGCACCACACAGCGGCCTTGCCTGAGGTCAAAGTTTTGATTTTCCAGAGTGCAAGAGGTGTTATTTCCCCCCTGGACTGTGGCTGTCCCAGACAGGTAAAGGTTTTTTGGCACGTGGGATGTTGCTCAGACTCCCCAACACCCCACACACAGCACGGGGGAGTCAGGGCACTGTTTTCATAGTCATGGAATCCCAGAATGGCTTGGGCTGGAAGGGACCTTAAAGCCCCTCCAGTGCCACCCCTGCCACGGGCAGGGACACCTGCCACTCTCCCAGCGTGCTCCAAGCCCCGTCCAACCTGGCCTTGGACACTTCCAGGGATCCAGGGGCAGCCACAGCTGCTCTGGGCACCCTGTGCCAGTGTCCCACCACTACAGTGGCAATTGGAAACCACTCCTTTTGTGGAAAGCCCTCATTACTTTTGCTCTTTGACAGACACACACATTCCCCAGCTGGAAGCCTCTCCTATCCCGAAGGTCTGGTGTGTCAGCCAAGCTGATCTGGAGTTGAGTCATTGCTAACTCCAAAATGGAAGTGACAGGAAATTACTGTTTTACAGAACTGGTAAAACCAAAATAGCTGAGAACAGAGTATTTATCTCCAGTCTGGTTTTTGTCTGATGACGGCAACATCTTCGGAGTTCAAACACATCTCCCTGGTGCTTCATCGACCCCTTAGCTCCTGTCCCATCAGTGAGAGTTTAAAATACCTGTGCTCTGTGGCCAGTCAGCAGCCTGGGCGTTCTTACAGCAACAGAAAGGCACAGTGTGAAAAAATCCTGGAATGCTGCCGATCCCTCGTGTCCCCAACAGCCCCGGCCACGATCCAGCTGCAGAGGTCAGAGCCCGCCCAAATCCACCCAGGGACCGTGGGATGAGGGTGTTCCTGGGATGGAGATCTCCCGTTTTCACAACACTGCTGCTCCTGCTGGGCACAAGGGCAGGAGGAGGAGCAGAGTCAGCCTGAGGCTGCGTGGCCACAAGGGCAGGGGAGGACACAGAGGTGGCTCTGCTGCGGCCTGGCAGGGAGGCCTCGCGCAGAAGAACCAAGGCTCTGATTGAGAGCAAAGGAAGAAATTGATGTTAATTGGGGGAAGGGGCTGGGAAGGGGCACAGGTGAAGTGGAACTCGCAGGCATTAAACAATAGGTGCAAGGTGGCACAGGGCTGGGCCTGGGGATGGGCACCAGCTCCCCAGGCCCTCTCCCAGCACTTGGGGCAGGCTCCAAGGAGGAAAACCAGCACCACCCAAAGGGCTCTGGACAAAGGAAAAAGCACATCAAGGCAAGAGAAGATTGACTGCAAAATCCCTTCTCCACAATTTTCTCCAAGATCCCAGAATATGACTTGGAGCTTATTAAATAGTGCATCAGCCTCCTCAAGAGAAGTTTGGGTCTCAAATCACTTCCTTGGCATTTCTTTTGAGAGAAACCATGAAATCCCATTTACAGCCAAGCACAGAGTACCAGATAAGAGCAGCTTTCCTTCTCTTCCCACCCTCCTCTTTTCTACCCCACTGAATTTACTTGAGCAGAGGAAAGCAATGGAGAGGTAGGGCTTCAAGGAGTGATGCATTTTAAGCCAGAGTAATCTGCTTATATTATTACGGACCCTCAGCTGCCACATACATTTAGACTTTTAATAAAATCTGCCAGGATTTTGCAGAGGTGGAAGAATTCCAGCGGGCTCCAAATCTCCAGCAGCACGACAGCCCACCCAGGCCTTGACAAATATTGGCATCTCCAGGTCCAGCAGGGAGGCTGTAATTCATCCACAAGTCTAAAGCACCCGCTGCTGGTCGGAGAGAGAGCACAGCGAGGTGGGAATTGCTCTTCCTCTCTCACAAAACGTCCACCCAAGCCCAGGTCTCCGGTGCCATCAGCAGCAGCAAGGAAAATATGAAATAATAAAAAACTCATTAAAACCAAGAGGTGGCTGAAGGAAAGGCCATGCTGTGTCTGTGTGGGGAAGTTTATACACAAGATGTTCAGCAGCTGGACAATGAAATGTTTGAGAAGAACAGGCCCAATCCCATCACCCCTGCACTGCTTGTGAAAGCTTTACAGAGCGCTTTGGAGAGAGGGTCTGTGGGATCAAGCCCCAGGGCTCTTTATTAATTAAACTGTTTTAATTGAAATGTGCAGTCTCTCCACTCTCCCCAGCAGAGCTACCTGCTCGAGAGCTGCCATAAATTATGGAAAAAAAATCCTACCCAGGAGGACAGAGAGACATCACCTTGAAGGATTCCTCTCAAACCAAAGGGCTCTGTAGCACTGGGAGGAGCCAACAGCCCCAGGAGGGACGATGTGGGGGGAGGAAGGTGGAGAAACTTCATCTCCAGGCAGGTCAGGATACTTGGGAAGAGCTGCCTGGCCAAAGCAGCTGCTAAAATGGGTGAGGATTTAGGAAAATCAGGGCTGGCTGGTGACTTTTGAGCATGGACAGGATAAAGCTGAACATGCCACAGAGGACCCTGACACTGAGCTTTCATAGGCGAAGCTGCTGAAGCTCAGGAGCACTGGAGTTGCCTCAGTCCTGGAACAAAGCAACCACTGGGCTCAACCTGAGGCTGCCTGGGGAGCCTGCAGAGCTCAGAAATAGCTTCTACCTTAAGAAAACAGGTTGATTTGCAGCCTCACAGCTGCTGCTTGTAGAGCTACTCACATCCAGCGCTGCAGGAACGCAGGTCACTCCTGGGGCTGTCCCCGCTGCCTCATCCACCAAAGGGTTTGCCAAAGGCAAATCCAGGGCAGGGACGGCAGCAGGAGGGAGCTGGGGTTTTTCTGGACACCTTCCAGGCATGGCACAGCAGTGATGAGGAGTGAAATCTTCTGGAGTGGACTGTCCAACCCTGCTCCGAGCGGACGCTGGAGGAAACCTCCTCAGTCCCGAAATTCAGCAACAACTCAGAGCTCTGCAGAGCTCACAGGTGATCTCCGAGGGACCTGGATCCTTTAAAGGGATCTCACTTCCAGGAAGTCCAGTGAAAATGGCCAACACCTGGGCTGAGTGCCCCACTCAAGTGTCAGCCACATCCTAAGAGATGCTGTTAATGCAGCCTCAGTCTATTCCACATCCACCACACCCCTCGGAGCAATGGCATCAACACAAGGACAGCAAACTGCATCCTGACAAACCTTCTCCAGGGAATGCACTGCAAACCTGGCCCTCATACGGAAGCAGGAAGAAATATCAGCACAGGTAACAATCTTCTTTGAAATAATAAATACAAAAGCTGTATTTTTTTTTCCTTTTTTTTTTTTAACTCATGACAGCATTTGTTAAAAATATTACATCTGTTTTTGAGAAGGTAATATCCTCTCCATTTAATATGGAAAAATAAACTCTACAGGACACACAACAGACCCCCCCAGTTGGCACAGAGCTGCTTTAAGAGATTGGATCCACAGGACACGTCAAGGCAGAGGGAAGGTTTGGTCTTCCTTGTCCCCAGACTCTTAAAACATTGTGTTGTAGGAATGGTAAAAGACAAGAATACATAAAAACAGTAAAATGTTTATTTTCTTAGAAAAAAAGAGATTCAAAATGATTGTGATCACACTCCCATTCGTGCTCAGCAAAGCCAATACTGCAAGCTTAGTCCTTGATTAAGATATCTATTAAACGAAACCTTTTCCTCTTAAAATACAAATTCCTGCTCCTGCATCACTTCCAGTATTTCAGTGATAACATGCTTTTAATGGATAACAGTTTCCCAGCTTCTTCTCAGCTGAGAAACAAGGCCTGCCATGGCAAAACCATCCCATCTCCAAAGCCTGGAATCACCAGCACGGATAAGCACTCCGGCCCGGGCGCGGACGGACAGACAGCTCAAGGGTGTGTCTCAGATGCCTGGATGTTCACTTATGGAAGCTGTGTGTAACACTACCTCATCTGATAGAAAACAGGCCAGAAGCCTCAATAAAATCAACAAGGTCTTTTGGATTAACTTTTAAGGATTTGCTGCGTATCTGGACACAGAAAAAAGTGAGAAGTTGCAACAAGTTTTAACTAGCAGCAACAAAAACAGTTCCTTACGAGTTCTTAGCAATATTCCTCATCTGTTCATTAGGAAACACTGTAACTGAATGGAGCATATAATGTGGAAATGGTCTTCTTCTGTTATGGAGTGCTGTTCGCTGGAGCAGACGTCCCGAGGTTGTATCCAGAAGGCTGGGTTGTATCTATTTACACAGCGGGTGCTCCTGGGCCGAGCGGCAGCTGGCACTATGTGACGTCCTCCTCCTCTGAACAGTAATCACGACCCTGCAGGGACAAGAGCCGGGCAGTTGGTACACGGAGACAGCGCACAGGAGTAAATCCAGGGAAGCCCTACTGACAGCAGGTCTCCAAACTTGGGGGGGTTTAAGTTCAGAGCTGGGTAGAAGCCTTAGATGTAGGGAGTTTGCACCGTTTGGGGAAGGTCTGATGAAACCAGGAGAGGAGACACTTCTCTTTCTGTCACTATTGATCTCATAAACATCATCCCCCGCACATGACTTCCAGGGGGGTCCAACAAACTGATTTACAAACCTACTTTATGTCAGGATACACCTTGATGGACACAGCCCCACAGATTTGTTGTGAAAGGATAATCTCCGAGGCAAAAGCAACAAAGCACATAATCCTGTGAGCCACACAAGGCAGCTGCTGTGAAGGAGAATTCCTCATCTGATAACCCCAGCAAGAGTTTAACCCCAGAGCAAAAGATACAATTGGTATTGCAATTACCCTTGCACCGTGGGGGACGCAGCCTAAGCGTCACAGAACATGGATTTCGTATCAGACCAGCCATGCCGAGCCTTTCATCCCACCCCAAACACAGGACTGGCAGCAGCTCCTCTCGGGGTATTCCCGTGGGATGGTCTGGAGAAGGGACATCCCATCCTGAGCTGCCTGGTTGTTGCAGGGCAGCAAGGAAAGGACCCAGGGGAGCCACTGTCCTTGTGCCCCTGCACAAAACCAGCTGAGCTGAGCTCGTCAGCACGAGCCACCCAGGGTGTCCAGCATCAAACAAGGGCCCCAAATGCAGTACCCAAAATCTCAACCTCTGGATTACTTCCCATTGTTCCCGTGTGCTGGGTGCATCACCCAAGCACCTAAGGAGAAGGAGAAGGAGAAGAACAGGAAAGACAAAAGTTAAAAAAGGGAGAGATGTTTCTGAACAGCCGTCAGTTTATTTGGGACACAGAGCTGGGGTGCACATCAGGAACAAAGGCTCCAGGACGTCTCTGCAGATAAAATCCCAGGGCTGCTGGTGGGATTGCAGAGCTGGCTTTGCTGGAGCCCACACCCAGGGATGTGCAGTGCTCTGACAACTCCCTGTGGCCCAGCACTGAGAGCAAAAGGGTTTTCTTGGTACGCTAAAGGAAACCCCAAGAGACCAATCAGCCCAAGTTCCAATTCAGCAGTCGCTGACCCAGAAAGAAAGGAAAAAAATACATTTTTTAAACTAAAAGCTGTGACTCAAAGAGGAGGAAGGCTGAAGTTTGTTGCAGTGAAGCACAAATCCGTCGGTTTCCTCCGGGCCAGGGACCCCACGTGGACAAAAGCAGGAGACTGAGCTGCTGGTGACAAAGGCTGTGTCCCACAGCTTCAGAGCTGGGAAAGGCAGCAGCAGGGAATGACGCCTGAGCTCAGGGCACTTCCAGGAGACCCCTTACCTGCTCAAGAGGGAGCCCCACAGCCCAGCACTCCCCACTGGTGGCCATCACTGCTGTTAAAGCCTCAAGTAGACCCAAATCACAAAAGAAAGCCATCCTGCACCGTCTCCCTCCTATTCCTCCTGCTGTTCTGCTGCTTCTGGGTTTGCTCCGTGGCTACCAAGTGCATCAATTGTCAAATGGATGCCAAGGACCTGCTGAAAACCAGCATGCTGAGGAAGTCCTGGCCATGGCACAGAAACACCACCTCCCACCAATGCCTGAAGGGCACTGGGAGCTGGGCTGCTGCTGCCAGACACGTCCCTTCCATCCTCACAGTGGTGGGGATGGAGACACAGAGGTGTCTTCTGGTGACCTGACCAGCTCAGGGGATGTGGTGACTCCCAGGGGTGCCCAACAAAGCTTCTGTCTCAAGACCACTCCCCCAGTACATTTTTGTCAGTGATAACAAGGTCAGCATTCCTCAGGAAGATCAGAGAAGGAATAAAGGGCCTGGTGTCACAGTATTCCCTGCTGCACTGGGAATCCAAGGCAAGGGCTGTCTCCTTGGTGCTCCCTGGGCAGAAAGGCAGGAGAGGGCTGCAACTCCCTGCTGCCCGACGAGTGAGGCTGCTTCCTCCCCAGTCCAGTAAAATGCTTGAAAATGCCAATTTTTGCCCCCTTGGTCGTTTCAGAGGATGTTTGACAGATTCTGCATGGATGATCCCCTGATCACTGACAGGCTGCTGTGCTTCAGATGAGGAATTATCCTGGTGGGCCTGGGAAAACCTCCCGGGAAATGGTCAGCTAAGAGCCTGCAGAAACCACACTGCTCTAGCGGAAGTGTCCCTGCTCCCTGCAGGTGCTGGACTCGAGGGCCTTTAACAGTCCAAACCCCTCTCTGATTCCATCAGACACAGACCACGTGAGCAGCAGTCAGATATGAGCTCCACACTGGGAGCAGAGCAGCTCCAGGGGTATCTAAGTGCAGACTGAAGGGATGGTGGGGGTTTTCTGGGAGCAGGTGTGCGTCAGGGAGCAAAGGAGCCAGAGAAGGCAACAACCCAGCCCAAAGAGAGCATCACTGTGGCTGGAAAAGGAGTGTGCAGGAGAAGAGAAGGCACCAGGGTGACCTTAGTGCAGCCCTTCAGTGCCTGAAGAGGCTCCAGGAGAGCCAGAGAGGGACTTTGGACAAGGGCTTAGAGTGGCAGGACAATGGGGAATGGCTTTGAACTGACAGAGGACAGGTTTAGATTGGATATTAGGAAGGAATCCTTCCCTGGGAGGGTGTGAGGCCCTAGCACAAGCTGCCCAGAGAAGCTGTGGCTGCCCCATCCCTGGAAGTGTCCCAAGCCAGGCTGGATGGGGCTTGGAGCACCCTGGGATAGTGGAAGGTGTCCCTGCCCATGGCAGGGGTGGGACTGGATGGGCTTTGAGGTCCCTTCCAACCCAAACCACTCTATCAGTCTGTGATTCCATGATTGCCAGTCAAGTCCCATCCAGGGGAGCAGGCTCCTGCATCCAGAGGAGCCAGAGGCACAGAGCAAGTGGCTACTAACAGGAATGCACGGGCCACCCAAGGGCTGTTATGTAAGTTGTGGGTGCAATCCCCATGAGCCATTCACTTAAGAGTTGGACTCAATGATTCTTGTGGGTCCTAATTCCGTGGTTTCTGAGAAGTTTTAGTGATTGGGAGTGTAAATGAACGATGCTGAGGGAGATGAGAGCAGTAACACATGCCTCCAAGTCCAGCTAATTCCTCAGAAATCCCATCTTTCATCCCTGCAGTTTCAAAATCCAACTATCAGCTTTTGCGGATGCCCACAGAACACCGTGTTTACAACAAGTGTGTGAATTTAAGGTAAATTTAAAAGCAGCCTGATGTTCTTTGCCTGCTGCCTGCACCCCAACCAGCAGCGCTCATCCCCCAGCTCTCTCCCTCCCCTCCTGATGCCCCTGCCAGGGGATGCATCATGGCTGATGACAGCCTGCTAGGGAATAAAAAGAGAAGGGAAGAAGTCACAGGAAAAAGGCCTTTTCCCCACTGTGTGCGTGACAGGCCAATAAACAACAGGCCCCTTGTCCCAGAGGAGTGGGACAGGCAGAGGAGGGAGAGGAGGAAGGGGAGGGAGAGGGGGTAGAAGAGGGAGAGGAGACAAGGGAGGAAGGGGAGAAAGGGGAGGGAGAGGAGGCACAGAAGGAAGGGGAGGGAGAGGGGGCAGAGGAGGAAGGGGAGTGAGAGGAGGGAAAAGAGGGAAAGGAGGCAGAAGAGGGAGAGGAGGCAGGGGAGGAAGGGGAAGCAGAGGAGGCAGCTGTAGGGATGCCTCCTCCACCACGGCTGCGCTCTTGGCACCAGCATCCTCAGGGCCCTGGCGAGGAGCAGAGCGAGAGGAGGAAGGGGAGGCAGAGGAGGCCCCGGGCCGGGAGCAGCCCTTGCCCCTGCGGGGCTGAGGGGGCCGGGACGCGGCAGGGCAGCTCTGCTGCGCTGCGAAGCCCGGTCTTCACTCTGGGCTTGTTCCCAGCGCTCGCGGAAAGGACAGGGAGAAAAGGCCGGGAGGCGGCACTACATCAGTGTAGCTGTGCAATTCTGGTCCGCTTCTCCTTTTGTTCGGGAAAAATCCGTGGAGTCATTAAGAGCAATCCACTCTGCTAATGAGCTGCAGCCCCATCGCCGTGCCCTCGCCTACGGTGGGCGCGCAGCCCGCTCCCCAGGGCACTCCCCCATCCCACACAAGGAGCTGCTTTGTGTCCACTCCCCCGTCCCACGGCCGCTCTCACTAACGAGGGGATGGGCTGAGCTGCCGCCAGGCATCTCTCCCATGGGCTGGGCATTCTCCAGCCAGCTCCCGGTGGCCAGGTGAGTGGATTGGTGGAGAAATCCCTGCAAACCCACCCTGACAGCAGCGCTGGTGTGCAAGACCAAGTGATCAGGTGACCCAAAGTGACATCCCCACGGTGGTGGCCACACGATGTCCCAGGCTGGGGGTATCCTCCGACCCCACCAGAGTTCACAGCAGGACATCTTCACGGTTTTTAATCTCATTTTTGCCCATGAGCACGTTTGCAGTGTGATTATTTTTTGTATACCCCTGTGGCCATATAGGAAATAGTTTATGATGATGGGACCAGTGATGGTTTTCCTCTGGTACAGCTGCCCAGGACTGTTTTGGCTTGGTCCTTTCCGAACCACAAAGCCAGAGGTGCTTCCTTGTGGGGTTACAATCCCCAGGTATAACCCCAGGAATTGCTTGTGAACTGTTCAGTTACCCCTCAGCTTTTTCCCCACAGCCAGACAGTTGCCTACAGGCTGTGCCACAGCCCACAGTAACAACACACAGCTGAAGGAGGCAATTCCTGCTGACCACTGTACTGCTCCATAGGACTCAGAGACAGCAGCTGTCTTCCCAACCCTTTTCCATGACAGCCATCATCAAGATGTTTCTGCTAGCAAGCACTGAACGGGCACATTTTCCACAGCCAACATTTTGTATGTTACAGCTTTCGATTTTTCTTTTATTTCTATTTATTCCATGCAAGCCCTGGTGGGACAGGGCCCCTCCAAGGCAATGGGCTTGAGCCCACAGGACTGTGCCCAGGATTAACTCTGCTCTGAGCCATTCCATGAATTCATGGAGTTCCGCAATGGTTTGGGTTGGAAGGGACCTTCAAGCTCATCTCATTCCAGCCCCTGCCAGGGGCAGGGACACCTTCCACTATCCCAGGGTGCTCCAAGCCCCGTCCAACCTGGCCTTGGACACTTCCAGGGATCCAGGGGCAGCCACAGCTTCTCTGGAAGACCTGTGACAGTGCTCATCACCCTCACAGGGAGAAATTCCTTCCCAATATCCCATCTCATCCTCCCCCCTGGCAGTGGGAAGCCACTCCCCCTTGCCCTAAGTCCCTCTCCAGCAACAGGTCTGTATCCTCCCTCTGCTGGAATTTCTTCTCAGGGTGTAACACGGAATTTGCCTGTGGAGCCCCGTGGAATCAGGGTCCAAATAAATTTGAGATGGAGAAAGGAAAAAAAAATCAAAACCCAAAGGCTGGAGAAACTTTGGGAAAGACATGTTAATTCTTCACTGTGCGTTTCACAGCAAATCTTTTTGAATCCAGTGTAACGTGACTGAACCAGTCCTTGACCTGTTAGACTGGAGATAACCCAAGTAATTAATTTATTTGCCTGAACACCAATACAAATGGCCTGATACTAGGACAAGTTTCTATCTTCCTAATCAGAGAAAATCAGATTTATCCCACCATGGGAGTGCAGTGACTGTCCCAGCCCTGAGCCCGTATCTCCTCTGCTGGGCACAGCAGGTCTCAGATTGATCTGGCAGCTGCTGGGTTTGCTTTAGGAGGACTGTTCAGTCACTTCCTGCTTCCTCCTCTGCTTTCCAAAGCTGTATTTCTGTGTACTTCTGCCTTCATCTCAGGTCAAGCAAATCACTTGTACTCCTGACCCACATCTTTCTAATTTACTCTGGGGAACACGCTCCTCCAGCTTAATTGCTGCTATTACCTGTTGCTCATCCTCCACTGGAATATATTTCTGTGACTTTGGGCAAGGCTAATTTTCAATAAATGATGATAGGGCTGACACCAGATGAGCTGCCTCCTTCCCACTGCCTGTCTCTGCTCCATTTCCCCCTGAACTCTTGAATGCATGTGCTTTTTCTCTCCAAAAGCAATAATCTCAGCAAGTGGGAAGCCCCAGGATGACTTGCTGCAGCTGCTGGCAGATGTTGGGAACATTTCTGAGCCAGCTCTGCCACCACTCAGGGCCTCGTGCTGCTCACAGGTCCTTGGTCTTCCCCTTTGCTCTCCTCCCCCGGGGCACATCCAGCCTTGGTGTTGCTGTGCTCACCCAGCAGCCCCTCACCTGAAACATCCCACAGCTGCAGGGAGGTTTGATCCATGGTTTAGCTCCAGGATCCTGTCTGCCTGGAGGCATGTGGCTATCCCACGGAATCACCATCCCACGGTCTGACACACAGGTGTGACATAAACGCAGGACAGAAGGCACCAAGCCTGCCGGAGGTCAGAAAGTGTCTGCACGACGCTTTCAGGCACAGGGTGGGATTGCTGGGGTGTCCTGTGCAGGGCCAGGAGTTGGACTCAGTGGGCCTTCAGGGTCTCTGCCAGCTCAGGACATCCCATGAGATGACACATAAATACTGCTTCCTGTGCTGTCCACTGCTTCACTGTCTCCAGCTCCTCCCAGCCTAACCTCCCATCTAACCTGAGATGTGACTCTGGCTTCTCAGCAGGTTTGGGAGCATTTTTACCTCAAATTCTGGTGTTTCTGAAGCGACTGGGTTGACTCCAGCAGAACCAATACCTAAGCCTACGTTCAAGACTGACTTTCACACTCTCAGTCAGGCCCACCCCAGCCCTGAGTGCAGTGTTCCTTCCTTCCAGCAAACCCTCTGAACTGAATCCCCAACATCCCAGGCAGTTCCGTACAGCGAGTTCAGCTCCAGCTCTGGCAGCAGGGACAGACTCACTCAGAGGAGAGCAGATGTCTCCTCTGAACGCCTCACAGTGTTTTGACACTGAATTTTGGTAGACAGAAGCTCCCTGCGTTGGGGCTGACATCCCGGTTTTTACCTTTGGGTGGCATTTGCAGGAGGCAGTGGAGCTTCACAGGGGCAGCCAGGAAGGTGCCAACAGGAGCTAGAATTCCAAAGAAATTCTCCAGACTATTTCACGACGGCTTTTTTTTGGTCTCCAGGACTCATAAATACCTCACATTTACAGCCGATGAAACATCAGGCCGCGTTCTTTCCCCTTCACACTTTGGCTGCAGGAGGAGTTCTACCCTGGCTGCCCTTCCTGCCCGTGTGACGGCTGTGCCAGTCCAAGCACCCCGTACTGCTGCTGCTCGTGCAGAGCTCACACGTCAGAGCTGTGTTACCCTGCCGGCCCCAACACGAGCTGAGGGTGTCTGCCCCTGACTGGAGCTCCTGCAGGCACAGCTCACGGTCGGTGACGCCTCCGTGACAAATCCAACAGCCACGGTTACCACGGGAATAGCACAACGTGTTTTGGGACCTCATCAGGCACAGGCAACGCCCCCCACACTCCTGCAGACTTGTCCAGCTGCCACTGGTGAGCTGCTCACTGGTACAATTCTTCCAAGTGTTTGACTGCTGTCCTCCCTTTCCCTGGAGAAGGGACTCAAAATGTTACTTACGGATCAGACAAAAACCCCTCCTATTTCCAATCTGCTTGGCATTTGTGGCAATACCCAGAAAAAAATGTGTTGCAGGCAAAGATTAATTAAAAAATGCCCAAATTTCCCTTATGAAGGCCATTTCCTCAGGCACAGGAGGTCCCCAGAGAACACAAATCCCATGTTCAGCCGTGTGTTAACTGCTGCCAATCCCATCAGCTGTCAGCAGCTTGGTCTCTGACAGATAAACTGTGGATTTCCTCTAAACAGACAATCCAGACAATCTCCTGATCCCAAAGATAAATTAGCCCAAGTGCCCTGGAGATCACCTGTGAATGTCTGAGAGCATGATCCCAACAGCTCCAAACAGAGGAGACACAGTCCTGCACCTCAGCCTGGCAGCTGGGCAAGGAGTGTTCTCAGTGCCCTGGGCCCAACCTCAGCAACAAAAACTAACCAAAATTCACAACCAGATACAGCCCCCACACTGTCTGGTCTGCAGGTAAGGCAGACCTTTGGAAAATCCATTTCGCTGGAGATTCTGGGCTCAGCATCATGGAAGGGGATGATGTCCAAGAAAAGCATCTGAATATTCATAGCGTGAATGCATTTATTCAAAGGAGATGTAGCTACAGCATGGATATGGAGAAATTCTACTTTTAAATGCATTAGGTTACATAAAATCTTACCCCTGTGAAATACTGGGTACAGAAATATTCTTCTTAGGAATCTACAAACTCCTCCTCACTTCTACTCTTCCCCTTTATGTCTCTTTTTGCTTTCCTAATTTTTTTAAGAGGAGAGTAACAAATGTGTTGCTTGGGACAAATAAGAGATTCACCCACTGTAGCACTCAGACTCCTAAGACCAGGAGTGCTGGCAAAAATGACAAAAATTCAGAGTCAGGCAAGTAAAAATTTCCCTTCTACTCTGCAACCCAACAAGACAACTTAGAATAGAACAGAATAGAGTAGACTTGACTAGAATGAAGTATTTCAGCTGGAGGGACCTACAATGATCAACTGCCTGAGCAGTTCAGGGCTGACGAAAGCTACAGTGTGTTGTTAAGGGAACTGGCCAAATGTCTCTTGAACACTGACAGGTCTGGGGCATCCACCACCTCTCTGGGAAGCCTCTTCCAGCATCTGATCTCCCTCTCCATAAAGGAATGTTTCCTCATGTCCAGTCTGAAACTGGGAGTACAAATCAGTGTACTGCAACTGAGGAAGCAAATATTTAATGTAAAGTATTAAACAAGATCCATGACTCCAAAATAGGCAGTGTAAAGAGTAAATTGGTGTGTGAACAGCCCCTTCAGTGAAGAAATTTTCCTTAATATTCACCCTGCCCCCCCCCTGGCACAGCCTGAGGCCGTTCCCTCTCCTCCTGTCCCTGTTCCCTGGGAGCAGAGCCCGACCCCCCCTGGCTGCCCCCTCCTGTCAGGGGCTTGTGCAGAGCCAGAAGGGCCCCCCTGAGCCTCCTTTGCTCCAGAATGAGCCCCTGTCCCAGCTCCCTCAGCTGCTCCTGCTGCTCCAGCCCCTTCACTGCTGTCTCACAAAGAAGCTGAGATTCCCACGTAAAAGATTCTGAAACACACAAAAGCTGCTCTCAGGACGACTGAGACATGCAAAGAACCATTCACCCTCCTCTTGAAAACATCTCCAGCACCATTACTTCCCTGGCACAGCCCTGGGGCAGGGTTATCCGTACCTACAGCCACACCATTCCTGGGAGCCACAGCTATTTTGAAGAGATACAACAAGGAATTCCCAGGGTATCCCAGATACTACTGGCATTAAGATTCCAGTTGTCTCCCACAGATGTTAAATGAAAGATCAAATCAGTAATGACATAAAATCCCCCTTTGCTCTTCTCCTTTATCCAGCAGGTATATCCTGAACATCCGAGTGAACCTGCCATTCATCCTAGACTGGTGGCATTTCCACAAAACGAAGGATTCTCTCAACATCTCCTGCAACCTCTTTACCTTCCTGGTCTTCTTGGCACCTGAAGACCACGACCAAGGAGCAGGAAAGGAGCTCTTAGGCCAGACCCCTCCAGACCACGGAGAACAGGGAGAGCAGCAGGAGGCAGGTCCAGCTGTCCTCCCCTGGAGCTGGGAAAGCTGTGTGTCCATCCCCGAGTGAGAACAGACATTTACATTACTGTGTCTTACCTTTTCAATTTTTTCATCAAGCATTCTGAAGAATTCTTGTTGGCTTTCAGAGATGTGCATGCTGGAAGGCAAAGGAACAGTATCAGTACCAACAGGATTTTCTTCCATTATAAAACAGCCCAGGGTTCTTGAGGGACCCAGCTGTCAGCTTCCACCACTGTGAAAAATAAATCACTTTACGCTTTCATCTACAATGTCAACTTTTAAATCTTTTTTATTCCTGTTTGGGGTTTGCCCACAAAAAAACTTACTGCATTTAGTTCTGTGTATGTGTGCAACAGTCGGGGTGGTAACTGGGACCCAGGTGCATCCAGAGGAGACCATTCCCTTCTCCTGGCTGACTGCAGAAACTCAGCAGCCCACAGCCTTTCCTGGGCCAGTGAGAGCCCCTCTCAGGACAGGAGGCTTTCCAGAACTTCCCCTCTCCGCTACAAAATGAGATACCCACAATGTGAGGTTAAAGGCTCTTTCCTCTTGTCCTGCCACTTGTTATGTGGGAGAAGAGACCAACAACTGCTACAAGATCTTTTCAGGGAGTTGTGGAGAGCCAGAAGGTCCCTCCTGAGCCTCCTTTTCTCCAGGCTGAGCCCCCTCAGCCACTTCCGGTGCTCCAGACCCTTCACTCCACTTAATTCTGCAGCACCAAGAGGCTCAGTGATATGATTTTGAATTAGTAAAGAGGACGGGAAAATACTCTTTTTTCATCGTCTGCAAAATGCTGATGGTGGCACAAGACCACAGGCCTTTCCCCAAGGGGGACTTGCAAGCTAGAAGTACAGAAAGGATGAGGAGACAAAGGTGAGGATGCATGGCAGATGGTGTTTGGGGTGATTATTTATGCCAGGGCATGGTGGGAACCTCCTTCCTGCACAGTAACATCCCTCTGGGAAGGTGAGGCTGGAGCATCCTCCGGACTCGCAGCAGGCAGGAGCACCTGGGCTCACAGGGGGCTGGGAAATGTGCCAGGGACTCAACGTGCAACAAAGAAGATGCAAAAAAGGGAGGATGGGGACTGGTGCCAGTGGCAACAGTGATGCCAAACGGTCAGAAGGACACACAGCTCTTGGAGATTTTCTCCAGCACAGAAAACTGGCTTGGCTGGCTGAATTCCCACTCATCCCCTCTTCCTCAGCGTGATCCTTGCAGCTGTAAGGAGTTAATGCTCTTCCCAAGGGCCCAGCCCAGGCTGCGCTGCCCCACAAAGCCCAGCATTGACACCTCCCTGCCGTCGGGTGAACCTATACAAAGATCTGCTTATGTGGGACATAAAGGAAGGCTCAGTTCACAGGAGAAGGCTCAGAAATGGCAGTAAAACCTAAAGCTGGTGATTCAGGAGCAGAAACAATTCACCTTTCAGTGGCTGTGGGAGCTGCTGTCTCCAGCTGTCTGCCTGGTCCTCAGGTTCCCACCTCCACCTCAGAGGGGGAAAAGATGCCTATTTGGGACAGCTGACCCCATCACCTGCACACTGAGGTGCCTTGCAGAGGGATTTTAGGGCAGGACAGCCTGTTCGGGGTAGGTGAGTGCTTGAAAAATAGTCTTGCCTTTACAACACCATAAATCCAGTTTCTAATAAAGTGAGATGATACTGCAGTGACTCACCCCAACCATAATTTATAAGAAAACTAAAAGAAGACAGGGTAAAAAAACAGAGCACTGTGCTGCCATATACCTGAAAATTCCCACGGGACATCCTGAAGACCTGACATCCATGTTCTTCACACAGGTGTGGGCAGCAAAACTGCCCTGTGGTTTAGAGATGCAACACACCCCCCTCCAAGGCTGACACTGTGTGTATCTTGAGGAGCTGTGTAAAATTGTTAAATCCGTGGCAGGGCAGGGAACTGACAGAGTTAGTGAGCTATTGGAAGAGTCAGAAACTCACCAAACTGAAGCACAATTCTTGGGAAAAATAACAGAAGGAAAAGAAAAAAGATTTCCCCAAATCAAAACGTAGATTTAATTTTCCTAGAAAGAAGTATATCAGGAGACAGAAGAACACACTTTTAGATGTTTCATGGCAAGCCAATGAAACGCATTTTGCCAGAAGATGGGATGTTTATTCCCAGTATCAGTACAGTCTAAGTGATGAATGGATCGAGAGAAGCTCTGCCAAGAGGGAACTAGGAAAAACTCCCCAGGGAACTTCATCAACAGTGTTTGGGAACACCTGGAGTTCTGTGTCCAGCACAAGACAGGGACCTGCCAGACAGGGTGCAGAGGAGGCCATGGAAATGCTGCAAGGGCTGGAGCCCCCCTGCTCTGGAGCCAGGCTGGGAGAGCTGGGGGTGCTCACCTGGAGAAGAGAAGGCTCTGGGGAGCCCTTACTGCAGCCTTTCCATGTATCGTGGAGATATGTGTGTGTATATATATATATCTATATCTATATATCTATACATTCCATGTACCAGGGAGAGAGATATATATATATATATATATACACACACATCTTATACAACACGGAGAGAGACTTCTCAGCAAGCCTTTAGTGACAGGACAAGAGGCTGGATTAGACAGATCTTAGGAAGGAATTCTTCCCTGTGAGGGTGGTGAGGCCCCTTGCCCAGAGGAGCTGTGGCTGCCCATCCCTGGAAGTGTCCAAGGCCAGGCTGGATTAGGCTTGGAACACCCTGGGATATTGGAAGGTGTTCCTGCCATGGCAGGGAGTGGATTAGCTGATTTTTGATGTGCCAGCCCAAGCCATTCTGTGAGTCTGTAATTTAGCAGGGTAAAACCAGTCTGAAATACCACTTCCATTTTATGCTTCAGGCTGCTGTCACTCCCTGGGTTATGAACTTGTCCCAGAGTACCTGGTGGGTGTTTTTCAATCATTACAGGTGTCAGTGGGGTGTCTGGAGGATGAACAGAGGCAGCAAGTGCCTGTGAGGCCGGCACAGGGTGCAGGCAGGAAGCCCTGAAGGTACAGCAGGCACCAGGACTCGGTGTAACGAGGAAGGACCAACCCCTCTCCCTCAGTCAAAGACCCCATAAAAGCTACTGCTGGCTCCTTACACCCCCTGGGTTTAGAGTCCAGGGCTCTGGATGTCAAAATCTAAATCCTTCTACCAGTGGATCTAAATCCTCTGCCCCAGTGGGGAAGAGCCCTCACAACCTTACTTTTCAGCTGACGTATTAAAACTTCCTGCATTGTAAAAGAACTTTAGATCTGGTACAGAGCCCGTGTTTTGCTCAGAAGTGACACCCATTGTACAAGAACAGTACTACGAGATGCACCTAATGAATGATCTGTTCATTTCTGCTCTTCCAGCTGAGCAGCCCCTTTCCACCCAGTGCCAGCCCTCCCTGCAGTCAGAACTGTCATGGTTTTTAGAGGATAAACCTTACAAAAATAACTGTACATGATAACAGTTATTTGCTGACTTGGCAATTAGCAACTCAAACCCATGCAGCCAATTTATAACCAGAAGTGCAGTGTCAGGTTGGGCAAACAGCAGAGCCTTGGGCAAACAGCAGAGGAGGTACCCAACAACCTTAGGTTACATCCTGCACCTCTCTGAGAAGTTTCCTTATTTTTGCAGGTCTGGGATAGAAATATTTATCTCTATCAATGCAATGCAAAAAATAGGCTTTTTGGTCAGTTCTGATTTCTGCAGGGGCTTTTCAAATCAGTTTTATGAAGGAATGGAACCCCTGGCCCCACGCAGTTCCTCTGCCTTGGATGTACCAAGAGATGAGCTACCAAAAGAACAGCCCTTTTTTATCCCAGAGTAATTAGCCTCACGTTAGAGCATCTTAAACACATGTCTGACCCTGCTGGGAAGGAGTGAGCCACAAAAATGAAGTACAGCTTTGCTGAAGTGTAATTTTAGCTCCACCTCCCTACTGTGAATTTCTTTGCAATTCCATCCAAAGCACTCAGCTTTTCCCTTTGGAAGGAGGCTGAATTACACTGTCAGTTGATTAGGAAATTACTGAAGCTTCCAGACTTGACATCATGTGCAAGGCACTTGATAGGCAGCAAGTTTAAGTCAATCCGTGCCCTGAGGGCAGGGCACAAGGAACAGCAATTCCACTGGTGTTCAAAATCCAACACAAAGCTTTATCACTTGTTCTGTATGAACCAGATATGTGGCTCCATGTAATCTGCTATTTTACAGCCAATTAGTGATTAAAACGTAACGGTGAGTTAGATAAGAAATGAGTTACTAACATCAAAAACCAGCTCTGTCACAAGAGTTAAACATTTCATGTAACACTGACTGACCCCAGGCAGGGTTTGGGCACAGAATTGCCAACCAAGGATGCAAAAACTCACAGCTACAAAGCTACCCCCACTTTAACAGCCTGACCTCTCCCAGTCCCAGGCAGTGCAGCTGCTCATCAAAACCAGGAACCAGCAAAAACCTCCCCACAGGGACTCACCCCATAGTATTTAGGAACACTAGTGGATGTAGAGAAGCTTGTTTTGTGTAAGTTGTACAGAAAGCTGAGAAATAGCACAGTAGGGGGCTTCCATCAGGCATGACAAGAAGCATCTCACCTATTTTAAAGTCCTGCATCTTTGCTGTGCAAAGGAGAGGATGCTTCCCAGTCTTGGGACACAGGTGATCTTACCCATTGTTACTTAAACTGAGCAGGATATCAGTGCTGCTGGAGCCATCAGCTGGTCTTTGCTAGGCAGTAATCACGAATCTCACAGACACTGCTTAAGCCTGTATTTATTTGTATCACAAGTTAAACAACAAAGAAATGGAACTTACTTTGCTCTGGGTTGATGTACTAATCCTGGGATCTCTTTATTAGATTTAAGTCTTACATTTGAACTGGCACTTTTTTCCTGAAACACACAAAAAACACACAAGAGAGACAGCATCAGTATTTACTGGCACACAAAGGGTGACAGGCATCTGTCATCACGGTGTCACACTCGGCTGGGTCCAGGCTCCTCCACCTGCTCGGCCAAATGAGAAAAGCTCAGCAAAAATGAAATCAAATGCAACACCTTAGATGGCATGACCCCAGGTGGGCAATTTTTAAATGCCACGGGCTCGTGGCCTGTGGGTGAAATCCAGGGATCAAACTCCGTGCTGGCCAATAACTCTCCAGCAGCCCATGGAAAACGGGGGGAGCAGCTGCGCTCGGCTCCTCGCATAAATCAGGAACAGCACTGGCCTCCATCTTCACCAGAGCAAGGAAGGAAATCAGCTTTGGAGATCCCAAAAATAAGGATGTGAGGCTGCTGGAGAGTCCAGAGGAGGCCACAGAGATGCTCTGAGGGCTGGAGCCCCTCTGCTCTGGAGCCAGGCTGGGAGAGCTGGGGGTGTTCCCCTGGAGAAGAGAAGGCTCCAGGGAGACCTTAGAGCCCCTTCCAGTGCCTAAAGGGGCTCCAGGAGAGCTGGAGAGGGGCTTGGGACAAGGGATGGAGGAACATGACAAAGGGGAATGGCTTCCCACTGCCAGAGGGCAGGGTTAGATGGGATAGTGGGAAGGAATTGCTCCCTGTGAGGGTGGGGAGGCCCTGGCACAGGGTGCCCAGAGAAGCTGTGGCTGCCCCTGGATCCCTGGAAGTGTCCAAGGCCAGGTTGGACGGGGCTTGGAGCAACCTGGGATAGTGGGAGGTGTCCCTGCCCATGGCATGGGGTGGAAATAGATGGGTTTTAAGGTCCCTTCCAACCCAAACCAGTCTGTGTTTATAGACAAGAACACAACCATGGTCCCTTGCAGAGGATCAGAACCATTAAAAACATCTCAAAAAAGGCCTGGGAGGGAAAAGAGGGAGTTGAGAGTCAGCACTTCAAGGTGACACCTCGTCATCATGCCATGAGCTTCTGTAACCCAAAACTTAGTGCACACACATATCTATTATCTCCAAAATCCTTGAGAAGCATACAGCCCCTTCCAGATCTCCCCAGTGCCATGTGCTAGGGAAAGCTGCTGGTGCAGATGGGAGAGGCCTGAGTCAAATCTTACAGCTCATCTGCTCCACAGATCCCTCTGTATTTCTTAGGCATGTCACACCCGTGGCAATTTAAGAAACATAAACCCAGGAATTAGTGGTTTTGTGGATAATTGTGGTGGTTTTATTTAGTCTTATTTAGTCTTTGAATGTCTGAATCACACAACAAGATTTTGGAGAGGGCTACTAAATCACTGATTAAAAAAATGGAGGCTGTCTAGCAGTTAATATTTTAATGAATAATTCCACAAGGGCTGTAAACATCAACTGCCTCAGCATATTTAACACTGTTTAATGCATATCTTCTAATCCTCCTAACCAGGAAACAGTGCCTTGCATGAAAATAGCAGTGAGAGAGAAACAAGCCCTTCTTCCAAGCCTTAACAAGGGTGTCTGTGTTTGTCACACCCCACCCGCCACTGCCTGCCCACGATCCCGTGATGTCACAAAAGACAAAATCACTGCTTTCAAAGCATCTTCTAAGGTTACCAGTGCCAAGGGGGGGTGACATGTACATGTTGTGTGTGATGAACATGTGTGTGCACAGACACACAGCTCAGGAGCTCATGGCTGACTCACACGGCTGTCAAGCAAAGTAAAAAGAGACGGATGGGTCTCATGGAAAAGGTATTCATGGAGAAGGCACCAAGAGCAGAAATCAGCTAAACCCCAACCTCCTGCCCCAGGTGAGCCTTTGTCCTCGGATCTACTCCATGGGACAGGAAGGGGATGGGAAGACTGAGTAACAGCTCCAGTGCCAGGAGCTGTCAGAAATGAAACCTGCCTTTCCACACCTCTGCTTGTGGTTTGGTGTCAGTGCAGCTCTATCAGGAGCTGGAATCAGCCCAAATCTCAGCCTACAGAAACTTCTGGCACTTAGGAACAAATAGAAAGACACAAGAAAAATATGTGTTCTTTTCTCACTGTGGGTCCCAGAGCAATATTCAGAATATTAACTGACATGCACAGGAAAAGAGAAATAAAATTCCTGTTTAGTTGACTTCAAGTTTCCAGAGCTTACTCTTTCCCTCCTATTGCTCCCGATAATTAACACACCTCAATTATCTATTACAATTCTCCTACTTAAGCAGAGAGTATGTTACCTTCTCCATCTGTTGCTCAGCAGGAATGGACAGAAAAAGAAGAGTTAAGAGAAAAATAAAACCCAACCAGGTGTCAGATCGTTGCTTTGTTTGTAACTTATTTATGGCAGTGACATTTCATTGCACCGATCGAAATACTGTGATAAAAATAGATATTCAAAAATCATTCTTCCAAATGCAAACAAATAGAATTTTTTTTTCCTCATCGCTTTGAAGACAAAGTGACTCATCAGAAATTAATGGTTTGGCTTCTAATACTGAGCTAACAACAAACCCCTGAAATGGTTTTAATGCAGTCAGATTGTTCTTCCAGGCTGACCTGACTTTGGTTGAAGGGTCACTTCTTGCAGTCCAACCTCATTTTCTCCCTTATTTAACATTAAATAAGTTACCATGCACCAACAGAACCACAACTCCTTTTAGAGCCCTAATCTGTTGCAAATTGAAATGAATATGCAGAAGTTTGGTTTTAATTTAGGTCTGCTTCTAAGGATTATTTAAAATAAATGCAGTAAATGCTGCCTCACACCACGGGCTTAAAAGGAAACCGCCCAGGACGCTGTACTTGGAGAGCAGCAGCAACCAAAAAAAGGGGAACAGTGGACATTTTACTCCCCGTTATTTTGCAATTAATCATTATCAAGGTAAAGCTGTCATCCAATCAAGGTGATTTCATTTGATAGATTTGTTAATTATTGTTAATTCCTCCATAAAGGATGCACCGTATCCAGGATTTCAGGGCACTAACAGATGGCAGTGGCTCTGCTGCCAGATGCTATTAACACAGCAACAGCCACTACTGCCATTATAATTAAATATCTGTCAACATTTCCCTTGATGCCTCCCCTCTGACAAACCCATTCCTAGAGACATGTGAACTTCATTTGAAGCATCTTGCTTTTCTTCACAAGGCTGCCACAGATGGACTCAGGTAAGCTGCTAACAGTGCTTATAAAATAATATTCCTGATTTATATCAAGATGACACTTTCCTTCAAAGGAGCCCACAGAAACTCTGCACTGCTTACTAGAACCGTGCAATTCATCATTGCAATCACTAAGGGGAAAAATGAAGTATTTGTTTTCCTTTTATACCATAAACTGTTCTTTAAAATAATCCTACTTGGAAAGGCGGAACCAAATGTATCAGTTAGAAATGGAATGAGAGATGAGATGTAAAATTTCAATATGCCACCCCAGCACTTTTTCACCTCGCTCAGTCATGAGGACCAGCCTCGGGTAATAATATTTCACACGGACTGTCTGGATACATCAGGAAGACCTATGGGATTTTACTCCAGTTTCCTTGCTTTATATTTACATAAGGGTTTGGTTTTTGTGCTATCCTCCGGCAGGAAGAGAGCGTCTCTTTTTTTTCCCTGTCTACCTGGAAGCAAAACCACCTGAAAATGGTATTTTAGGGTAACTTTATAACCACGGGGCAAATCAAGCACGGAAAAATCCTGGATGCAATTTCATCAGAGGAATCCCATTATCCCTGCCAGAGTGTGTACATGCATCTGGCCCAGAGGGGTGTCCTGGGCATGGACATCACCTCCACAACGTGCACCAGACCTTGAAGCCAGGACTTAGCAGTGATTTAACCTTCACGGCACACCGGCAAAAATGGACTGTCGTGGTGAGAAGACATCTCAGCAAGATGTCATCAACACAGCCCCTCTGCCATCCTGCTGCCTGGAGCATCTCGGTCCTCACAGGGAGGACCTGAAAACATGGCTCTTATTTGTGGATTTGGGTGAAGCTCGAGGTCACATTTCATAATTAAAACTTGGTCTTAAATGGAATAAATATTATTGCTGTGTCAGGTCAAAATCTCCTCAACCCAGCATGAAGGAGTTGCCGACGATACCTTGACATTTTCTCCATCCTTGGAGATGTCTAAAAGGTGTCTGGGCTTGGCCCTGGGCAGGAGGTTCTAGATAGCCCTGCTTGAGCCACAGGGCTGGACCAGATGACTTCCATAGGTCTCCTCCAACCTCAGCCTTTCATTCTGTGACAAAACATAATCAGACACTGGGAAAAACCACTTTTGAGTAGGTTTGTTGAGTTTTATCCCCAAGTAGCAGTGGCAGGGTCCGAAGGCATTCAGGTATGCAAAGGGAAGGCAGCAGCAGACACAGAGCCTGGCATTTATTGTGGAAAAAAACCTGATTCTGCAAACCCAGCCAGCACCACGCAGTGAGTCTGCACTGACACAGGGAGTGTAACCCAGGCTTGGCACAGACAAACCCTGTGCTTTCATCAGAGATCCAAAACCTGTTCCAGAGGGCAGACCTTGGCCTGAAACCTCCCGCTTAACGGAGCTCCTCCTTCCTTCCCAGGGAAACTACTGGGAAATTCTGCTGCAGCAACTCCAGCTCCTCAAATGCAGTATGGAAGAGTAGGATTCGGAAACCACAAAAAGAAAAAAAAATTGCTCAAAATGGGATAAAAACAGGTAAAAAAAGAGAAAGGTGTAAATCCTGAGCAGCGTTCCACAGCCCACCAGAAAGGCACCCATTGCTACAACCCGAGAAATTAGGGAATGCTGCTTTCAGTGCTTATTTACCAGTCACACACAGGGGCAAGCACAGTGGTGCAGTAATTCATCTGTAGTTCGTTTTTAAATGCTTTTGAGACGTTAAAAACTATGGGGGGCTTCTTTTTAGAAGAACATCTAACACGCCCTTTACATTCAACTCAAGCTGCAGGAGCTCAAAAATCAGAAAAATCCAACCAAAAGTGTACAGTCAGGGGAAAAAAAAGGAAATAAAAATAAAGGAAGCAGAAGGAAAAAGCTCCCTCTGGAGTAAGTTGCAGGATTTCTGCAGTACCTAGTTCACCCTCAGCCCAAGTCACTGCCCTTTGAGCTTTGATGGAAGACATCATTGAAAAGCAGGGGGGAAAAAAAAGAGAAGGGCAATTCCCACCACAAAGGGTTTTCACAGAGCATATATTTACTGAGTCTAATAGCTACAAGTTTCTAAACACCTTCATCAGCTTTTCAACTCCCTCCCAGTCAATATCAGAAAGTCTGGACTAATTGGTTACAGTAATTCCAATTAATTCTGTTGAGTAGCCAAACACCACGGTTTTGTTTGAAAAGCAGACATGGGAGCAGCTGGCCTGACTACAGGAAATTAAGGCAGGTAAACAGATGAAATTGCAAATAAGGAACATAAAAGATAAATAAATCCTCCAGGGAAACTCTTCCCTGCACCTTGCCATCCTGATCCCTTTTAGAGCTCTGAGGTTTTATCACCCCACAAGTTTGAAACCAAAGTATGGTTCTCTACAGCTTGGTACACTAAGGTCCAGAAAAATAACATTTGGATTTCTATCTCCAAGTTCTTTTCTGCAGAGAGACTGATAAACATCAAGGTGTCCCCTACAGAAAATGAGAGGTGTGATCACTGGTGAAATGCCTCTGTTGTGAAATATAAGGATTACCCTGCCCTGAAAATCAGGGTTTTCTGGTTTTCTGGTTCCTTGCACTGATGTGGAGCTCCGAGAGGTCAGCCAGGATAAGAAAATGAGCACAGCAGAGATAAACAGAGCCAAAACACCTGTCTCCAAAGCACTGCATGAAGTTTCAGGTCAAACAGGAAATTATCTGCTCCTGCAGGAGGAGCCCTGCTCATCCGTGTAATAAACCCGGAGAAAGAGAACATGAGCAGGAAGCAGAGGAAGGGACACATCTGCAAGAGTGCCAGCAGGGAGGAATTTGCCAAATGAAGATGAGGAACATCCCCTCTACAAACAACTTGGCAAGAGACTGACAACTGTCGCTCACAGCTGTATACCCCAGAAATTCAGGTGACAAGATGCTGTAGAGCACGAAGAATACTTGCTTACATCAAAAGATATTCAAAATATTGCAAATAAAATGCTACAGGCAGGAAGGCAACCTGCTCTCCAGCCCTCATTAATACACCAGACCTTCAATGGCTTTGGTACATCAAAGTGGTTGAAGGTTTTACCTAGCAAATAAAAAATAGATGGATAGAAGTTTAAAACTCCACTACTGAGGACTTAAAAGACTGGACTGACTCTTGAGGAAACTGCAGAGGGTTTAGGGCACTCGGCAACAAAAGGCACAACTAACCTTGCACTTCTGCAGGTATATTGCTCTTCTGGATTGTAGAGCCACCCTAGATAACAAAACTGGGCTCAAAATTTACTTTCCTGCTTATTAAGCTTACGTCATCAACTATTCTCTCTCTCTTGCTCAGCCAGCTTTTACAAAAATGAAGTTATTTATAGTAAATGTAGATATTACTCACGCTCCTGATTTTTCATGCGTGTCTCCTGAAGGCAGTTTTCCAGCAAGTGCAGTAACATGGGAAGAGCTGGCACTGAGCATGAACCAACAGTACTGGGTGAAGTCTGTAATTCATTTACAGCCAGGAACAAGGGGCATGAGGGGAGTCGGGGTGCCACGGTGTTCCTGCTCCACCAAGGCACGCTGCTGCAATGGCAAGAGGGTTACTGCCACCACAGCTTTTGCAGAGTGTTTTACTGGGGTGGTTTTGAAGAGCTTTATGCCCTTCAAACATATATGAGAGGACGTAACTAGACGACGAGGAGTGTGCTGTTTAAACAGCTGGGCCTACATTTTCAGCAGCCGTGGCGGCTTCTCAGGCTGGTTTTCTAAAGCCAAAACTGGCCTTTTTTAGCTGGATTGGGGACATGCTCTACTCCAACCCTTTGTGAAATCATTTCCCACATGCAAGTGAAGCCTCCTGAGCTGTCAAAACCAACCAAGGCAGATGCTCCCCACGTGCTTATATCCTCCCTCACTGCCTTAGTACAACGTGTGGGGTTACACGGTGGGATGGGATCCTGGAAGAGATGGTGACCGTCAAACAGCCACTTTGAGGAGGTGTTTAAAATAGCAGTTGGTTCCCTCTATTTGCAAACAACAGCACGTTGATGGTGTTTCCTTCTGTGGAGTCTGAGTTCATCACACTTTTCCTATTACGTCCAGGCAGTTCCACAAAGCGCACTGACATCCTCCTAAATGTCAGGATAATGACAGTGTACCATTAACCCAGCCTTAAAAAGGAATTTAGCAGGATACACGTAAGATGAAACAGCTCTGCTGTGAGGAAAGGCTGAGAGAATTGGGATTGTTCAACCTGGAGAAAAGAACCTTTGGGGTGACCTAATTGTGGCCTTCCAGTGCCTCAAGGGGCTGACAAGAAACAAGGAGAGAGATTATTTACAAGGACCTGGGGTAACAGGACAAGGCAGAATGGATTCCCATTGCCAGAGGGCAGGGTTAGATGGGACATTGGGAAGGAAATATTCCTTATGAGGGTGGGGAGGCCCTGGCACAGGGTGCCCAGAGAAGCTGTGGCTGCCCCTGGATCCCTGGAAGTGTCCAAGGCCAGGTTGGAGGGAGCTTGGAGCAACCTGGGATAGTGGAAGGTGTCCCTGCCCATGGCAGGGGGTGCCATGAGATGAGCTTTAAGGTCCCTTCCAACCCAAACCATTCCATGATTCCATGAGGACACTTTTTTTCCTCTTGTTCAAACCTGGGATTTACAAAGGATGGAACAACAAGGGAAAACAGTGAAAGAAAAAGTCCTCCTGAGACTGTTGCTTACAATTAAGAGGAAAACCAGAACTAATTAGAAGAGGTGGTGCAAATGAAAAGATAGAGTTAAGCCATATGTAAACAGAGCAAATGTAGCAAGAAATTATGAATGAGGTAACCCTGAGAAGTGAGAGGATAGAAAACCAGGAGCGGTGCTGCTCATCAATACAAATATATTCACAACAGGAAGGGTTTGTGTGTTCTGAACCAGCAAGAATTCCCTACAATAAGCTCTCATTCTCCCAGCACTGTCCAAGGCTCTAATTTTGAGATTTTCAGTAATTGCAATTATGTAAATGCCATTGCTGGAACATATTTTCAATGTCTGTATTTTGCTCCTCTCAACGTCTGTTTTATTTGCATTAATTCTCAAATCTGGAACAGGAATGAGATTTAAGACCCGAGAGAATGAAGCAACAGCTCTTGCTACATGGCAAATCTCAGCAAGCCTGGGTAAAATGTTCATTTTAAAGGACATAATACTTGAATACTACTAAATATCACATATGCACTATGACACACATGAGAAGCATTAGGGCTGCAGGAGAAGGCTTTATGTATTTTGTACCATCTTCTCATCGTTTTGGCTAGCAGTTAGCAGTTTTGAATAGCAGAAAGAATTATTATTGTTTCACACAGACCAGAGTGCCCTGCTCACTCACTGAGTTTCCAGTCCTCAGCTGTATAAGTGTGGATTTTGTCTGGATTCTCCCAACACATTTATCTGAGAGCAATACTGAGAATAGAAACCATATACATCAGAATGAAAGACAATCATAAACAGTTTAAAAATTTTATAAGCCATTTAAATCAGTAATGGAGGCTGGGTTTTATGTGTTTATCTTCTCTAAGTTTCCTTGGAAGAAGAGAAGATAAATAACTCCTAAGGGCCAGCAAAATGAGACACCAGCATATTCCAATGAGGACGTACCAATATAGCTTTGATGCCCAGAACAGTGCAGATTACAAGATATCCAAACTAATACTGCTAGAAGAACCAGCCTAAAATTCAATTACCAGCCTGGAAACACTCAAGTCCAACATTTAGGACATTAACGGTTGGATTCAATGACCTGAAGAGGTCTTTTCCAACCTTTACAATTCTGTGATTCTATCAACCTAAGGTGACCAATATTTCAGAGCCACAAAATGACTGTATGCCTGTCATGGCCTTTAATGTCCACTCTGATTTTCCATCCTCTAATCTTCTGCATCCCCTCTTCCCCCAAACCACTCCTAGTAGGTGGGAGAGGGCATGGAAAAGGCTCAAAATGAGCTCTGCTCTCCTCTTCCAGAAGGCAGCCAATCTTTTCTCCAGGAAAGGGTCAGAGCCAGAGGCAGGGTCAGGCCCAGCAGTGCCTGGCCATGAGCCCTGCCAGGGCTGGGATATGGTGCCTGCTCCCTTGGGAGCAACTGGCCATGGAAAAGGGGGTATCACACATTGTGCAAGATCAGGCAAGCCAGGGATGGATCCTTCCTCACCCACAAAATTTCAATGTCTCCTTGATCAGGACATGAAATAGCATTGTGAAACTCTACCAGATCAGTCTCCTGAGATCTTCACATGGTATCAACCACCACAAAAGGAAGGTATTTCAAAATACCACCCAATTGCACAACCTGAGGGCATGTACCCAAACCACTTTAACAGATTTCCGTCTAACCTGTTCTCCAAACTCCTATCCCGCAGGTTTTCCCAACAGTCTGTCTTTCATTTTGCCACTTCCCTGAAAGTTCAAACGTTTATCCTACTACCCAGCTTTAATCCTTGCCTGATGCCTTCCTGCCTCCCTCAGTAGTCATGGAGAAAAAACGATTGTCATGCCTTTTAAAGCAACCTTTTCTATATCTGGTAACTCGTTTCCTTCTGTATTTTTAGGCTAAACAAATCAATTCCTTCCATCTTCCATTACAGCTTACGTTTGCTAAACGTCCTATTCTTGTCACTCCCCTCTGGCTCTTTCCCATCTGCCCACATCTTTCCTACCCAGCACATTTCCAATTTTGCCCACAGTATTTAAAGCCCCTCTGAAGTCAGGATGGATCACGTGCATTGCCACATATATATTTTTTTAATTTCTGTTTTTAATGCATTACCTCAAACAAGCCAGGATGACCTACCACAGATACAGGCTGCACCTGTAAACTAGGAATTCATACTTAAAAACCCACGATGTAAATGAATGTTGAAGGAGGAATGAGCTGAGCTCAGCTTCTCTAATGGGTACAAAACATTTGTGGTACAGTACTGAAGATCTCTCTCATGACAAAAAAGTTGATGGGGATGGTCTGTCCTCCTGCCTCAATGTTTGGAGTATTAAACAAAACAATTTGGTGCTAACAGAAGTATCAGAAAGTAAAAAATCCACATGTGCCATGACTCACAGTCCATCAGATCTTCTTACTATTAACCAAAACATGCAACAAGTGAAACAGGTGTTCTGAAATCATTTCAGTTTTGCTATTTCCAATCAAAACCAGCTTCCAAGTCTACAAGTTGATTTCCAGCCATTTGCAGACACCAAGTTTTAACACAGGCTCGATTTTCTTTCCAAGTGAGGTGAGTGAAAAGATAAGCACCTCTAAAATTTACCAGGGTTGTCCCATCACAGGAATGTTCAGAAAATGATGGAGCAGCATGTACTACAGGGAGTGCAGCACTCCCAAACACAGAAGCTCTCTGCCTGAGTCAGAAGTGCACTCCAGTGCACCATCATAGGCACAGTACTTAAAATGAGAAAACCAGAGTTCAGTATGGAAATATGGCCTCGTTTTTCACTGCACTGTTGTGCTATTAGCATTCAATTACTTTCCTACACTTAATTAACTCCTTGTTGAATCTTAATGTGATAATGAGAACTTTAATTCAAACCATACACCATGTCAATGCTATGATCCTAACAGCAAAAATAGATTTCACTAAAGTCACCCAAGCCCCATAATCCCTCTGCCTTTTTATAACTCTGCAAGCCATATAAAAGCACAGCAGCTGCATCAGGCCAAGAATCTTCCCTGATTGCTACTAAGAACATTAACAAATAAAATCTATTTTGAAATCAAAATCAGCTGGCTGTCGTTTATAGTTCTCCCTTGTTCGTCTCTCTGGCAAACCAAAGAGAAGCAGAGATGGTGATCAAGGCTCTCTGCAGATCGTGTACCCATGTTCAAGCACAGACCATGTTAGATCATTTATTCTGACAAAACCCTCACCTTTTGAACAACCCACAGCAGAGACCCGTGATATGAATTCCTCTCTTGGCCTTTCTCTGCCTCACACTCCATAAACTCTTAAAACCAGACCAGAGACCTACCAAAACCCAGAACGTCAACACCCAGCAAGGAGCACACCTGACCTTTCAGCAAGCTCAGCCCTATCAGAAACACAAACAAACAGATCACATAACTTTACAAAGACAACTGGAAACATCACGCTGGCACTTAGCAGCCAAATCCAACAACGGGACAAACCCTGAACTTCCCAACCTGAACGATTGCAAAAGCAGTTTGGAAACAAACTAAGGCATGAAATGTGTGTCAGGATCACGTTTCCCCCACCAGTGAAACAAATAACTGCTCTCATTCCCTGACTCCTCACAAAAAGCACAGCATTTCACACCACCAAGGCTGTGGGATGCGATGGAGTATGTCCCTAACGAATCCTGTGCTTAAATTTACTGCTAACAGCTTTCCTGAAGATTTATTTTGCAGTTATTAAACATGATGGTAACAGGAGTGACTCCATGCTGGAAGGACTCTCTGTTCAGAACAGCTGGGTAAGGCACACGGGGAAGGAAAGCCGAAGGGGCAGATGGGCAAACAACCCGGCACAGGAACAGGATGCAGGGCAGCTCTAGAGGCCTGTGCTATTGGCAGAATTCCTGAAGTAACCTTCAGCAGAGAAAGGACGGGCAAACAGCAGATGGAGATCTCAAGATGAGGGCATATTTTATGATGTTTAAACTTCACTTAAGCAACAGCCATCATCTAAGTGTAATGAGCAGAAGAAAATACGCTCCTTCCAGCCAAGGCTCCTTTACTCCTTTCTTCCAAATGAAGGTTCACACATGGCCTAAACTTACAGCTATAAATAAGCAGGAGGTAACACTGCACTGTCCTAATTAAGTTCTAGGATCATTAAAGCCTTTCTGTTACTATGCACAGGGTTTGCTGCTTCGCCTCAGCCATCGCAAGGCCTTACTGTGTGCTGCTCACAGGAGTTCCTGCCTCAAACCCAAGCTCCTGTGCCCACAGACTCTTCTCCAGCCCCCCCGTGGAGTTCCCTGCTGCTCAACAGCGCCAAGTGAGCGATCTGTGATCACCCAGCCCCAGAGTGAGATGGTTCTCAGCTCTCTCCCCAATCCCCTCACGTCTGACAGGGCACAGTGAGCAGTTGCTGACCAGCCAGGGCACAGGGAATGCTCAAGACATTGTCAAGGCTTATCTGGGAAGACAAACACTTAGATGATTAGGTAGTCTGTTCATAATCCTCAAATTCAGAGTTTAGCTTAAGCCCCAAATTCCTGGGGCTTAAAATCACTTTCAATTAATATTGATATTAGGCACGCTGGTCCCCAAGGGACTCAGGGGAGCTGCACAGTTGCTGCTGTGGACATTCAGCACACGCTCTCCTGAACTGATCAGAAACTCTGGCCAACATCAGTAACACAATACATGTTCAGAGAGCACTTTTCAATATCTAAAGGTATTTATTTTCTTCCCGGTAGGTCCCTCTCTCATCCAGAGTGCAGCTTCACAGTCAATTTGGAATCACAGAATGGTTTGGGTTGGAGGGATCTTACAGCCCATCCAGTGCCACCCTCTGCCATGGGCAGGGACACCTTCCACTATCCCAGGTTGCTCCAAGCCCCGTCCAACCTGGCCTTGGATGCTCCCAGAGATGGGGCAGGCACAATTTATGGCCATTTGACTGAGGTCTGCCACTAAGTATTGATTAAAACACTGCAGGATGACTATTTATCACAAAACCCAGAGTACAGTGAATAACTTTGAGACAATAATATAATAACTAGCAATATGATTTAATTTTACATGCAGTACTCTGCTTCTTGTTGTATTTAGTCTCAGCTATCAGCCTACTATAAAAGTCAGCCAAGAATTCTTCAAGCCCTGCCAGAGCTACAAATACTGGCCAGAAATATTTGTCATATCACAGTTCAGTTTCCAAAAAGTAAGAGGCTGGACTTTTACAGCCAGGAAAAGACAAGGTGCAAAGGAAAATAAAAAATGGACTTATTTAATATTGTTGGAATGCATCAGATCAAATGAATCCAAGTGCTCTTAATCCTGTAGGACTGCAGCATGACAAATACACTTCATTTAGATACTCAGGCCCTGTGAGTCAAATCAGTCTGGAAGATTCAGCCTCACAACTGCTGGATGTTCCTCAATTAGCGTGAGGCAATGATTTCCAGCCCTCAGCAGCCAGGCAGCCTCCTCCTTTGGAGAGCCAGACAGCTTTACCTTGGATTAAATGGATTGATTTTTCCACTGTGTGTAGAACAGCATCGTCAGCCAATTTGAGTTCACTGGCCACAGCATTAATGGACTTTGCTAATTTTTTCAAAGCACTCACAAAATACAAAACAACGTGTCTTATAATGACGTGTAACTGCAGAGGCAGCCTTTGCAGTACGTGTATCTCCAGGAAAAATGTGTTGACACAGACACGGCCTTTATATTTACTTACTGTAGGGTACCATACCTCCAGCCACAGCCAGTCCTACTCATTTCAGCGAGCCCCCCTGATGCAATAAGCCCTGTTCCCAGGAGTAGGACACCAGGAAGAATGAGTGTCTCCCGAAGAAATCCCTCTGCTGTGTTATTCACAATCCAGACACTAACATTAGTCAAGGTAAATCCCATACACAAACCTTACAAATTTTTTTTTTTTTTTTAGGAAACATTTAGGAACTCTAATTCTTCATCTTGGATCAGGAAAAAATTAGGAGGACACCTGAATTCTGCATCTTGGCTCAGTCCCAGGTGTGCAGATGCCCACCCTCAAAGCCAGGACAGCTGCTCTAAGATCATGTTTTCACCCACCCCACTGTCAAGCATCAGCAATGCTCACCCACCCAAACAGAATATTTACCTATTTAAAGTGAAAAAATGCCCTGAAAACTGTCTCTGACTGGAAACAGGAAAGTTCTTTGGATGGATACAAGTGTAAATATACTGGTGGTACTGACTCTGAAAGAAATGTAAAGCAGGATTTGAATACTATTTTAAAAAAGAGGAGAAAAGCCTTTCCCAAGCTCATTTTGACATAATATAATGATGTCAAAAGTTCACTACTTACACGTCAGGGCTAATTGATCAGACTGGCTGAATCTAAGCTTTGACTAATACCAAAGTGCAAAGCTGGCTGGAAGAAGGTCCTTTACAATAGAACATTGTTGAAGTGGAGGAATACATAAAGTAGGATTTTGCTGGTATCTGTCCTGGAGCTGGATTTTCACTTGGGACTGGGATGATGAATAATAATGAATTGGAGACTGCAACTGCTTTCCAAAACCACAGAGAGCACCGAGCCAGGAAAGACTCTGCTTTGCAGGATTCAAAGTTATCCTGACAACTTGGAGAGATGTCCTGAAAAAGTCAAGGGATCGTTCAAACAAGGTCCAAGTCCTAGGCATTACACTGGCAGGAATAACCAACAGGATGTAATAGTATATTAGTATATTAATAATAAAATAACAAACACGGAAGCACCAGCTTACACAGTAACTCTGCTGGGCAGGATCTAGAAGCTTGCTGGCCCCCAGCCATCAGTATCCTGCTCCTGCAACCAAGCCAGGGCTCGTCCTGAAGCCCTGAAAAGCTGTGCTGGGCTGTGGAATGCGTGACTTGGCTGCAGGCACCAGGAAGGTCTCAGAGAACAAGAACGACGACAGCTCCACATGAAGTGGAGAAAACACTTCATGAACCAGAGCTCCTCAGCCTCAAAGGGGACAGAAGTGAGACTGCACATTCTGCTGCTCTCCACCCCTACAGCCACGAGGAGGCACAAAGGGACCGGTGACGTGGGGATCTGGGGGGCCATGAGTTTCACTACCAGTTTGATGGCAGCACTTCAGTCCTTGCACAGTATCCTTCACAATCCCAACATGCCTTTCCTTCCCTATCAATCCTATTGCCAGCTATCAATCCTATTCCAGCTCTGGATCCTCTTCCTAGTCCACGCCCACGACTTTGTTCCTGACAACTTCTTTATTCATGTAAGGCAATGAGCTTGAAGCAAGATCAGAATAATTATTTGGTATCTCCCACCCCAGTGTTAAGTTCCTCTAAACTCAATTAGTCACGAAGAACCGCTGGCTGCTCCCTATTTGCCAGCAAGATACACCAAAGTAATAAGTGATTTCACATTCTGCTTTTGAAGACAAGCTATTAAATTCACATACTGTACTACTTTAATCAAGAATAGTTAATTAAGCTGTTCCCTTGATATGAATTTTTATCATTCTGCACCAGCCATACATCACTTTTCCAGGACTCAGACTGGGGCCATGATGCATGTTTGCAATCTGTCTTCCCAAATTAATCTGTCACCACTTGTAAACTCAAAGTGGATCCAACACATTTTGTCTCAAAGGTAACTGGGCCAAGTTTGGGGACACTGAGGACTGGAGGGTGAGTGATGCTGGAGCACCACTTCACAAAAGGGTTTCAATGAATTACAAATCACTCACCCTGACACAAAACACTTTGTTAATATTTTAGTGTGTTTGCCTCATTTTATTTCCTTAAGTGAACTCAGCTTTATGCTCTATGCCACCATCCTAAAATCGATTTAGTAACTTATATTCTCCTAGCAATCATCAGCATACATAATGGAGGAGTCATAAGCATAGGCAATAAAGAGAGGGAGATCTGGAGTGCCAGGTTATTAAAAACATTAACCTATGATATGAATCTAAGTCTAAATTTATTGTAAGTAAAAACCCCCAACAATTTTCTGTTCCTGGAGCTTAAGGACAGCCTAATGCAATGTTTTTCTAGAAAAAGACTTCAAGCACAGCAGCCAAGGAGCTACATTGGATCTCTTCTCTTTTTAAGTACTCACAGAAGTAGGTTAGAAAAAAAATGACATCACTATTTGGCTATGGGACTTAATCATAAGAAGAGAGGTTTATGAAGTAAAAAAGTGCACAAAATGAAAACCTGGACAAGGTTTTCAAACATTAACTGGGAAAACTCTGCTATTATGCTGTGAGCATCTACTGGAATTTACCCCCAGAAAAAATAAGGAGCACAGGAGGACAGAGAAGATGTGTCATCCCATCTAGCCTTTTGTGAATGCATGCCATCAAGTCACACCAAGCCTTCCATACACCCATCCAACCATTTTTATTCAGGTTTTCTAATAGGCAAACTGGTGAGGTTGATGTGAACTGGCTGTTTTCACACCTCACAATTTCACAGACAATTTTAAGGAAATACAGCCAAAGGAGGTGGTTTAACACAGGACTACTGGATCCCCAACTCCATCAAGAATCCACTGAGCTGGCCCTGGCAGAGCCCCTGCCTATGGAGACAAAAGGAGAAGCACATAAAGGCACTTAGGTCACTTATTTTTTAATGAAGATAGAAAAAGCCCTATAGTTTGTTTATTTAAGTGAGAAATGAAGTAGAGCCAGAAGAACAGCTTCCAAAACCCAACCAGGCCCACGAGGAATATGCAAGTCCACTCCATGAGCCCTTGAATTGGCTCTTGGCGCTTGGGCCTTTTATGTTTTTTTCCCATTTACCAGATTTGTTTAGATAAACTCACAAATATGGGTATTTACATAGCATGATGGAATGGTGTATTTAGAGATTTTAAGTAGAGAAACATTCTTTCATGCTCCTTCTAAAGTGAAAGCATGCCAAACTTTAACTAAAGGAACATGTTCTAACACCGAGAAACTTTTATAATTAATCCTCGCCTTAGATCATCTCAGAGAGAGCTATGAGTCTAATTACCGTCAGTTGAGAAATTGCTCATGTTTCTGCAAGGGCTGGAAGCAGACACTGGGTAACAGACAATCTGCATCCCTTCCATCCCATGACCAATTTATGGCTAAGCCCTGACTCACTGCATTAAGTCCGAAAATATTTCTCGGCATTAGCGACAGCTCATCGCCGGCAGAACGACGGACACGGCCGTGGGGGGAGAATCCCCTCCAAACTCCACTGCTTCACACGAGGGATGAAGATAATACCCTGATAAAATAGGTTTCTTTTGTTTGGTTTTTTTTTTCTGAAGAGCACCAGGGCTATTCTTAGAGGAGTTACGTGGTGTGCAGGTTGCGGCGAGCGAAGGCTTGGCCGGCGGCCAGCCCCAGCTGGGTTTGCTGCAAGGCTTCAGCTCGGCAAGAGATTTCTGCTTGCTTTTTTAATGAGGAGAAGGAAAAGAGGATGCAGAAAACTCTAAACACGAGCAGCTAAGAACAAGCTGTACTCTGGGGAGACGTGCCACCGTCTCCTCGCATCTGCTGCCACCGAAGCCGTGTTTCGGTGCTCAGTGTTTTCCCCAGGAAGGAAATCAGTGTAAACACTTCAGAGGCAGTGCTCCCATACGGATGTTAATCTTTGGAAAAGCTGGGCAGGACACAGTGACTTAGAGAGCCGGGAGATCTCCAGAAGCAACAAATCCCAAATATACAAGCTGCTAAACTAGTGAATGCAGCCAAGCCCTCGCAAAAACAAAACAAAAAAAAAAAAAAACAACCACATCTACTGCNNNAAGGCACATTCTTGACTCACACTTACAGACTATGAAGCAACCTGAAGCGGGTTATTTCTGAGCCCCACCAGTCACCTGGAAGGGCTAAGATTTCCTATGCCCAGCTCAGGTGTATGCTTGGTAAGGGAACGTGCCCTCCAAGTCTACAAAGCTGCTGATGCCAGAGAAGCTGTGGCTGCTCCTGGATCCCTGGAAGTGTCCAAGGCCAGGTTGGATGGGGCTTGGAGCAACCTGGGGTAGTGGAAGGTGTCCCATGGCATGGGGTGGAACTGGATGGGCTTTAAGGCGCCTCCCAACCCAACCCATTCTGTGATTCCATGATTTTATGAAAAGGAAAGGGTGATCTGTCAAACCCGCAGCATTTCACTGGCAGAAGTGCCACACTGCCAGCATCTCTCCAACCAAATTGCCCTCTGGGTTCCACCACACCTGACTGTCAAATCCATCCCTCCTCTCACACACAGCAGCTTTGTTTCTCTGAACGGCTAAAGGAAAGGAGAAAACCAAGGGAAAAGGGCAGCCTGATGGCACTTCCTGCCACTCCCACCCACACTGCCCCTTCATGCCATGGAGTCTAACATCCAAATATCCACAGAATCACAGGATAGTTTGGGTTTGAAGGGAGCTTAAAGCCCATCCAGTCCCACGCCCTGCCATGGGCAGGGACACCTTCCACTGTCCGTGGTTGCTCTAAGCCCCGTCCAACCTGGCCTTGGACACTTCCAGGGATCCAGGGGCAGCCACAGCTGCTCTGGGCAACCTGTGCCAGAGCCTCAGCACCCTCACAGGGAAGGATTTCTTCCCAATATCCCACCTAACCCTGCCCTCTGGCAGTTTAAGGTCATTCCCCCTCGGTTTTGTCACTCCTTGTCCCCCTCTCTCCTGTAGGCCCATCCTGGGGGCAGAGGACAGCAGAATATCCCTCTCCACCATACAACTTTCCCCTCATCAGGTTGTGCCTTTTTTTTTAACACCCTAGCCTTTGGAAACTGACTGCCTGGTCACTCTCCTGGAAGTACAAGGATTTTGGAATAAAAGTACCAGTTTGGCTGAAATTTTGGGGAAGAATTGGTAATATGTGAGCCCATTCTTGCTGTGTTCACAGGCAGAGCAGCTGCTTCTGATTCCCAAGTCTTGCCTTCAGGTGCTGCTGGAATACAAACTACATTTAAATACATATACACATGCACACACAATTACAATATGATTACCTTATTAAGAAGCATTGGGTTTGTGTTCCCATGCAGAGAGTATCTGTTGGCTTGATTATTTTATTTAAAACTGCCTGTCTTTGATGGTATCCCATGGAAAGATTACATATTAGATAGAGCAGCACATCGTCCACACAGATCAAGTGTGGGAGATGAAAAGTGGAGCACCCCAGAGCTCTGTTTGAGCTCTAACATCCTTGCTTCTTACAGGAGCAAGGAACAAACAATTTAAAGTCAAAAAAAAAAAAAAAAAAAAAAAAAAAAAAAAAAAGGGGGGGAGTTTCTTCCCAGTGAGAACAAACATGAAGCTGCATTTTAGCTTAGGTCAGTACTACTTTGGTATCTCTATAAACTAGTGCTTTCCATTAAAAATTATTCATGTATTATTCAGGAGATTTTATAACATACCTACATGTAATTCCAAACTCTGTGCGCACAAGAGTCTGAATTATCTGCGCAGCTTTTTCAGAATATCAAAGTACTTGCTTTTACTGGCATTAACATATTTCCACAGGGGGTTTTTTTCTGTCCTTGACTTTTTTTTTTTTTTAAACTTAAAAAACCCCTGAACTCTTCAAGGTTATAATCTTACACTGTTTCCCCTTCTCCCAATCCAATTTCTTACTCTTCTTTCCACCAGCTGAAATGCAGAAATCCCTTCCAACACACACTTGAATCTCCCAGCTGCCTGCAGAGTAGCTGGTCTTGGCTGTCCACAAAATCAAAGGGAATCAACCCAAGTCAGAAAGTGAAATTATAGTGAAAAACAGACGAGGCTGAGCTCCTTCTAGCCCTGGTGTAGGAATATATAGAGCAGAGGGATGGATGCACTCACTGTTTCATGCTTGGAGGTGGCTGAAGCATTTCTAGCTCAGCTGGAGGCAGCCCAGCTCTGCTTTCCTTGGGGGGGCTGTACAGGGCACCAGCAACACCCCAGGCACACCAGGAATGCTGTCAGTCACCCCACTGGCGTGTGGAGGTTACACGATCCTGTTGCAGTCCAGCACCAGGGTAAATCCCCCCTCTTGGCTCACCCACCTGCTCCCTGAGCCATCCCACAGCTCCCCAGCACCACAGACCCCCGGGCCAGGTGTGGGTGAGGAATGCTGTTCCCTCCCCACCGGGCCCAGGACACGCACACAGGTGAGCCAGCACCTCCCGAGTTCACGCCGGGCCCTCAGGACACCTGGATTTGCCAAGCCTGTCACCCTGAGCACGCAGCAGTTTGGGCTAAAGAGCTTCCCCAGATGCCATCTCCAGTTCTCTCCCCCTTTCTCTAGACAAGACACCATTAAATCAAGGTATTTTCTGCCCCCACGCGCCCTCACATCCCAAAAAGCCTAAGTCTGCGTAGCCCAGTCCCTGCTCAGCCCCTGCATTTCCCTGGAAGAATTACAAAGGAAAAAAAATAAAATCCACTTAACATTCCCCATGATTTCAAACAATTTTGAGCAAAACGCCACCATCTTCTCCATGGCAAATGTGAAACATCTCCCACCTTGGTTCACATTTTGTGGTGAAGCACAAGCAAAAATACCGAGCGAGCAAACACCAGACACTGGCTGGGAAGTGTTCCTGCTCCAGAATGATGTGAGCACACAACTGCCTAACAGGTGGAAACCTACCAAAAGCAGTGGCTACTGAAACAGGAAAGTAACATTTCGTGCTCATTCAGTACAGCAGACATTGTCTATCTGAAGATTAGTTAAATAACTCATGCTCTCTGCTGCAACCTGTATTCCTGGGAGTACTCCTCACTCCTGGATCTTCTAGTGTACGTTGCTTGTAAAAGTATTTTTTAACACTTCTTACTAAATAACCAAGATGAACATGCAAAAAAACATGCTAAAATAATTTAGGTGATGAAGAAAGCCTCATGTGGATTGGATTGTGGAAAAAATGGCAATTTTTGTGTAAAAAAGGAGAAAATAATCCAAGTATTTCAAAACAATAATGGTACAAAATGGACTGGGAACTTCGGATTTTCTAATTCCAGAACAGAGCAGCAACAGGGCTTTTAAAAGAATAGTGGTACATTCAAAGCTGAAAGCCTTCATTTGTACACTGACTGTACAAAGGATTTGCCTGAAACCAACCTTGACCACCACACCCCTCCAAGGGCTTCCCCTCAGCTGCAATACATCAAAATTAAGAAATTCATGGAATCACAGAGGTTGGAAAATCCCTCTAAGACCATTAGTCCAACCACTGACCCAGTACTGCCAAGGCCACCATTAAACCGTTCCCAGGCACCACATCTGTTTTGGTTTGGGGTCTGAAGTGGCACATCCCCTCCCCCTTTTCCAGGTGCAATACTGTCTTCAGGCTAAAACTGACACATCACAAAGGCTGCACGGTTAAACACTTAATGAAGTACCTACAGATAAATCTGCTTGCTCTTCAGAATTCAGCAGCCTGAAATTAGCACCTCACCAGATACAGAAATTCTGGGCCCCACATTTCCTCCACAACCGCCTCGATTGAAGCAGTCCCTGAAAAGAAAGCATGAGCAGACCCACATAATATCTATAATTAAATGTGAACAGATGAAAGGCTGAACTACTTTGCACAATCATAAGGAGGTCAGGAGATGCCAGCTCACCAGTGGTCAGGGGTACTCCAAACAGACTCAGGCCACAGCAGCTGCCTGGATGTGCAGCTTTGCTCTCTATCAGTGACTTCTGATGATTTTAGGTATTTCTGCATGTTCAATTCTGCCTGTATCTTGCCTCACCCTCTGTTCCAAAACGGCAGAATTAATAATTAACACCTACCAGGCAATTGCTGAATAGCAAGTACCAAAGCAGAGGATACAGAGAGCTTCTCTTGCTGACAGCTTGCAAAATCCTACAGCTCATCTTTCTTAAAGCTTCAGTTCTGCAAGTGTGGAGACACTCAAGTTCTTTTAACAAAAAAAAAAAAAAAAAGAATCTGAAGGTTCCCAGTCCTCACAATCATGGAAGAAACTCTTAAATCAAAAACTTGCCACCTTGCCATGACTGCTGACTCCTCTGTTTCACCAGCAGCTCCATGTCCATCCTCCTGTGAAACACCAGCCTTCCCAGAGAGGAGAAAAAAAATCCCAGGCAGAAACTCACCTATTAAAATGGACACAACACAACCTGTATGGAAAATGGCCTGCTTCCACAAGTGACAGTGGGAGTATCTCTGCAGGCTTCCCCAGAACCCTTTCCACCAACGACGTAGGCTGGTCCTGAAAACACATTCCTGAGAGCTGCCCAGGGCTCCTGCCCATCTCTCCTGCCTTTTCTCCACCATCCAGACTAACATTACATGCTGCTTCTGGACACTGTTATTTTAATAAGCTTCCAAAGAAATAGGTATTTTTTAAGCTTTCTACTTTAAAATCACATTCATCAAGAGCCTGAGAAATTGTATCATTCTGCCTCTCCACAGGGCACTGTGCAGATTTATTCAACAAAGGGGGAAGAGGGAAACACGGTCTGGTCTGAAGAAATTCACCTGGAGCACAACAATTTTTATATTATTTTCTGACTTGCTAAAAATATTTATTAATAGTATTCACTTATCTTCTAAATTTTCAAAATTAAATACTAGAGGAAAAATGAATACTTCTTCACCAGAACCATTTTAATGGAATCCAGAAGAAAAAGAATATTAATACCCAGTGCAATCATTTACTTTGATGTCTATATAATATGCAGTGACCCGTAAGTGGATTGAGCTAAAACTGTCATAAATTCATTATGAGAAACCATTCTTTGAAGAGTATCAGTGCAAATTTGAAATGAAATGGGCAATATGGAAATGAGCTAATTGCACAGCATTTAAAATAACTGGTTCCAGTAGCAACGTCCTTTCCATGCACTTCTATTTCAGCTGCAAAAAACATTGGAGAGGCTGGGTTATGAAAATTGAAATGCTGTAATTACTCAGTACTGAGAATGATAGGGCAGCATTCATTTAGGATCTCAGACTTTGGGAGAAAAAAAGGTAATCCAAAGGATGATTTTAAAATTCTCATTTGTCTGGGGAAGGGAACCTGGGATGGCATGCAGCATAAAATGTGCCAAACCAGACCATGTCAGTGCAGACTGGAGGAAAATACTATATATTGCTAGGGGATTTTCTAGGTATCATCTCACAAAAGTAAAAAGCAAAATTCCTCTCAGTTTCCTACAGAGGTTTGGGTTGGTAGGGACCTTAAAGCCCATCCAGTGCCACTCCCTGCCATGGCCAGGGACACCTTCCACTATCCCAGGGTGCTTCAAGCCCCGTCCAACCTGGCCTTGGACACTTCCAGGGATGGGGCATTGGGATGGGGCATCCAGAACTATAAAGATATTTTCCTGCGTGGATCTGGAACGCATCCTCCCCAAGTGGGGCCCAGCCCCTGCTGTGCCCTCGCTGTCCCAGCGCTGCTCAGGGCTCTGCCTGGAGGTGCCAGGGGCAGGGGGGCAGGGGTGCCCAGCCCACCCCCTCCTTTATCCCAAGGTGAACCCCACCACCTCCAGCAGAAGGAGCTTGGTATGACACCCCTCACTCCTTCATTCAGCTACTTTTAAAGGTCAGTCCCTGGCCTCCCTGTACTCACTGGTTCTGTGGCTGCATTTCTGTAGCAGCAGCTTTGCTCTGCGGTTTGCTTCTTGAAGAGCAGGGAGGAGAGTCCAGCCGTGGAGCAGCCCCACGCTGGGCTGTGAGGAACCTGTGGGACCTGTTCCCACAGACCTCCCTCGGGCCCCGGGCTTTGGCTGGCACAGCACCTGGGCACAGTGGATGCCTGTCCTTGTGGGAAAACGTGTGGGGGAGTAGCCTGGCTTTGGAACCCTCCATTCCCTGCGCCCTTTCCCAGCTCCCAGCAGCACAGGAGCTGCCATGGGTGAACAGCACAGGAACCTCTGCACATTATCCCATCTCCATATACATCTGGTGATACTCACTTGGTCCTTTTATCACTCGTATGCCCCAGGAAAAAAGGAAAAAGGACGTCTCAATTTCTTTTTGCCCTCCTAGAATGACCCAGGCTGTATTTTGCTATGTGCTTTTGTGGTTTTCTCCCTGCCTGGATTCCAACACAAGAAACAACATCTTCAAGTCTTTTGTTGAGCTGAGGGTTTATATCCTATATATATAGATGTTACATCTGTATCCACTGGTATTTCAGTACCTAAAGAGGCTCCAAGGGAACTGGGGAGGGACTCTGACAAGGGCCTGGAGTGCCAGGACAACTGGGTATGGCTTCAAACTCACAGAGGGCAGGCTTAGATGGGATATTGGGAAGGAATTGTTCCCTGTGAGGGTGCTGAGCCCCTGGCACAGGTTGCCCCTATAAGCTGTGGCTGCGCCTGGATCCCTGGAAGTGGCCAAGGCCAGGGAGGACAGAGCTAGGACAACCTGGGATAGTGGGAGGTGTCCCTGCCATTGGAAGGGGGTGGGAATGGATGGGCTTTAAGGTCCTTCCAAGCCAAACCATTCTCGGATCCCATGATCTGAAAGCAGAAGGGAAAACAGAGGGGGAAGAGGCAGAGAAATTAATAACCTGCCCTTTCTATATAGAAAATATCTAGGTATCCATCCTTTGCAGTGGATAATGAACCAACATGATCAAGTTTTCCCAACACCTGCCCCTGGAGCTGACACCGTGCTGGTGGAACAGGGCTCCTGGAGAATCTTCCATACAGCAAGGAAAGCAAACCAGGGGCCAACACAGAATTTCACACACCCAAACTCTTCAGGACAGACAAAACCCAAGAAAACCTTTTCTTTCTAAGGGCTTGATGGCTCTTGGGCATTTCTGGTTTCTTTCCCCTTGTAAGCAGAGCATGAGCAAGTTCTATCCTGAAATTGTGTGTTCTGAAACACTGCCATGGCACAATGGTTTAAAATAAATAATTAGAAAACTAGAGCTGAAATCTCTGTACTGGAATGTGCATTAATACATGCTAACTTCAATTTCCACAAAGCTATTCACCCTTCACTACACCAGGGCTGTGATAAATACAGAGCTATGCATTTAAAACACAGCAATACAAAGCTTACCTTGCACTAATAAACAGCACTGGCTTTACGTATTTTAAAGTACCAAATTAATTATAGTCCCAGCCTTAAATTTGATCTTGTGGTTTTTTACATCTCTAGAAAGGAAAGCACCACAAACATCCCCAACAAACTTAGTGGTGGCTACCCTATTGCTTTTAGTTGGCTTATTTCTTCATAATTTTTTTTAGCACCTGGATTGGGCAGGTTGGTCATAGAATTAAAATGTATTTTCTTAAATTGACATGGAATTCAGACATGTAGCAATCTTTGCACTGCACATCAAAATATTTATGATTGATGTAGCTATAATATGCATTTTACATCCTGAGTGTAATATATGTATTTAAACAGGGATCTTCCCTTCCACATATTACATTTTATATAGTTATTAAGGTGCTTCATCCTGCGTTTTCTGCCAGCCTTTTAATTTCACACACTTCATCTATCAGATATTACTGTCTACTTTTAACCTATCACTGCAGAAAATGGTAACTGGTGCTGAATACAGAGCCATGGAGGAACAGGGTTTGCAATTCCAAGTAATGTGGAGCTGGGTGATAAATGGAGAGCAGCAGCTGGGCTGAGGAGCTCAAGAGAGACCAAAATTACATTTGCAGGTAAGTGGAGTGGAAATTTGTGGAAATTGGGTAAAACAAAAAGCAAAACATTGTTATTAAAGGTGGAGTGAGAGATAGAAAGAGCAACAGAGAGGCAATTTTCTCCCAGCTCCAGCAGGAATTCATCTCAAGCTCTAACATGCAATTTCACTACAGAGCTTCAGGATGAAACACAGGATTATATCTAATTGTTTTGGGGGTTTGGATAACAAAGCATAAAAATCCCAATAAGTGGCCTTTTGTGCCAATGCAGCCCAGAAAAGGATGAAGAAAAGTTATAAAAACATCCAAAATCTGAACTGCAATAAATATCAAGATAACCACCTAACACAAAAGAAATGCAGCTTTAGGGATTTGGTATTTTCAGGGATATCTGTACTATGACAGCCCAATTCACAGGAAAATGATCCAGCTCATGAAGTTTGCCAAAGCAACACTAAACTGCAGGAATACAACACACCTTGTCCTTTTACCTTTTCCGGCTGCAATATTTTACAATGGAAAACCAGGAATGCTGCGAGAGCATGGAAATGAGGACAATTAAATTTGCCCTATTATGAATATTAAATAGGCTGTTATGCAATTGTACTCTGTGTATTGAACATGATGGCGTAGAGCTAAACAGTCCTTTCCAAACAAAAAGTTAATAGATCTTTAGAAATATATTATCTGTTCTTGTCACATCTGCTTGCAAAATACTAATACTGCCTGAATTTTAGCATTTTAGCTTTCCAAAGTGACAAATTCATGTGATTAGCCACCATTACCTTTAGCTAATTAATACTGAGGGCCAAAAAAATCCCATCCAGATCTGCTGAATGGCAAACTCAAAGCTGGCAAAACTCCCTTTGTTTTGGAGAAGGCTTATCACAAAACCCTTAAACAACCCATAGTTCCCCCAAAGAGATGGGGAAATGCTGGAGAGGTTTTGGAGAGCCACTGTGGGGAGCTGAGGTTTAGTTTTAACACACGGTGGGTTCAGCACCCCCTGTGGCACCTTGGCACCAAGCTGGGCATGGAGACAAAGCCCAGGATCCCAATAAACCATCCCAGCCAGTCCTTGTGCTGCTGAACTCACAAAGAACCATCCCAGCTGCTCATTTACCTCCAGGAATAATAACACACACGTGACCTTCTAGGCACCAGCACATCTCAAGTGAAAATGAACACAGCTTCCATGTTTTCTTACGGATATATACATAAGCACAAACCAACACTTGTGATTTTAAAACATACATAATATGCAGTACAAATGACTTCTCTCTCTCACCTACCTATTAGTTCTTCATTGATCTGACTCCAAACATCCCTGGTTTAGCTGAGCAGACATCCAAACACGTGTGCAGTGACAGATCCAGCGTAACTCCAGCTCTCCAGCACCTCATCCTGCTACATCCTGTTCCCATCCACAGGCTACAAGGCTGTGGGACTGCCAGCTCAAGTGCAACGGCTCTGGCTTTGTTTTGAGGGTGGAGATGCTCAGGAAGGTGTAAGAGGTACCAGGAATGAAACCAGGAACAGAGAGATCCCAGTGGCAAGTGGAGAAACAATCTGAGTAAAGAAGTGAATCAGGCCAGTGGACACAAAGGAAGGGCAGGAAAACCAGTGACTTTGACAGAGCCTGAAACAAGCTTAGTTTACCTTTTCTTTTTCCCCCCCCCTTGTCAAAAGCCTACATTTTAATTCAAGGGGGCCTTTGATTCCGCCAGAAGATGTCTTCCCATGGAGCATCTTGTGTTTGAGCTGGCAGACAGCCCTGGCACAGCCATTCCCGCTGGCACTGTGTCTTAGGAGCATCTCTGCTTCACCTTGACAGACTTGTTCAGGCTTTGAGCCCTGCTCAAGCCTCAGGTTGAAGCTGAGGAGCTGGTGATTCACTGACAGAGCCTCAGCTCTCCCACAGACACCCAGATGTGTACAGCCTTTCTCCAGCTCTTCCTTCAGCAGAATCAAAGCCTGGGACTCTGACCACAGCACCCTGGTGTGAAATGACCACGTCCCTGGTGATGCCATGACCTCCCATTCTCTTTATCCACTTGTGTGACTTTTCTCCCCCTGACTCAGAAATACTGCAGCACCAAAGGCAGCAATGGCACCACATCAAAGAGCTTAAGTTATAAGGGAAGCGGGTTTCTTTTCACTTGAGCTGAGATTTTTTGTTTAAATCAAGACTTCAAAATACCTTATAAAAGTAACAGAAATGATACTGGGATCGAAAAATTCAGTGGCATCTGAATGACATAATTCAAGCACCAGTATCAGGGGTAAGATAACCCACCCCAGAGCAGCTCCCAGGCACAGACTAAGGACACCGAGGTTACACATCTCCTCTGGGCTGTGTTTCTCAAGGGGGTGTGAATTTGCAGCCCTGTGACAATAAAGAAATGTGGGATTAAGAAACAAGAGAGGAGGAAAAGGGGCTGGTTGATTCTCCCACTGCCTTTTCTTGTTCCTAAAATTTCTGTTGCCTGGAAATGGCTGATGGGAAGACGGGATTATGTAAGCACTTGCCAACTTTTCACACATAAGAAAATTAAAGCCTGAGTGATGGGTAGCTTAACCCATCTTCTAAGCACTGAACTAAAACATGTTTACTAAGGACAACTTGAACAGTGAAACCCCTTTAAAAAGCCCGGGAGTGACGAGGACTTGACAATTCCCAGGATTAAGAAGCTGCATATATCACAGACAAGGTAATCTCCTTATAGTAAGATGAGGAAAAGGAAAATAAAGCCTTTTTGGTGTGCAAGACAGTTTTTGTTTTAAAGCATACACATCCTGTTTGACTGAAGCCTTTCTCGTGTTATTGCCTTTTTTTTTTTACTTTCCTGCTGGTAGACATGACAGAGAAGGGCCATACCAGCCCTCCCAATCCATAATGTCACATTTTGCAACAAACCCACTGTCCCCATCAAACACGACCCACCAGTAACAAAATAAGGAGCACTGTGCTGTAGAAATGGCTCTTCCCAAATTTCATCAGGTAAACACTTGGGTGCTACAAGGCAGCAGGCACAAACCAAAGTGCAAAATACCCTGAGCTAGTTCTGAACAGACCTTCAGCAATGGTGTGAGCCCAGCAGACCTGAGCTGTCCTGAACCCTCCTTGCTGTCACTCCAGTGACGTGGTACCTTGTGCCAACACTCTCCTTTAACGACAGCTGAAGGCCAGTTTAAAATCTACCCTAGAATCACACACAGAATATCCAGCGTTGGAAGGACCCCACAGGACTCCAACTTCTGGCCCTGCACAGGACACCACAACAATCTCTTAAAAATCTCCAAAAAACACCCCAAAATCCTGCTCCAAGGTGAAGCTGCACCATCCATTGGAGCGTCAGCAATGCAAAATGCAGGTGGCAAATACCTAATCTGGAGGCTGAAAAAGAAATTGTGTTGCCTGCAGCTCAGCCACCACTGGAGACACGAGGGTAGGACAACAAAATAAACTCTATTATCTACAGGGATGCACCTGTAGTCGTTTAATGTAACTGTGAGTGTCCAGAACAGGGAATATAAAGTGGCCAGGTTGCTGGCACTCACATCTTCAGAAAAATTAAAAAATCCCAAACAGAGGCTTTTTCTACAGCTGTCCAATGATGCCAAAAACTGATAATGGTTTTGGTTTCACTGGAATCTGCTGGTGATGGAGGCGGGGAAAACTCAACAATCCTACGTGAAGAAAAGCTGCAATGAATGAGAGGAACCAGATGGGGAAATCTGCACCCAAGTTTGAGAATTGTAGGATGTCTTTGAAAAATTCAACTGGGCAAAGCCCCAGCCAGCCAATAACAAAACCTACATTCCTTCAGCTTTAGAAGAGAAGAAACAACTTCTCAGAAATGCCAGAAGTGACTCAACCGTGATTTTTAAGCTGTTTCAACAGCATCTTAGTTATTTCAAGTAGTTCTAAGAGTTTACCTGTGATTGCCTTCCCTTAAGTGGAACTCCGAGCTGGCACAGTGCTCACATCAGGGCAAAAGAAACACACACCATGATTTTTGTGACTGCTGCATTATAAATATATCGTTTTTTCTATTACCAACTGCCTTCCCCGTGAATTTTAAAACACTGAGAAGCAGCAAGTGTAGAGCAAATAGTATCTACATAAGTAGGTCATTTTCTTAATGGCAGGGAAGTGCTGTTTCACTACAGCTCGTTGGTGACACAGACACACACATTTCCGAACAAAGCGTGTTTTGGGATCTGCAAGGCAGCGGAGCGAGTGTAACCATGGAAGCACTCACTTCAGGATCAGGTAGAGCCTAATTCAGAAAGACAGGCAGGAGAAAGTCGGATTTTGCACCTTCTGTGAGAGCTTTGCAGGGAGTTAGGACGTTGGGAGAAAATCCTCTCACCGCGCGCAAGCCGGAGTTGGAGGGAGCTGCACATTCCATGACAAAAGCAGAGCCACGTTAGTTCATTAGATAAGTGATAAGTTCAATCCTTACCAAGTTTTCTTGGTTCCTGGCTGCTATTTTCTGATCATCTTCTCCCCCATTTTTCATGTATTTGACCTCTTCCACTGGTTTGATCCTATACTCATCTGAACACCAAGAAAAAAAAAAAAAGAAAAAAAAATTTTTTTGAACCGGTGTAGTTCAGCAACTGGGATTAAAACCAAACTAAAACCAAAATAGCTGACTAGAATTGACCCTAGTTAAGCAAAGCAACTAAAAATTACATGTATACCATTTCAAAGGCTTAAATGTGACTAATATAAAGGAAGTTTCTCCTGAGTGAAGCTTCAACATGAATTTCAGTAGCTCTCTGGTCTAGTATAGCCATGGCACCATGAAACAGGGATATTTGGTGTGTACTCCCTCCCAGATCCCTAGTTTTCTGTTTAATATGTTCAACACAAACAATTCCTTTGCTCCTGCATCCTCCCTGGATTTTCACTCTCAGTGGGCCAGCAAGCCATGCACAGTGCCTACCACAGAGAGGAGCCTGCTCACGGATGTTCCTTGCACAGCAAAGCTGATGGAGCCTATTAAAAACTTAGGTTAAAAGCTGGAAAATAAAACAACCCACACCAAAACCACTGCTTTTTGGCGCTTTTTTAAAGTTTTGTTTTTTCTAATGACACAATGTGCAGTCATAGAATGATTTCTGGAGAAAAGATCCCATGCTGACCATCTTCCTCTTCCCACTCCCCCACCTCCATCATTTTTCCTGCACATGAATGTTACCCAGATCAAAATTCTGCCTGAAAGTAAGAAGAAAAGATTCTTGGTTTGTCCTTAATATTCATCAGCTAGGCATTTCAGCTCTTCTAATAACAGAATTCCCAGTTGTAATTCCAGTATGAAGATATTATCTAACATACAGGTGCTACCCCACAGTAAACCCAAAGCTTCAGTAAAGGGAGTTTTTTTCTTTGGCAGGACAAGATGGGACTTAAGGAAAAACGATTCTTCCCTTCAGCCTGTGAATCCAGTTTCTGCAGGACCAACACTGCCTTTGCTCAGTCACTTTTTGCTCGGGTTATCTTTGTAGCATGTCAATCTATTGCAAAAACACCCAGAGTTGTGCATCCACCCTCCTCCAGCCAGGATAAAAGATGCAGAAGAGAAACTTTATCCCACAAAAGTGCAAAGTATTAATACGAAATGAAATGAGCCACAGTACACTGGGAATAAAGGGCAAAACCTCGTCAAATTGAAAGATACGGCACAAACTTTCCTCTTCTTCTTTGGGTTTTCAAGCAATTGCTCTCACTTTCTAAGGGAAAAACAGAGCACAAATAGATTTTTCTGAGTTACTGTATCGTTAAAAAAACTAATCAACATTATTTGGAAGGGAAGTTGTTTTCAGGAAACTGGCAACCACAGAGTCTGTAAGTTAAATAACCCCTACTTTGAAAAGTGAGGCTTATTTTTAAAAATAAGATTGTTTCAAAAAACAATCTTATTTTTAAAAACACAACATGGTTTTGCACTTGATCTAGTTCATATCTATATGTTTTCTTTGTTATAGAATTTAAATAAACTGAATTTATCAAACAGCAGCACCTTAGATGCAGAGTCTCAAATCGGATGGCAGAATTTAAGACAATATTATTAGATTGGTAAATGTGAACAACTCTGAGGGGTTTTTTCTTTTTTCCAGTGTCATTCAGCTAGTCTGGAGGTGACAATTCATAAACTCAAAAGGGCTGAACACAATAAAGCCTGGGATTTAGAAGTATTTGATTGACTGCAATTATCCAAGTTACATTTTCCTCCCTGCTCTCTGTTGTGATTAGCAATAAAACCCACATGCAGAAAAAGCATCAAACTCCCACAGTGGCACGTAGGGATCTGGATGGGGAAATGGATGAGCAAGAGCAAACAGCACAGAGGAAGTCTGTCCAACCCACAGCCAGGCCATGTGCACTGGAAGAGAGTAGGTGTTCAACCCAGCCTTGTGGAAACGGGTGAGGTATGGAGGGGCTGACAAAAATAACCCTGAAATTGTCTTCCTTCTTCTAATTGTGATCAAACTGCACGGCCAGGCAGCAGGGGATCCTGTGGGGCCTGTGCAGGAGGGATGCTTCCATGAAGACACCATTCCATGGAGCAACTCAGGGCACCATGACTGATATCCAGGATAATCAGACTGACACGTGAAGTTTACATACACCTGGACAGGATGGAGTCTTCTTGGAGATTATCATCAACAAAAGCCCCCCAAAATGCTGTTTTAAATTCACAATGAAGATGGGCACAGATCTTTCAAATGCTGCATCATTTGCCAGATGCATCAAGTAGCCCTGAACTGGTGGCAAAGAACTTTGCACGGATTTCTTATGCAATTTCCACAGCTATTTACAAGAGTGTTCATAAACTTTAGCACTTCCCTGATGAATACAGTAACTATTCAATTATCTGTAGCACACTTGGTGTTTCTCTTCCCTCCATCCTACCAACTGCAGACACCTGGGTAAGGTATGCCCAACATAGGCAGCAGCAGGAAAGTTCCCAAAACTAAACCAGTTGTTTTTCATTGCATTTCTTGGACAAGTTGAATACACCACAGCAAACAGCAGTCTTGCTTCGGAGAAATTCACCTTCTCCATAGGAGAATGGCTTCCCACTGCCAGAGGGCAGGGTTAGATGGGATATTGGGACGAAATTCCTCCCTGTGAGGGAGGTGAGGCCCTGGCACAGGCTGCCCAGAGAAGCTGTGGCTGCCCCTGGACCCCTGGAAGTGTCCAAGGCCAGGGTGGACGGGGCTTGGAGCAGCCTGGGATAGTGGGAGGTGTCCCTGCCCATGGCAGGGGTGGCACTGGATGGGCTTTAAGGTCCCTTCCCCTTCAAACCATTCTGTGATTCTATGGATACAGATTAAAAAAAATCAGAAAGTCAAAGTAGAAGCCTCAGCAGATGTGGCAGAATCAGTCTTGTAGTAGAAAGTGTCTTACAAAATTAATATAAATGTCCTGGCTCTAATAGAGGGTATGTGTTTGAGCAGAAGAAATCTCTGCTGGTATCTCAAAAAGCAATAAAAATTTGACACAATCTAAAGCTGAGGATCTGCCTTAAAGGCCAAGAGACCATCTCCTGGGATGAGGCACACTAGGGAGGAGTTGAGTGGGTCAGCACTCGGGTTCCAGTGCCTAAATGAGTGGCGAACAGCCCGGAGTGCCAGCAGTTCCCAGCTCCACCAACCCCACGGGCTCTGAGCACGCCCTGCACACACCAGTGTCAGACCAAAATGCAAACGCTGCACTGGCCTGTGGAAACCCAGTGATCAACCTAATTGTGGTTAATAACTGAGCCATCACAACTCTTTTATCAGATACAGAGATGAAGGGAACAGAGCAGAGACATTAGGTTAGAAGCAACATTATTACTCATAAGGTCTCGTAGTTCCCTACCACTGGCAAAATATTTTCCTTGAAACAGGGAACACTGATATATTGGTAACACTGGTTGGTATTGAGTAGTCTCTTGCTGGAAGAAGGTATAAGTAGATATGATTGTGCTTTCAAAGGGAAAAGAACAGCTAATTATACAGAATTATACAGCTGGGGAGGACACTGCTCGCTGGTGTAACAGAGAAGTAACACCTTTTTCACAGGTAAGACAACATTCTTCACTTCAAATATACTAAATACAGCAATTAAAATCAAATAATTATTTGCGTAAGTTGGGTCTTGCACTATAGTATGTTATTATTGGCAGGACACAACTACATGCAGACTTTTTTTACCTAGGAGAAGACAAAATTTCTCTTTTTTTTACTTTGTTACACATACGGCATTCCGAAACTGCAGATTCTGAGCTTTTTGTGAGACTGTTCTTGTTCTAAAGTTAATGGCAGGATGGAAGCACTGCAAGTGCAAAAGAATGGATGTTTAAGCAACAGACAGACCTTGAAGTCGATCATGGGGTGTGTGGTCATTCATGGCTTTAAGAGAGTATGAAAAATACATTAAAGACAGGTTGGATGAATGGGCCCTTCATGCCTTTCCTGTAGGTATGTGCACAAAAACTGCTAACCTGGTTTTGCTCAATAAGGTAAGAGTGACCTGGAGTTGAAGAAGTAAAGGATGATGAAAATCACCTTTTTATTTTTACCTTCTGATTTCTACTAAAGTAAACACAACACTTTGAGGTATTTTGGTCTGAGTGATCAGAAACGAATCCAGAGAAATCCTGAAATGTTGAACGAGATTCAGTAGGACCTAATTAAGTCTGGCAGTCAACAAGAGCTTTAAAACTGTAAGAAGTTCAAGAGAAAGGAAATTTGTATTCTTGCATATTTACCTCAGCCTATCTTTCTCATAAATACAGTTTTGTATGAAAAAGGAAACTGAAACATCTTCATGCTTCTTTCTTGGGCAGAACTAAAAATCCAGTTGTGAATATGATAAAAAAATTAGGTCACTATCGCTCAGAATGTGATATATATAAAGAGAAATATATCTTTATGGTCCTTTCAGGGGTAAAAATGAAAATCAAGCTCTGTCTTCTATTGTGTGGTATATTATATAAAAAGAGAAAATTTCCAATAATTCATATGGGGGAGGAAAGAATTTACAGGACTGTCACAGCAAATCCTGAGTTGAAGAAAAGCAACTCAATGAAATCAAAAGAAAAACAACACAAATGAACCACAACTAAAAGACAGAAACACTGCGAGCATTACACCCACCACAAAATCACAGGATAAAAACCAGAAAGCAGGAACGCCTCTAGCTCCAAACTCTGTGGAAAGGCAAGGGAGGAAGAATTTTGAAGTTGAATATGCTGCAAAAATTCTCAACAGGCAAATCTTATGAATGAAGATCTCCATCTGGAAACAGATAATTCTACTCAAACATGGCACCCAGTTGCCATGGCAACATGACAAAGAAAAACAGCACTCATTAATAATGATTTCAGTGATAAATGAGCATATCAACTTAGAATATTGAAACAATTACTGGGTGGGGGACAGAAAGCTGTGGTGGTTCCTGTGAGAAAAACGTCTTCAGCACTTCCAGGCATGGCTGTAAGTGCCTTTACCACAGGAACATGGGCAGTGACACCAATTCTGGCTCAGTTTAAAGAAAAAAAAACACCAGAAAAAAACACAACTTCATCAAATATATCTGCACTCATTGTGACTTTCAGAGAAATATTTGCTTAAACATTAAGCCTTTAAATAATTAAATAAATGAACAGAATGTTGATTTACACTTCATTCCCATGTCAGGCACCTACGGAGCAGCAGATTTGGTTGCACAGTCACCAAGAGGGACAATGGGTGAGCCCCTCTCCTCTATTTTTGGTGAGGTATCAAGAGTCAGGCAGGAGGCGAGTGGTACTTCAGTCACACCACCGAGAAGAGAAGAAAGTTTCTAAACACATCTTCATTTTCCTGAGCCACATATCTTTCTGTTGCAGGACATGCCAAGATTTATCCTTCATCTGTAATAAACCACACATCTGTGTTCTGTAAAATATGAACTTTTTGTCTAATGAATGTCTCTGTACCGTACTTATTTCTGCCAGGTGCAGAATGTCCTCCTACTGCTCTGAATGCCACGGATCAAAGCTTCAAGTGCTCCCCTCTCCCAAAGACTTGAAAGCTCAAAGCTATATTTAGAAAAAGGACTGAATTGCTCTTTCTAAAAATATTTGTTAAGAACCGTAAGAGATTTTGATTCAATTTAACTGAAACATGAAACAGCAGGTGAGCCACTTTGATGCTGAGCACAGAATATGCCAAACATCCCAGAATGGTCTGGGTTGAAGGGGCCTTGAAGCCCATCCAGTCCCACCCCTGCCATGGGCAGGGACACCTCCCACTATCCCAGGGTGCTCCAAGCCCTGTCCAACCTGGCCTTGGACATTCCCAGGGATGGGGCGGCCACAGCTGCTCTGGGCAACCTGTGCCAGGGCCTCACCATCCTCACAGGGAAGAATTCCTTCCCAATATCCAATCTAAACCTATTTTCTGCCAGTGTGAAGCCTTGTCCTGTCACTCCAGGCCCTCATAAATAAGCTCTCTCAATCTTTCCTGTAGGTTCCCTTCAGGCCCTCAAGGCCACAATTAAGTCACCCTGAAGCTTCTCTTTTTCAGGTGAACAATCCCAATTCTCCCAGCCTTTCCTCCCAGCAGAGCTGCTCCATCCCTCTGATCATCCTGGTGCCTCCTCTGGACTGGCTCCAGCAGCTCCACATCCGGAGGAAGAAGAATCCCAGAGCTGGATGCAGNATCCCAGAGCTGGATGCAGCTCTGCTGGAGCCCATCTCCAGGGCCACTGTGAAGGAGGAACACTCTGAGCTCCATGGCTACACCAGGAGGACACAGGTGGTGGGCTCAGCTCTAGAAAGAGCCAGGATAAACATCAGAGATAAAAACAAAACCACTGACCACCAGGACAGTCAAGGAGCAGAATCAGACTGCTTGGGTGGATGCAGTTTCCATCCCCTGAGTCATCAGCCTTGAGTGTGCCCATTCTGGTTTGGAGTCCCAGAGGGATGAAATGAGTTACTTAGGTTGTTATTCCAGCTTTGTTATGTATGTGGGTATCAAATGCCTGGATATTTGCAGAAGTTATGTCAAAAAACCTCCAAAAAAGTCAACAGTCAGAGAAAGTGGTTGCAAAAATCCTGTAAATTAATATTTCTTGAATGAAATATTAAGAATCAGAGGATATCTAAGTTATCTTAGTTTCAGCTTCAAGCACTCAAAGAAAGCAGCACCTACATGGTTCATTTGATTCTGCAAGGATGAAGCATTTGTTTGGCTGTGGGGGTGGGTTTCTGATCCACTTGGAAGTGGGTTGGGAGTGAAACTTTACTGGAGATCCACCAGCATTGGGTGAGCAGCCCGTTGTCTTCCTCTGTTACCAGCCCTCAAAGCCATCAGTTCACAGGCCATTCTAGATCTGAGTATTCATGTTTTTAACTAACATGAACAGAATAATAAAAATAGCTTAGGAAATAAGTCAAGCCATTTATCTCAAAGGATTATCTGAAAATGCTTGTTCAGATTTCCCAAATCAATTATCTTACCTTAACCCAATCTAAAAATACAATCACTGCTGGGAGCTGAGGCAGTGGACACCACCAGATACTAAACAGAGAACAGGTGCATGAACAACACACCGATTCTGCCAACAAAATCTCAATCATCTGACAGAACAGCTCTTTAAAAATCAACATACTACACAGATCACAGCACATCTGGGAAGACCACCCTCAAGCATGTTTTCTTCTTCCTACACAATCCTAACACGTACCCAAGGAACGCCAACGACTGCTTCTGCACAAGGCAGATGTGACTGCTGGGGTTGGTTTTTTGGAGGAAGAAGAGATTGAGACATTCAGTGTAACAAAAGCCAGCCCTACATGGAGGATTTTTGCAGAATTGGAAGGACACTTTTCTAAGATATAAACAGCCCCATGGCACATCCAGTGCTTCATGAAACACTAACTCCCTCAAGGGTGATGCCTACCTGAAAAAATTTAGCAAATTCCCTTCTACTTTATCCCACCACCCCTCTGCAGGCCCACACCATGAGAGTTTCCAGCAGTGATCCCAGGGCCCACAGGCCTGAGAGAAGCACAGCGCCATTAACCGTGCTGGACATCACCTGGATCTTTGCTGCTGCAGCAGCACAGGACCTCCTGTTGCCACATTAACCTGTCCTTTAGCAGTGCTGTCACAAGCTTCCAGAGCTGCAAACCCCTGGCAGCTGTCCATCCTTTGGGTCCCTCTGCCCTCTCCCAGCCTGTCTGTGCCCGTGGGAGAAGGTGCCATCCCAACCCCTGTGCTGCTGCTGCTCACTGGGGGCCCTGGTTTGGGTATCTTAGGTTTTGTCACCCCTTTCCCCCCCAATTTAAAGGTGGCAGGCAATGATGAAGCCATGATTTACCTCCTTTGTTTCTACAGATTTAATTTCATATTTGGTAGGTGACTTGCAGAAACAAACCACTGTGCATCAGCTGGCACATCAGGAGATCAGCAGCACAATCAAGGAGGTTATTACTCAGTTCCTCCCTTCACTTGCTTTCTTCTTGGTTCCTTCCACTTGTTTTTTCTTTTTTTTTTTTTTTGGTTCCTTCTACTACTTGGTTTCTTCTCGGCCAAAAAGTTCCCAAGGCTACTCTATGTTTTGGACTGTCACATAGACAAGTACTGTGAAATGGGAGTGCTACATACAATTTTCTATCACATTCATCACATTATAAATTAAGGATTGTTTTAACTAACCTTGCACCAGGACCACTGCCCTGTATCTGCCAGGTCTACCTTAGCTGTAGGTAGGTCAGAGGAACCACAAGCTCAGAAGCCACTTCATTACCTCAGGAAAAGACTTTAAAATGCAACCTCAACATCCCCAAATCCAGTTAAGGCCAAACACACAATTTCTGCCTTGCTTGTAGTGCCTTCGTGTTCAAGATCTGAGGAAACACCATAGGTAAGATGGTATTGAAAAAACCAGCCATGTGATCATATAATTAAAGACTTTTGTGCACTCCTCTGTAATTACAAAGCCAAAGAACAGTGCTGGTAGTGTGCACTCATAACTATCTTTCAGCTACCCAGATTTCTGCTTGCTGAAACTATATAATTCACATATATATATATGTATAAATACATATATATATATATACACACACACATACAGACACACTTTTTTTTTACCTCTTTTTTTTCATTTAATTAACACATAACTCTGAGGCAGACGCCAGGTTGTTCAAAGGAAACTATTTCTCAGGTGGAGGAGATTACAGCCAGAGTGTTTGGAAGGAAGGATACTCAGTAAATGCAATTATCTAGCCCACTAAAAAGATCAAATTGAGAAATGAAAGCAGGAGAGGAAACAAGCAGCAGAGAGATTAATTAAAGGAACAGACAGGAGGAAAACAAAGGGTCTGTGCCTTGAAAATGTGGCTGCTCATATGAAGCCCTCAGGTGGGTTTCTGGATCCAGGTTGCCCCAATCTGGATCCTTGAACACAGCACAGCATGGCCAGGTTGGAAAGGCTACTTCAACTCCATTTCACTGCTCTGCCTTCAAATTCTCCCTTGGAAAGTTAAAAAGAAACCCCACCAAGCACAAAATATTTCATTCTTTTCAGGTTTTTCAATGTCATTAAGGAAACTCCCAGTCTCTGCTGACCCTCCTCAGCCCCCATCTGTCTATGTACTTCACGTATTTCTCCTTTTAGCACAGAACCTGTCAAGGGACTATTCAGACTCCAGAAAAAAGACCTCATGGACCATTTCTGTGAGCATCCCTCGTGCAGCTCTGGGGGCCCTTCCAGCCCCACTAACACATCCCTCCACTAAAAACCTCTCCTGAACTGAGCCACCCAAGAGTTGCCTGGAAAATAAGTCATTACCACTCCACACCCTCGAAATTACATATATCCTATTACTGCAGATAAGGGATGAGGTGCCTTCAGTTTCCTTGTCAATAAAAGGCCAATTCCTCTTTTCTTAAGAAGCAATGCCATCCTCAATCAGTCAGCTATTAAATGAGATTGCTGCCCTGCAACGTTTGACTTGAAATGGATTTTCATACCCTTTCTGGCACAGTAACTTTTTTCTATTAATATCAGGCTATCAAATTTTCATTGCACATGTGCCTCAAAGAATATTTGTAAATCAACAGCTATTTCATTTTTATTAATTCCAATAAGGAAGGGACTGAACACTTACCCAGAACCAGTACTGGAGATTGATGATGAGCACAAAAATCCCCTCACTGTTAGTATTTCTTTAAACTAAGAGGGGAGGAGTAACAAAAACTTGATTTAGAAAATACAGCACACATTCCCAGATGCAAAAGATACAAAAGTTAATTACATTATCTTCCTTACCAACCATCTAGCAGCTCCAAAAGTAAGCTGTAGGAAAGATTAATACTTTACTCTGATTACAGATTTTCTACACCTTCTCGCCTTCCCTTTGGGCAACACTTTTTAAAAGAAAGTAAAATATCGATGTCTGAAAAAAGAAAGTTTTTAGTAATAGCTAAGAGAAAAATCAAAATAAGAAATATGTGCTTAAAGCAGTTGAATTAAACGGGCACTTTCATCCTATAAAGATTTCAAGATGCACCCAGTTCCTACAGTTAGAAACACAAGATATCATGGAATCACAGAATATGCTGACATGGGAAGGATCCACCAGGATCATCCAGGCCAAGCCCTGGCCCTGCACAGACACCCCAACAATCCCACCCTGTGTCTTCCAAACGCTCCTGGAGCTCTGGCAGCCTTGGGGCTGTGATCACTTGATTACAAAATAAAGGAGATAAAACATATGTAATTTTAATACAACCATTAATAAAATTTATGAGACTTCCATGGAAAAAACCAAACCACTACACCCCCTTTTTTTCCCCTTTGAATAGCTCAAGATCATTCCTGAAACCATAAATCCTGAAACAAAGGTGACTTCACCTCCTTCCCAGTACCACAGAATATGAAGTGCTCTGCACCCCTGTTGCCTGAACAGTGTTCCCGTGACAGAGCAGAAAGGAAATACAGAATGTAAAAGCATCCTAAATCTAATTCCTTTCTGCCAGAGCCCCTGCTCACACAGGTAAGAAGAAAAGCCTTGTGGCAGGGCACGATTACACCCACTCAGCAGAAGCCAGGTTTTGTTTTTCACAAGCCCACGAGGCAGAAACCTTAACATTTCCAATTTTTTCCTATTTTTTTTCTGGTGCTAGCTCAAGAGAGAGCACTGGGCCAGAGACTTGGACCTCGGACCAGGGACAACAAGAAACCACCTGGTTGCAAGATTTATTTAAAATAGCCACGATGGCACAATGTTTTGGAGAATTACCTACTGGAAAAATGCCTTCTACATTCACTTCTTCTCTGCTGTAAAGGCACCTTTGGCTGTGTATGCAGAGGTACACTAATACTTATTGGTCAGGTACCTTTTCTTTGTATGTAATGGCTATTTCTACCAGTAGATATTTCTTACTACAAGATTACAGCCTTGTGTTGCCACGCAGCTACCTAGGAAATTGGGAATGATCCCCCAGGGTGAGTCTGTTCTGGGCAAATTCCAGGCTTTGGGTTTTTCATTCGTTTTTTTCTCCCAAATTTGTGGCCCAGTAATAGAACACTTGGAAAATGGCAAAAGGAACACTGCAGTCATTGACAGTATATGGCATTTTTACCATGATTCCTCCTTGTTTGCACCTACAGGTAGGCAATGAACGCCCAAGATTCTGTCTTTAAAAGATTAAGTGAAAAAATCAGTGCGTCCGTACCATAAAATAAACGGATTTCCTTGAGCACTAATTCTGCCAGAAAATACATCCTGGCTCCTCCCCAGGCAGCGCCAAAGGCGGATGTATGGCCCTATTTATAGCCCACTAATGCAATTGTGAAATGCACACCCCTTGCACTTCATTTGTATGGCTCTGCACTGGACTCTCATGCAACTAAGCAGCTTGCAGGAAAGGTCACTCCCAGGAATAACACTGTGTTCTCCCTGCCCACATTCCAGAGCTTGCAGAGACTCAGGGTCCCTCAGAGCCCCCCAGCCTCTGGTCGGTCTCCTCTGGGTGCTGAAAGGGAGCTCACACGAAAAGAAGCAGCAAGGAACTTATGAACTGCCTGTGATTAATTTCTGCTCCTAAAATGGGGATAACAACTATTTCTCCACCTTCCGTCTCTACAGGGTAAATCCCCACCGGAAGAGCCAAGTCCAGCTGTGCGTGTATCATCCCAAACCCAGCAGACTCCAGCCTGGAAACTCCCACAGCACTGCAAGGATCTGGATAAAAACAGCTCCCTCACACTAAGGAGAACGACTTTGCAGGATAATTCCCCCATCTAATACCATGGCAAGGGGCTGTAAAAACAATGCAAGAAGATTAACTACAAGAAGAAGGTCACTGTCGAGCCTGAGGGCTGTCTAACTAATTTATGGATGCTCTGCTGTAAGTGCAGCTCTCTTTCAGGTAGGAAAAGCTCAGCAACCTTTCCACGGCAAAGATCTGCTATCCAGTCGGGAAAGTAATCCCGTTTAAGGTATTTCTGATTATTTTTTTCAAAGGAAAGAATGGAAACAATAGGAGACAGAACTCCAAACAGGCACTGAGGGACATCTTCAAACACTCTTGCTCTACTGCCCTGAACCATTTACAACTAAGTAATTCTCCAACACCCAGGTAGCTACAAAGCTACTCTCCCATCACTTCTGAACTGGTTTTCTTTCACCAGATCAGTGAAAATAGACACTGAAAACCAATCTTGTTGAAAGAGGCAAGGTACCTTCTTGGAGCCTACAGGAGCCTTTCCACGGATTTGGATCTCACCCCTAAGGACCACCGGATCAGTGTTTCTCCATTTGCAAGGGAAAAAAACAGGGAAAGGAGTGGGAGAAGGGAGAACTAGCTCAATCACCATCATTACACAGAGCCCACAATTAATGGAGAGATGCTGTCAGAGTCCTGAGTGCATTAACAGCCCACAAACAGCCCCCTGAGACGCCCCTGCATCTCCTGCCCCTGGATCCAGGAGCTCTGTTTCAGCTGAGGTGTGGGCCCCCATCCCTGCCAGAGCAGGCCTGCCTGTCTCTAGTCCTGCCTCTGCTCCCAGCCCCTGGAGGCACCTCAGCCCCACGTTGTGGGTATCTTCTCTCCCATCTCTCCCCTCCTTGTCTCCAGCTTCATCTCCCGGTGCTCCTCACTGCATTCCCTGGAATAGACCCTGGATCTGGCTCACTGCCATGTCTGAGACTGCTCTTTTTGTATTCTTTATATATCTATATATCTATATTTTCTTGCTGGAGTTTGGTGAAGAGCTTGTTTTGCTACCCCTCAGAGCCAACCCATAGTCCAGAGCAGACCCTTCCTCCTTCTAATAAACAAGCACCTTTTCCGAGACTATAAACATGAACCACTTCTATACGTAAAAGGTGAAAATACAGTTTTAATTCACGTGGAAAACACTTTCTTTGCACACATTCATCACGAGTACAAAACTAGTCAAAACCTGAGGGTGCGGCTTGGTTTTGTTTTGATTGTCTTTAAACTCTGTTGCTTCCTTATGGTAATAAAATAGTAAATTATTGACTTACCAAAGGTGTTCTCAGAGCTACACAAATACATCATAAACCCATATAACCTGTGCCAGTTTGATGCATTTCCCACAGGAACATAACCAAAGCAGGTCTTGGCTCTATTCTTCTCTTCCACTTCCTGAAGCACATTTAGGACTGACCCATGTTAACTTAGATAAGAAGCAGGTTATCAACAAATTGCTATAAAAGGCAAGGAAAGAGCGAATCCCAGAATCACAGATTGGTTTGGGGTGGAAGGGACCTTGAAGATCATCCCATTCCACCCACTTCCATGGGCAGGGACACCTTCCTGTATCCCAAGCTGCTCCAAGCCCCATCCCACCTGGCCTTGGACACTCCCACAGATTCAAGGCCAGCCACAGCTTCTCTGGGCAACCTGTGCCAGGGCCTCCCCACCCTCACAGGGAAGGATTTCCTCCTAACACCTAATCTAAACCTGCCCTCTGGCAGTTTAAGGAAATACCCCATGGAGTCCAGTGTAATTCTGGAAGATGCTGGTGCACTTCAGCCTGTGCTGCACTGCACTTACTCATCTGCTTTTCTTCAGCCTTCAAGCACTGCAGCAAGACCTACTTTACAACATGAGCTGCTGAAACCAGGAGCAACACGAAACCTTCCCTTTCAGGAGCTCAGCCAGAGTCTGAATTTGAGTAATGAAAATCTCCTCCTTTGAAACTCACTGTGAGATTTCAGTTTAGAGCCCTGAGACTGGGTTTTCAGAGGGTGGGTGCCTACATGTCACTCACTTCCATGGAGCTCGGACTAAGAATGAGTGCCTGTGATTGTACCAGAAATAAACATTCATGTTTGAAAATGTCTTTAAGAAAGGTTTTAGTCTCAAAATATCCAGCATGGAATGAGGACGCTGCATGGTGCTGTGTCCCCAGAATGAGTAAGAGCTGACACTGCAGAACCTGTCAGGACAGCCCCATGAGCTGGGGCAGTTCCCACTCTCGCCAGGCTTCCAGATATTTTGAATTGTCCTGAGCAACATCCCAAGACTGAAGTTTCCAGTAAGATGATACCTCTGGCCTATTAAGGAAAGAGCTTTCAAAACAAACTAATCTCTACAAAGGTTTGGGCACAGTATTTTTGGAGATGACAATGCCTATTTAGGAAAGGTAAATCACACTTCCAAATTCCCCTTGTTATTTTCTTCCTGCGTACACTGGGCATGGTTTAAAGGTTTCAATTATCTTATCAATTTGGTATTTGCTTCAAACTAAGTCAGAGCTCTGCTGTCTTTCACAGGGGACTGGGATGCCACATGGATAAGCCACGGCAGAGACAAGGAAGGAAATACCTGTCAGAAGACAGGGATGAGCAGAAGTGAGACAAACTCATGAAACACACAGGAGAAAGAAAACATCAACGTGAGAAAGAAGACCACCCTAAAGCTTGTGAAGCAATCAGATACTATCACAGAATCACAGGGTGGTTTGCGTCGGGAGGGACCTTAAAGCCCATCCCATTCCACTCCCTGCCACGGGCAGGAACACCTCCCACCATCCCAGGGTGCTCCAAGCCCCGTCCAACCTGGCCTTGTGCCTCAATCAGTTCTTCAATCTCATTACAAGACCTCACTGCTAGAGATTTCCTTTCCTGGCCTCCTCCAAGCTGTTCTGAGATAAACTGGTTTATAAACTCTTGTGCTCTGCGTTCAGCTTTATTTAGACTGGTTTAGCTCTTAATAGCAGAAATCCCATCCAGATACTCCCAGTTTGTCAAAAGATTCTTACGTGCCGCGTTCACTCCCCCTTTTGCAAAGCACCCAAGAGCTCCACAGAAATGTCTGGATTAGCCTCTCAGATTAATGAACAGATTCTAAAATATTTTTCCCCAAATCACATTATCACTTTCTTACAGAAAGAATTACGTCAATAACCTCCTCTCCAAATGAACATCCCATAATTTTTTATAAAGGCACAAATAAAATTAATCTACAAGAGATGCTGTATTATTAAAACATATGTTGAAATCAACAATGCTCAAGGCTCTATCATGGCATTTTGTTCTTCATTGGTATTTACATATTATAGTTCTTATGTATTGCCCTGGAAATCAGCTTTGAAGTGGAATGATGAATAAATGAAGATTTATTATTACTATCCTTATTAGAGGGATTTTAAAGTCATTAGAGACCAACAAGATATAATAATCATATTATACTCAATCTTCTCTAGAACATCTCCTTTGATTGGCCTGCTAACTCAATTATTTAAATAAATATTACAGCAAAATGCAGCATGACTTCTACAGTTCAGGATAAGACGGAAATTTTTATGTTTTGGTTTCAGTTAACCAGGATTTGTCCTTACAGAATTCTCGGGTTTCATGGTGGGTTTCTTGGTTTTAAACACCAGAGTTTTGAATTTACAGTGAGCACCTGGCTCAATGTGTCTGCTCAACTGAAAAAAAGGGTTAAAAGCCAGGGAAGAAATAGGGTACTGGAGATTAATCTTAACCTGCAGTGACTTTTAAGTGTTAAAAAAAAATTCTCTCAAAAGCAATGATCTCTCAAATAGTCAACAGACTTGGCTTCAACCAATCCCACCAGGAAAACAAGGAAAAAAGATCTAGAGGCTCTGAGGAAGAGCCAAGGCAGAACTGCACCACTCTGAGAAGCTCAGAAAATTCTCTCTGGATTCAACGTGACATCTAGAGTCAAGCAAAAGCTACTGATAGGAAAAAAACCCCCCAGCACTGTTTAACTGGAAAGTACAATCCTTACTACTGACTCTTTCTGCCTGCAGGCTGCCTGGGGCTGGTGCTGGAGGAAAGCAGCAGAGGACTGTTCCCGGCCCAGTGTTGTCACACAGCAAGGGGCAGTTTCCTGTCAGCCACATCCTTCAGCCCCCGCCACCGGGCCAGGGAAGGCAGCACCAGCACTCTGCTCTTCTCCTTCTGCTCCAAACCCTCATTTCCTGCACTTGTGGCACATCTGAGGCAGTGTGGGTGCCACAGCCATGAAGCTCACACTTGCTGCTCTGCACAGGCACTGGCTGTCAGCTCAGTCCCCAGCTGCCAACCCTGCCCATGTTCACTGCCCATGCACAGCACGGTCCATGCTCATGGATATTCTCAGGGTGTTACTGACACTAACACCACATCAGCCACCTTCCAGCCCCACCTGACATCTGTTTCCTTTACTTTGCAGCCTCCTCCACAAAAACTAACCCGATTCCCTTTCCACTACCTCCTTGCTCCTCACTTCCCTGCCACTCACACTGGTCTTTGCTCTGCCTCATCATCCTGCAGGTCACCTTCAATCCCTACAGGCAGCGGAGATCCTCTGCTCTTGGCCACTGGCTGGATGAGACACTCCTGTCCCTTCCCAGAAATAAGAAAGGAAACATCAGGGTGCTGAGGCCCTGGCACAGGCTGCCCAGAGAAGCTGTGGCTGCCCCATCCCTGGAAGAGTCCAACGCCAAGTAGAACAGGGCTTGGAGCAACCCTGGCATAGTGGAAGGTGTCTCTGCCTAGATAGACTTCAGCTCAACTTCCCCATGCACCCAGTTCCTGACCTAGAAGCTGTCTTTCACCAGCAAGGGAAAGGTGTGACTTCTGTGGTTACATTCAACAAGTTGCCCAAGTCACAGACTCCAACTCTTTGCTAAAAAAGGATCAGTCATGGGACTGGATCTTCAGCCATGACAAACCACGTACCTAAACTAAAGCATGGGCCACAACGTGGTTAACAGCAGGTAGTGCTCCTGACAGTAAAATAGGGAAGGATTAACAGCCCTCAAATGGATCCCAGAATAGCTCAATGATGCTGCTGACACCAGTCCAGCTCTATAAGTGGAAGCCTTTTAAAATCCCTTCAATCTTCTTGATCCTCTGACTCCAGAAGCTACTTTAAGTTTCCTGTGATAAAGTTATGTTCTTCGACCCACAGCATGTGGTTAAACCACCACAAAGTCAAAAGACCAAGACACACATTTTGCCAAAAATTGCTCCCTCACTAAATATTAGCTAAAATCTAAACTTGAATTCCCTTGAGAAACTGGCAGAATTTTCTGTTCATGACAGCACTTGAAACCTACTTTAAACAACAGCAATGTACTGAGTTCACAATTCCAAAGTCAGCATGTCCCAGGGAAGTGAAGGAGCACTGAACAGTCCTGTAGATTGCTGAACAACTACTTTCTCTTCAGGTAACACCTCTGGGAATTCTTACTCTGGGATCCATTGGGAGAGCAAGCAAGCCCTCAGAAAGGCTATAAAAATCCCCAGAGAGGTCTGGTGTACTCAGTACCAATGCACCTGTTTTAAGAAAAACAGTACCCAGGCAGCTCATGCACAGCCGACTTAACTTTCAGACAGATCTGGGCAGATCTAGAATTTCAATTCTGAACAGTCTTTCAGGTAATTCCTGATACGTTAGAAACTCTCAGCCTATACCAACAGAACCTGGGGCGAGAGGAATCATGAAGCTGACTATGATTTTGTCTCCTGTCACTTCACCTTTCCTGGTGCACAAGACCTGGAGCACAGCCCAGTTTTCACAGCGAAGCAGATCTTTCCATCTCATCTTCACAGCTTCCCAGTAGTGAACCCCTCAATTTCCAGTTTCATTGTACCCTCAAACCCTGTTTGCTACAGGATATCAGAACTCATGTTTTATTGCTTTACAGGACAACAGTAGTGAGGAATTACTTTTCTTACTGAACACATTTTTATTTTCAGGAAATGAGTCAACTATGTTGTTACCCAATGACAGACGTATACCAGAGACACATATCTAAATATATGAGGGGGTCGTGCAACTCGTTGTCTTTGAACTATTCCAGGATTTGTGGAGTTGAACACAGTGCAGTACTGCACATCACTTAAAATGTTAATTTTTCACTGAGGATTTCACCTCTGTTTCAAGCGTCACGGTACCATCCCCTGGATGGGCCAACTGCTCTATCATCCTGACATTTAACAGGCATTTTGCTTTGGTTTTTTTGTGGAAGTTTAAGGCTCCCACACACACCTTCCAGAGCGTTCGTGATGCTGCGAGAGAGAAGCAATCCTGCAGCACTTACCCCCAAACACATCTCCGTTCTGGTAGTTCTTGCCCTTCTGAGTTTCCTCTTCGTTTTGAACAGTAGACACATGCTTGGCGGAGGCACAGCCCATAGCTTCATTCAGACAGCTCCAGCTGGGCCCAACCACAGATCATCTTAGAGACGCCCGCTCATTGCTGCACAGATAATCCACCCTCCTGCGCGGCTCTCACGGCCCTGGGACCTAAACGTGGCAAAGAGAGAGGCAAATATTGACACGAGGTTCCCTCTGCGTGGGGAGCTTCAAGGAGATGAACACTGGGGTTTGAGAGGAGGAGCAGCAGCAGCACAAGGGCACTGGTGGCCTCCATGGCCTGAGGCTGCTAAAACTACATTCAGTAAGATCTGGGACAGGCAGGTCACGATAAAGGGACACCCACCCTGCCTTGGGACAGAGCACAGCAGTTGAACTCAAAGCCTCTTCCAGCCCAATCCTTTAATCCATGGCTTGAAGAAAGCAACACACAGATCTGTTTCCCACACAGCCAGCTATGCACACAGAACGCAGACGGGTTTGGAACCATCAATATCTGCTCCTCCTGCTCCTTTTACCAATCTACCCATCAAGCCAGATTTCTTACAAAGCATTTTACTGATTAAGAGCTGCTAATTGCAAATGTTCAGACACAATAACCCCCCTAAATCAATTAAAGATCTTATGTTCCCAGATGTGAAAGGCGATAGCCAGCTGTATTATCCTTTTTCTATGTGTTCATTATTCCACTAAATCCGTAAAACCTCCACCACTCAAAAAGGCAACTATCCTCACTTTAAGATGGAATAACACTCCCTGAACAGTCCAGATGTCACATAAAACAAAAGGGGGAAGAAAAATCTGATCTGTAACTGTGATATTTTAGGTTAAAAATAAATCAAATTCAAAACCATGAGCCGTTTAATTGCTAAATGGTTCTGCACTAGAACAAAAACAGCCTCGAGGTTTGGTGAGATGACCTGGCTTATCTTTCCAAAAGCTAAACTTCTCAGAAGAGAGGAAAATGAGAAACTCCCCTTTTTGCCAAGTTTTTTAGTTCAGTTATAGCAAAACATCATACACATAATTTCTTAATTAATTACTTCTGAGCATGTACTATACAAGGCTGTAGCTCATTTCACTCCATGCTGACCACAAAGATTTTATGTGTAAGATCAGACAAGCACTCTTACCTAGGATAGGGAGAGGCTGGAATAAGACGATCTTTAAGAACGCTTCCAACCCAAACCACTCTGTGGGTACAGCAGCATCCATTTCACCAGAAATGTGTAATCCCAAGGCAAACCTTGAGTTGGGTGTCCCTGAGCACACAGCACTGGCAGCACACCTGCCCCGTGCCAGGGCAGCTCTGTGACACACCAGGACGTGGTCTAGGAGGGTTCTGCTCCTGCCTTCAGAGGGATTTTCCTGCCCATCCCCACAGCCACAGAAATGAGGACATGGCAGCTGGGCCGAGTGATTCCGCTTCTGCTCTTGCAGCCTGTGGCTTTCACCAAGCAAGGGGAAGGACTCTGGATGCAGAACCACCTCTAACTCCTACTCACAGAGCAGTGCAGTTCTCCCCTTGGCGAGGGCGTTCCAATGGAGACCTGCTAATCCCTGTTCCAAGCCGCCAACCCTCCCTGTCTCACCTGCACTTGTGTGCTCAGTGCACCCCCAACATGCTCTACCCCTGCCTTCCTTCCTCCTGTACGTGCACCATTCTCATTGCCCCATCCTTCTCTTCTCCCTTAGCCACAGCTAACTACTCACCCAAAACCACAGGATTTTGTAGGATCGTGGAAAGGCTTGGCTTGGGAGAGACTTTAAGCTCACCCAGTCCCACTCCCTGCCATGGGCAGGGACACCTTCCACTATCCCAGGCTGCTCCAAGCCCCGTCCAACCTGGCCTTGTACACTTCCAGAAATGGGGCAGCCAGTGTTTTGGGCAATTTACACGAGGCATTCATGCTGTTAATGGAAGGGAGTGAGTAAACCCCTCTGGAGTGATTTTTTTTAACCCTATATGGTTACATAACTACTTTTTTTCCTCCCCAAAAAACCCTAGGTTTTACAGGAGAAATCAGTATAAAGCCAGGGAAGCTTTCTGCTTCCTCAAGCAATTGCCAAAGCTGTTCTTCAAACTGTTTAATTCTGACTCCTTGCAGCCAAAGCTACAGGAACAAATCACTCTGCAGATGCTTCTGTGCACATGGAGCAGTCGATACCCCGAGCACACCACTCTCATTACAGGGCCAGGCATCGTAAATCCCAATATGCTCATTTTCTGTGAACTGTACTGGCTGTTCCTCAGTGTCTGCAATTCAGGGAGGGGCACAGCTCACAATTCATCCTCACACTGTCTGAGTGGCAGCCTGCACTCACGGGAAACGAGGATCCAAAGGGATTTAAAGCATCGGCCACGCCATGCTTGGACGTAGGTAAAGACACACGGGGGCATGGGACATGGAGGGACACAGCAGACTGGGAAAGGGAACTGCTAACTGGACCGGAAGTTAAATGTGGACTTATGATCCCAAAGGATGTAAATTTGGTTGAAGACAAGAGCTTTTAATAGGCCAGCTGAAATAAATGAGGGGGTAAACGTGACCAAGAGAGTCCTTCAGATAAATGCAGGAACCTCCAGGTAAACACAGCCTGGAACCACTGACTTCTGATTTAAAACACAACCAGTTATATTATTCCAGGGAAAAGGGTGTGGCCAGCTATAGGAAAAGGAGCAAGAAAGGATGTGGAGGCGTGTGGGTAGGACCCGGTAGGAGGCTGTAGGTGGGGAATCACTGCCCACCACAGCTCGGCATCTCCGGCCCTGAGCAGCAAAACTACATGCACAGAATGTTGAATGAATTATGCTCTTGCCTTATTCAGTTATTTTTCCTCTTTCTTTTTCTGTCTCTCAGCAGGGACCGTTCACAAAAGGGAAAACAGCTGCTTAGTAATAAAACCCAAATGTATCTCACAAAGGAGCAGTGGGTTGGGTTTTGGGAGGGGATTTTTTGGTGAAGCCTTATACAGCCAACAAGCAGCACAACAAATTGCAAAATTCTTAATCATGATTAGTGCCCAGGACAGTGATGGTCCCAGGACCATGGAGCTGTAGGAGCCATTGGGAGCAAGGAGACACAGCACGTGATTGCAGAAGTATAAAGCTCTTTGGGGGAAAAAAGGAAAAAATACCCACAGTCAAATGTCTCCTGCAGCACTGTGGTAACACACACCGAGCTCTAAAAATACGGTCATGATTAAAGGAAATAAATGGGATATAAGAGCTGGAAGTTTCACCTTTTCCATTAAAGAACAGTAATCACAGCAACATCTGGAAAAGCCGTACCACTAATGGCTGGGTTATGGAGGCAACGTCTCCTGGTGCCAGGAAACTGGGCTGAGAAAGCTACTGCAAAATGACCTCCAAGAGAAGTCTAACACACATTTCCAGGCATGTTCCTTGGACTGCTGTTAGCACAGCGCTGTGAGACACTTGGAGACCTAAACACAACCCAGGGATGGCAGAGAGTTTAATACACACAACAAACAGAGTGAGAGAAAAGCAGCATTAATGTCACAGGGGATGAAATCTGAGGTACAGGGCAGCACAATGCTCTCCAGTCTCGGGAGACCTCCCCCGGCTGAGGACCTCAGTGATGTTTGGGAATCACTCCAAAATGAGGTGCTGGTCCTCACTCAGTGGGATGCCTGGCGAAGGCTCTGGGGATGTGAAACCCAGCACTTCACAGGGCAGAACAACACATCCGTTCCTCCTCCTCCCCCTCTTCGGCACAAATGTAAGCTTCCCTTTTGTCTTCCAGAGCAGTCTGGGGGCACACAGATTTTCAGAAGCCAAAAATAAGAAGAAAACCTCAAACCATTTGCAGTTCATGTTCACCACCCACCATCACTAATTATCAAGATTTGAGAGGCAATTTACAGGCTCCAATCTGCAAAATGCTAGTGAGAAAAATCTCTCAGGCAGATCAAAAGTGTCTACACCACCCCCAAACGAAATGCAGCAGGTTTAGGATTAACATCTTACGTGCGGGTCAGGAGAAGACCAGAGACACTCTCAGATGCTGTACTTTGTACCCCAAGTTTCTTCTGAGCTAAAAACAGGGGAGCTCAACTCTTAGAATAGAAATTACCTTTGGAAACCTTAAGCAATTCCTTTTTTCTTTCCTTTGAGGCATGTCTGTGATGTGTTTTTTCTTTTACCAACTCTTTCAACACTTCGTTAAACCACTCATCACACCCCCACCTCTTATTTCTGATGGTCAAAGGCTGCATCCTTGACAAAACACATTCTGCTTCCACAAACACTTCATATAAATGGAGGACTTCCAGTGCTTTCCAACAAATGCACGTTAATTCTTCTATTACCACAGGTGTATTTGTTTTCATCTTTATTGCATTAAGATAACCAATCTTTCATCATTCTCCATGCTGCAGATACATCTAAAAGTTTCCTTCCGTGTTGACCACACAGGAAATCAGGTTAAAATTTCACAATGCTCAAGGGATCAAAGCAATGAGTTTCATGCAACCATGAAAAAACCCTAAGCTACAAAGGAAAAAAACACACTGGCTTTTCCTATGGAACAACCTAGTCCAGGCAGAACTCCAGGATTTAACTTCCTGCTTTTAATTACATTTATTTCCTATAAGAAGTAGGCCTGCCTGATTTCCATTTCACTTTTTTCCCCAAAAGAAAGAAAGCAGCAATGAATTCTGAATTTGTCCTGCACGAGGGCTGCTGGTAGTCAGCACCTGGGACTTCTCCGCTGCAACATCCCTCTTCCTCAGTCACCCTCCACCACAAAAAATGGCTTTTTGTGTTTTATTCAACAGCCAAAAGGCATTTTTTGAGTCAAAAAGAAATAACTTCAGCCTTTGAAGTCCACCAATGGCCTAAGGAGGGAAAGAAAAAAAAGATTTTTAAAAAAATGTGTCATGTAAGGTCTCTTTCTCCTTCTTCAAATTATTCAAATTGGCACGAATAGCACAGTTATGTTGAAAATTAACCCACTGACTTGCTAAATGAGCAGGGCTCAATGAACAGCAGAACTGCAAACACTCTGGGGCAGTATCTTTCAGTGGCACGAGGGGAGAAGAAAAGTCAAAGTGAGTGGAGATTTCTGTTCCTTGGGCACCACGGACAGAACACACTCCCCCCCGCCCGCTGGTACCAACAGCCAGGAAATAAAGCATTTTCACCCCTTCTATCAGCTGTCTCCAGGAATATCTCCGTGTGTTTATTACCACATCTCACCCTCCTACTGGAAAGAGGCTGTCCCGGCCGGGCGGGCAAGTGCAGCAGTAACTGGCTGAGAGGGGAAGGAATTTTTGGTGGTTCCATAAAATCAGGAACATAGGGAAAACACACCCTGGCTTTGCAGTATCTCACCCAAGCTGCACCAAACCCACCACTGGCACTAAACCAGCCCAGCTGCCCAGTCAGACAGCGGAGCTGCGGTGTCCTATCTTGGGAAGGTGCACTCAGCACAAATCCCTTCTCCCAGAGAAAACAAGGATAGCGCAGCCTGACAGCTAAAAACACCCAACAGTACCAACACAGAAGCTCATCTACCTATTTGTTCCCAGCAGGGAGAGCCTGGTTTGAATTAAGTCTGCTAATTCATATCATCAGCTTAATACAGGACAGACTTTGCTCCGCTGAGGCTTAGATTACCTTTTTCATCAGCAAAATGAGCTGATTTTCTTTTCTTTTTTAGCAATCAGCATTTCTGCTGACCCAATACATGGGGTTTTGATGTATTTAAGCAACAAGTGATTTCCAAATAGAAAAGCTCTCAACAGCAACATGATACTTCCCGGGAGCATCTTCTCCTTCCTCAGACTCTTAAGGAGAAATACCACCAGTAAATCCCTGGGAAGAGATTTCAAACATCACAGAGTAAAACACAAATGAGGAAAGGAAGGGCAATTGCATTGCAATCGTCCTCTTCTTTCACACAGGGTGGAGTTAAAATCACACCACTGTGAAAAGTCCACCACCACGTGAGACGTCAGTCACAGGACCTACCATTTTTGCTGTTTCCAAAGAAAATTAATTACACTTCAATCTGAAGTTTTTTTAAAACCTCAAATACATTAGCAGTAGTGATACAAAGATTACCACCACCACTACAGAATGCAGTTCTAATACCTAATTACTTACTCCCCTTTTTCTATGAGAATTAATAGACAAAATATGGAAGACAGATGAGACTTTATGGGCTGGTAACACTGTAGAATATTTGGCTTTGCTTGCATACAGAGATGGTCTGTTTCTAGTGAGAAAGCTAATTTTTCAAACATATTTCACCTGCACAACCTCTTCTAAACCAGTAGCAGTACCAGAGCTTGTCTTTAACATAGAAGGTGGTGCTACTCAACCAGATTTCCAAAGACTCAGGACATTTATCCTCAATACTTTGCAGAAAAAACAAGCACTTGCCTTAAAAAATAAGATATGACAACATGCTGAGAACACCTTAAACATTTCCTGCTTCCACAGCAGCCATTGCTGCAGTTGTTAGAAGGACATCACAGAACTGCAGCAGAGATGTTCAGAGAATCCTGGAATGGTTTGGGTTGGGAGGGACCGTAAAGCCAATCCCATCCCACCCCCTGCCATGGCCAGAGACACCTTCCACTATCCCAGGTTGCTCCAAGCCCCGTCCAACCTGGCCTTGGACACTTCCAGGGATCCAGGGGCAGCCACAGCTTCTCTGGGCACCCTGTGCCAGGGCCTCACCTCCCTCACAGGGAGGAATTCCTTTCCAATACCCCACCTATCCCTGCCCTCTGTGAGTTTGAAGCCATTCCCTGTTGTCCCATACTAAAAAGACTACACCAGATAATTGAAAACCCAACAGAAACCAGCGTGAGGGACTTGATTAAAGGCAGCAAGACCTTTCCACTGACTTTAGGTGGCTTGACGTCACTTCCTAAACCTCCAATTTCATAGAACAAAGATTGTTTTGTGATTTATTTCCAGAGGGATTTTGAAAATGCACTGCTGGTGAAGGCAGCCCAGGTTGATGTGATGTGAGACACTGGGCAGGACTACAGAAAAGCCAGGTTCAATTCTCAGTACATGATTTTCCTGTGTATCTAAGAATAATGTCCAGCACTTACCGTAATGGGAAGGGAGTGCAAGCATCTCTGAAGTATAAAAAAAAGCCAACAATAAGCTCTCCTATTTAATTTTATTTCTGCCTTCATGGTTTAAGAGTAAGATGTGCTTTGCTGAGCAGGGCACAGTAAAAGGCCCTGAGGTACAGGAACAGTGATTTATACAATATTTTGTTTACATCTAAGCACAGGTCTGAATACCATCCCCCTTCTGAAGACTCACTCCCCTTGCTCTGCCTTAATAAAATAATTCAAAGATGCAACCATTACAGCCAGGCAATCACCACCATCATGTCGAATGAGACTAAAATAAATGATGCAGAAGCTGCAGCTGCTCCATCAACAAAATCCACTGCTTCGGAAGAAAACCTTGAGGGATAATTACCACTGAAAAAACAGCCTTGTTCTCCTAAATCCCTCCTGCCCTCTTCCCAGCAGTGCTGGGGGATGTATCTCCAGATGTCAACACTGACTCTGGCCTGGAGCTGAGCTCTTTTTAGAACTGCCTCTCTCCCAAAAAAGCAGTGGTTTAACAAGTCTCTCCTAAAAATCTGAAGAACATACTCCTTTATTTCAACAGTAAAAGTATCAGGGATTTAATACCACCCACTAGTGTGGTTGTGAAGACTTGACTTTTTAAGACTTGAATGTCCAATCTTCATTCTTTGTTCTCTCACACTTTGATTTCTTTCCCAAACTACTACTTAGTCTTTCCTGTGTGCCACCATGAAGGTAGAAATAACCACACAGAGATGGGTCCTAATGCAATTATCTGTAACTGCATATTTTCAGGATCTCACCTCCCTTCAGACCCACTGATCTATCCAAACACCTCTACAAGAAAAAGCCCCACAGTCAGCTGGTTGTTCCCTAGAAAATCCTTAAAAATCTCCACAAATGAGATGACAGATGCCATCATCTCCCTCAATCTCCAGCTCCATCCATGACTGATGAACACAAACACAGCAGCAATTCACCTCTCTCCCCAAACGATGGCCTCCAAACATCCAGCACAGGATTATCCCATTTCACCTTAGGAAACTACTCTCAGTCTGCCTCGAGCACATGCTCTGCAGTCATGCTGTGAGCTCCCAGCTTTCACCTGGAGACCTCTCCTTGCTCCCTGGCAAGTTTGGCCAAGCAGCACGTTTGGGCCCTCAGAGGGAGAGGGAAGCAGCTGCAAGCTGAGGTGGCTGGATGTCCCTGGATGTCCCTGCATCCACACAGAGCCCATGATCCACCCCCTGGCTCACTTCCAGGGCATTTCTTCATCCAAAAAGCTGCAGCACGAGCTACTTTATGTGCCACTGAGGATAAACTTAACACACAACAACTGAGCTATGCAGAAGCCAAGGGGGTGAGATGCCAGGGACCTGCTGCTAATGTGTCAGCAAGGAAACATTTGCCATATGCACGTCTGCTGCTGCTGCTGCTGCGCAATTAGGGGATAGCTTCAAGAGGCCTCCTCTTTTTCTAGATGAGCCAGAGAAAGAAGAAATCTTTCTTCACTAACCTGATAACACTTAAATGACAGAATAAGTGCAGAGATGCTGCTCAAAACCACAGGGGGTGACTCATCCAGGCTGCTGAGGAGCGATCCCAGCACAGGCACCCAATTCCATGCTCGTCCTCCAAGGCTGAACCCACAGCTGCAATCCCGCTAAAAATCTGCAGGTAAAATTCATGGTAAGAGCTAACAAAGCAGCTCATTTCACTCTGAGCTTTTCTGAACAACTGTACAGGGTTCAGCATTTCTACTGGGGATTTTTTTTTTAATGATTTGCTAACTGTAGTCCCATGGAAATGACACCAGCAGGAATGCAAGGGAAGCACAGAGCAATCTGTGTTCCCAAAATGACACTGCTGACTGCTGCCTCCTGCTTTGCAGGGTAACTGCTCAGCAGCAAGGAGAACACACGATTCCTGGTGCTGCAGGCCACAGTACCCGAATGTTTGTGTTGGTGTGGTTTGATCCAAGAGCCCTGTGCCATATCCTATCCAATCTCATATCCTATCCCACAGGTTATCCCCTGGAATCCCCACCTGGGAGGAGAGCTGGGAGAGCAGGCTGTGCTCTCAGCAGCAGAGCAGTAGAGAACCTCCAGCCCAGAACAGGCAGCTAGAAAAACAAAGGTGAGAGAGGAACGAGGTTCCGCTCCTGTAAAACCTGTTGTGATCCACTCCCTGCATCATCCCATCTCCCCATCCAGCACTCAGGCACAGGAGCTTCTGGACATCCCTGGTGGAGGCAAAAATGTTTACTTACTCCATTCCTTCTATACAGATTTAAGAGTTTACCCCAGTCACAGCTTCAGGCAGCAGGTTTCTCCTTTGTTTAAAAAAAAAGTCTCAGAACATCATCAGTTACAGTTCCATAGTCAATTACTGCTAACAAGGAAAGTAATGGAAATTCTTCCTTTTAATGGTGAGATGTTGAATGGATACATCCATAACCAAGCCTGTATATTCAAAAAATAAGGTCTAAACCATGTTCCGGCCTATTATATAAATAAATGAGCAGCAGACTAGCCAAGAGCAATTGAAATATTTTCAGTTCATGTTACCACAGTTATAACTCAAACACAGCCAGCTAGGGCAGAGCTGGATTAGCAGCACAGGAGCAGGAGTGCTGCAGATCTCTCTTCCCACTGATGACAGGGAGCAGTCAAGTCAGCAACAGACCTCAGGATTTAAAATGTAGAAACCAGCTTTTGTCTTCTTTAAACTACCTACATCTTATTCCAGCTGGTAGCATCCTGTCTCTGCACTTTGGTTTAATTTTACATTTCCCAAAAGTGACCATGTTAATCTTCTGTGTATGGGTCCTATTCTGCATCTCATACACCTGTACAGGTCTCTCCAGCTTTGAGGCACAGTTTAGGGACCTGTTTGACCTCAAAACCCAGCATTTAAAACCAATTGTGTATAAAGCACACCTTTCTGTTTCATGGAGCAAGCTTTTCCTGGATACCACTTGAATTTCTTTAAACCAAATCTCGTGCAGAACAGTAATTACGAAGCAATTTCTGGTACAGAAAGAGATTTAAGAACCACTCAGAGAGCAGTTACACCTCACCCACGAATCCCAGCTCAGCAAAACCCCTGCAGACCTGAAGCAAATGGACACAGTATCCTTTTGGAAAGGTCTGTTAGATACTGGGTGCTGGTACCCAGCAACTGCTCACTGCATCAGCTGGGTATCACCATCTCTGGCCTGCCCTGCACTGATCCACCATCACAGCTTTGACACCTGCTTCAACAGGCCTGGAGTGCCAGGACAAGGGGGAATGGCTGCAAACTGACAGCAGGCTTGGATTCAGCACCAGGGCGTGCAAACACCACGGCAGGGCCTGCTGCATGCGCTGCAGAAGGTGTTCAGTAAGACCGGCCACCCATGCAAAGTGTGTGTGTGCCATCACAACAGTGAAGCGCATAAACCGATCAGTGCTGCTCACCCCCAGAACCTGAAACTGGAGCTGACTGGGCGACCAGGAACCACCCAAAAACATCCTGAGTCCTCCTTCCAACTCCCTGCAGGCAGCACACGGAGTGTGGCAGGAGCAGGGGTCACACGTCAGCCCGGCTGCGGGACAGGGCAGTCTCTGAATTCAGGGAGGTGAATTGCTGGCTCGTGGTCCTGCAGCTGTGAAAGGTGTGTAACTGAGCACAAGCTGGGGGAAATAACCCTGAAAGCACACAGCAAATGGAGCATTCTCCCACGCCCCCTCAGAGCCGCCCGGCCACGCAGCTGAGCCCACGCTGCCTTTTTTCTGCCAAATCAATACATGAATAGAAGGGGGGAAAAACCCAGCTGAAAACAGCCTCACAGGAGTCAAAGCAAGGAGAAAACCCATACAGAGAACAGAAGAAATACACATTCTGCTCAGCTGTAGGAGCAGAGAAGAAATGTGTAATAAATAATTGAAAAGGCTTTCAAAGACCATTGAATACAATCAGTAGGAATTGAAAAGTAATAGGATTTTTTTTTAAGAATTGAGCTGCCAGAACAATACAAATGGCCACAGGATTATAATTCATGTGGAAAGCCCAGGTCAGAATAGGCCAGTGCAGACATCCAAACACACTAAAGCTCTGCAGATGCTCGTGCAGGAAGAGAAAAATGATGGGGAGAGAAGTTAACGCAACAACTGTTCAACTTGTGAGAATGGAACAAAATAATACAGGGCTCCAGAAGAAATCAGAAATATGGATTGCAAAAGACTGAGTAGACTCAGAAAAGCAAGAAGGACGTGAGTGCTCAGTCTATTTGTCCAGCTTTGACAAGAGACTGAGCAGGTCCTGGCTCTGAGGATGTAAATGCACCACCCAGGGCCCACACCAGGACCCTCACCCACATCTGAGGGCACAGGACAGCATCCACAGGCATGTCAAAATTACACCCACCGTAGAGTTTCCATCATCTCGAGGACAATACTGACTCAAAAGTATTTTCCAAGTTCTTCCACTGCGCTCCAAGCAGATCTCCTTTCTCATGGGGATCAACTGAGCTGACCCTCTAGGAGTTACTGTGACTCCTTCTCCTTCCCACAAGAATTCTTCTTACAATTACTTTATTATTCAAATGTTCAAATACTGCTCCTTTTCCAACGCAGTGTCCACACGCCAGGGCCTTACTTATTTCACAGTGTCACTGGGTAAGGGGCCAAGGAACAACACAGACCTCTCTGAACCACCCACACAGCCACAAAGAATTACTAAAGCCATCTCAACAGCCTTCAAACTTTACGTGTTTTGACCTGCTGATATGTGCAGAAACTACATGAAAACTATCACATTTCAAAGCTGCTTATACCCCCATGTCCAAGGCCAGGCAGGAGGGGGTTTGGAGCAACCTGGTCTACTGGAAGACGTCCCTGTCCGTGGCAGGGAGTGGAACGGGATGAGCTTCAAGGCCCGTTCCAACACAAACCATTCTGGGATTCTATGATTCAACAGCACAGCCTCAGTTTGGTTTTTTTCATAACCCCTCTACAAGGATGTCAAGGTTCTATCATCTTCCCAGAGACTTGTCTCAAAGGTTTTTTAACCCTGGCACATTTACTACTTCGAGAAGTACTTTAGTATTGCCCAAATTTCATTTATATCTTTGTTCCTTTTTTTTGTTTTGTTGTTATTTCCCTCCTCATGTCCACCAAGCACCAACTGCAGTAACTTGTGGAGTGTTCTCCATGTCCAGCTCTGCAGGTCCAGCAGGACCATTCCATCCTGATTCCCTGTGACAGAGACACTCAGACACAGCTGCAGCCCGTGTTAAAAGGCAGCCAACCAACAGCTGGACACTGTCCAGCTCATCGGCCCTTTACTCCCACATTTAGCTTTCTGCACATGAAAATAGCAGCTGCTTTCCTGAGAGCATTTCTGAAGAGGATTTCTTTTTAAAGTTAGAAAAAAGTAGTATGTTTATGAGCTCTAAAGCAGGCTGGCTCTCTTAGATACAGTTTTATTCTGTTAGGAAAGCAATACTGAGACTAAATTCAAAAAACGTTGAACAGGATATTAAGAAGAAGAAAAAGGAAAATGGGGGGTTCAACAGTGCAGTGTGATTGCACCACACAAACCCAGCTTTCAAACAGTGCAGCTACACGGCCCCAGGTTTAAACCAGAGCTGTGCAGGGTCCTGCAGACTGTGCCCCTCCCTCCCCAACCCATGACTGGGATGGTCATGGCTGAGCAAGGAGCCTGTAACCAGGAGCTGATTCAATATTATTCGTAAGAAAAAACATATCACTGAGACCAGTTCCAAGAACTGCATTTCACTCAAAACAACACAACTGTAAATGTTGGTGTCATTTATAGCACCTATAAATCATCCACTGCCAGGCAACTGATAAAGCCAGTCTCAGGAAAATCTGCTTTCAGAATGATATGCACCAAAACACCATAAATCCTTCAGCCAGTATTACTGTACTTTTCCATCCCCGTGTTATATGCAAATTCCATGCAACTGAATTATGATACTGTAGCTGAGCACTTACCAATTATATTTCAAACAGACTATTTAAAGGTGCCTCCATCCCACTGCAAAAAACATCATCAGGACAGCGACAGCAGAGAAGAATCCAGCCCAGAAGCTAATGACAGGATTCTTCTCTCTTCACTTTGTTTCTCTTCAGTTGCATTTTTTGTAATTAAAAATTATATGACAAAGAGCCACTGTTTTCTCATCTCCAGTGAATCATTTAATACATATATCAGTGCTCATAAAAAAACCCTACTGCACCCAGGCAAAGTTGACATCCTCAGAACTCCAAAGGCTAAATCCAGAACGTCAGTGTGAGAGCCTGAAGCTAAAACAGAGCAAGGACAGAAACACTGTGTCTGGATGAGTTTCTGTTCAAGATCAGGTTGGATGGGGCTGGGAGCAACCTGGTCTAGTGGAAGGTGTCCCTGCCCATGGTAGGGGGTCGAATGGGATGATTCTTAAGGTTCCTCCCACACCAAACCATTCCAGGATTCTATGACAAGTTTTAAAAGATGTTGAAATAAAAACTAAAAATTGCAGGTTTTCCTTATTTTTTTTCCTCACTTTCCCTCTGCTAAAATGGAAGCGAAGCCTAAGTGCTTGGGTTTACCACAAATGCTGCTAAGTTTAAAACCAAAAATCAAAAAATCTGGACATTCTGCCTGGAAATCATTTCACTTTCTGATAAGCAGCTTCCCATAACTCAGCACTCCCTCATCTCCTTATTTTGCTGTATAGCAACACCTGAGCCCTTCCTATTTATGATAGCACCATCACCACTCCTGGAACAGCTTTTTCAACACAGCCAGACCCAGTGCTGGGTTGGAAATCTGCCATGTGAAGGAGTCCAAGCAGCACGAGAAGCAGTTTTGGTAAGGAATGAGCTCTGTGTTACACCAATATCACCCTGCCTCCTCCCAGTGACATGATGGGAATTATCAACTGCTTGCTGGGATGGAAGAGACCCTCTGAAGTCCCCCAAAACATGAAGGAAGGAGAGAAATGCCACGGGAAGAAGGGAAGAAGTTGCTTAGCAACTCTCTTATTCTGACAGCCAGTCGGGTGAAAGAAATTTAAAAGGATAAAGGTGAAAGAATTAAACACAGAAACTTTGCCTTCTCCAGGGTCCTCAGCTGACCTGAGTCACATTACTCAGATGGTTATTCAACCCGTGCTAGCTGCAGATACAGGGCAAAAATAACAGGAATCAACAGCTACCCAATGAAAAAATAAAGCAGCAAAAACCTTGGGAAGGCAGCCTTGATCACCCTCAGGTCTACACAAAGCAGCCATGTGGATTTCAATACCCAAATGCCAACTGCTCCCCCTCCAAAGCATCCCAAAATGTGAGCTTCCAAGCAAGCACCGGAAATCAAACTAAATACAGCCAAGATGCCAAACCAGGACCAGCAATTCCTGGGGCATTTGCAGCTGGCATCAGCTGGAATGGAGGCTGTGACCCCAGCAGCTTGGTTAGTCCTCTCTTGTTAGGCAATAAAAAGATGTTATACAGGCCTCTGAATAAAAGGACAAATGATAATGTTAAGCTAAAATGTGACAGAAGGAATGATGTGACAGACCCTGGAGTTTAAGGCTGGGCTTTCCAACAGCTCCAACTCCCCAAACTGAGATCCAATAAAACAAGGGGGCTACCTGATGCAAACAAGTGTTTCTGTAGATACAGCAGTTTTAAAAGAAAAATAAAAGTATTGATTTTTGCTATTATTTGACACAGATGATCAATCTGCACATGACCCATGCATTTCAGTCTATAATGTAACTGATAAAAGTGTAATGGAACATTAATCTTCATTTAGGGTTGCTTAAGTGCCTCACTGTGTGTGGGGGGGAAAGGACCTGATTTTCTACAAGGCAAAGTGCAGCCTCAGAGAGGGACATGTACAGATCTGTTATCAGTGTATAAAAAGCAAGACTGGTATTTCAGAGCAGAGCAGGCTTTTTTGTAAGGAGAGGAGCAGGTAATCCAATTTTACATGATGAAATCCCACACTTTTGTACTTTCCCCATGGCACTCGGCTTCCCTCAGTGGTTTAAGAGTGAAAAGCCAGCCCAGGCTGGCAATCTCCCCCCTGAGCCCCAAGGATTTCTCTCCTTGCAAGTGACCACACACCCTCACAGAATACCAATGACATGGGGTGGCATGGCTGGGAACCAAACCAGGGGGCTCCAGAGCAGCCCAGCACATGGCAGCAACAATTCTGTTTATTTTAGCAAACCTAACTAAAGATATGAAGTAAATCCATTGCCCTGGTCACTTCTCACACACTGCACAGTGAGTAGCTGATGGGGGAATTTCAGGCAGGGTTTGAGGTGCCTGGGACACTTCCCTACTCCCCAGTTCGCAAAACACTAAAAAACTGATTTATCTACTCACAATTTACCAGGGAAAAATATTTCATTTTCCATCCAAGCCAGCTACAGGGAAGAATGGGAAACACTCTGAAAAGATCTTGAAAATTCCAGGTTGATTGGCCTTACAACTTGCTTGAAATCCGAATGAATTAATAATAGTGTTTGAAAACAACTAGAGGAAGATTTAAATCAAAAAACTTTAAGTTTCAGTGAGGAAGTCAGTGTGCTTGGGTAGCTTGGATAAAGAAGATGCCACATTACGTGAGTGCTCAAGAGCCAGTGACAGCGACTCGGAGGAGCTTTCCTGGAGAAGCCTGGCAAGTGGCTTGGAAGGAAGCTCAGGATGTCACCCGGTCTGCCAGGGGGAAGAGAAGAGGGAAACCTTCACAAGAGCACGTTCACCCTCAAGAGGCTTCACTGAATGTCAGCGTGAGGGAACAACTCCTCCAGGAACGCTCCAGAGCAGGAGCCTGCCCCAGGACTGCTGAGCGGCCCTAGAGCCTCCCTGCCTCCGTTTAGTCCTCATTAGTCCCTCTCCAATCACATGTAATCAACTTCAGCAACGAAAAACACCCCTAAACCCACACCAGCATCCTTCCTTGGGCATTTCCAGCCAGGAGTGGCCAGGCAAGAGCTACACGTGATGGGTGGCACTAAACTGTGCAAATTAATCAAGACTAGAGAAAACTGTAAAATCCCAAGGAGCCGGAGAAAAGCCAGACAATTAAGCTGCCTGAACTTGAAATAGACTTACCCTGACAAGCACAAGGTAGCACAGATTAGAAGGAATGTACAGCTGTGACACAGGCTTTACTGTATCATTATGACTCAATGACAATGTTTCACTGGGATTCAGAAAACTCAGTGAAAATATGACAAAAAATAACACATAAAGCTACATGGGCACTGGGATATTTTATTTCTTGCCTTCATTTCATTATTCACCATACGGCATTCTGAATACTGAGTTAAAATACTTTAAAAAACCAACTCAAAACATTTCTACTGATTTGTATAGCAAGATCAGCTCTAACAGATACTCAAATTTTATTTTGGTGATCAGGATTATCTCTGAGATACCCTCACACACACTTTCTTTATGCACATCAACAGTCAACTGGTCTTACCACCAGTAGGCTTCACCCTGATAGACTGTAATTCTGTAGATCTCTCACAAATCCTAAAAAACCCTCTTGGAGGCACAGCACCATTTCACAGCAAGTCCTAGTCACGGAAAACACTCTGGAGAGGTGTCATGATGTCGCATCATAACATGCCAGGCAGTTCCTGCACGTTACGCCCGTCTCATACAGCCCCTGGTGGGAACCCCACAAGCCCCTCGTGGCTGTGCACTAGCAGTAGACCCATGAGCTGCAGCTCCTCTTCCCGAATTCCTACCCACCGGGGGCTGTTGTTTACCCAGATTAGCTTCCCATGCTCAGCATGAGAGATTCCATATGCACGCCCCGATGCCTTCCATAAGAGGGAACAATTTGTATTCCTCAGCAGCGCTGCAGTGAGCTTATGCTTCCAGACAGCTCCTTGCCAACAGCCCTTCATTAAGTCTTCAACCCAACCCCAAGCTTCCCGTTCCATGAGCTGCCCTGTCAATGGAGGCTTTGCCTGGAAAGAAGCATCGCATTTTGTACGAGGAGGCTCAATCAAAATAACAGAGCCAGGAGAACTGGAGAACAATCCTGACTGACGCGTTTACTCCCACTGCCCCAGACTTAGGGCAAGACACTCTTCCCACTTGGATCACTTCCTGTTGGTCCCACACACCTAATCTGTACATTTTCACTTATCTCACAGTGAGAGTTACCTGAATTTCCTATTCTTGAGCAGTATTTTGGACTGGTTTTTTAGTCTAGAAAACCTCTGGAGCAAAACTCTATGTGAGCTTTTTTTTTTTCTCCTTAGACACTTTATGAAAGTTTATCAGATGTTTCAGACAAATCACTGCTGGCTAGAGGGAAAAGCCCAGCCATCCTCAGCTCCTCTAGACACCCCTACACTTGGTTCAGAGAGCACAATTTGTATCTGCCAACTCCCCAAGGCAAGTGAGGCAAATCTAGGACAAGTCATGAATGAGCAAGTGAGCAGAAGCTGTGGGTATCTCTGAACATGTGTTCCTGTTCTCCTCTACACCCTTCCCTGTGGCATGAACATGTCACAAAGCTGTATGTGCCTGTACATATATATATATAAAATACATGTGTACACATGTGTGTGTACATATATATCCTATAAAGCCAAACACAACATCTAGAAGGCACAAATACACAAACTTTTGCATTTCAAAACCAAGATTCCTAAAAATGCCAGTCCTTACCTCCTCCTCCCATGGTGCCAGGCTCTCCCAGCTCAAACACATTTAACAGTACCCTGTGCTGGAGCTTCTGGCAGCTGGTTTCCAGGACAGAAAACATCTCTCATCCTCTCAAACATCAAAATTGCTCTCCAGAGGGGCTGCAAGGCAAGCTTTAAAACTACTTTCCCGTTAATTATCTTAACACTGCTTTCAAAATAATTTTCAAAACTGTTGCAAATACTTCCCATGATTATAAAAGCTGCATTTATTTATTGCCTTTAACCTAAACCTAAAGCGGTCTTGATTAATATTAATCCAAATGAGATCTCCCCCTCTAAGTAACAACACTGTCTGGCACTCCTAAATTAAAGTAGCATGTTCTGTGATTCTGCAGCTCTCCTCCAAGGGGAGGGGAAGAAATGCCTGCAGGATAGGACGGCTGGGGTGAGGGAGGAAGAGCCCACAACCCCCGTGACACGTGCACGTCAAGCTCCTCAAGCTGAGGGACTCGCAGCGACTCGAGATGGATTTTCAGTAATCCTGGGAAACTTCATTCTTGACAGAAACAGCCCAAGCCTTCAGATTTATGTAATTTCTTCTTGATGCCAAGCAACAGCCAGCAGCAGCCTCTGCTGAGTTCTATTCTAATGGTTCAGGTTAAGAACAAGCCATAAAATCAAAGCAAAATTCCAGATGCCAACCAAAGAAATGGCTGCACCCCATTAGGGTTCTGCTCTCCGTGTGCCTCCAAACATGAGATTACCAATATAAAGGATTGGGAATACATTTCATGTCTGGGTGAGCATCAGATTCACATGTCAAAGAGCAGTGTCTTGTAACAGAGCAAACATCTTTGATTGCAACAAATAATAATATGGATTGTAACTCTGAGAGCATCAGTTTGGTATCTGCTATGGAGGTGCTTCTTTTAGCACCGTATCACTTGGAAGTTGTTTTATTTGGGGTGGGGTTTTGGTTGGTTTTTTTTTTTCTCATTTAAAAAAAAAGCATTTTTTATGCACTGACAACATGCTTATCATGCAAACCAAAACTTTTCATACTGTACACTACCAAAAACTTTAAAGCAGGAGACAAGGACAAAGTATAAACGCTGAAAAACCAGACAGCAAAGAACAGTTTCAGAAACCTTCAGATACTACTAATTATCCTTTCCTAATTGTAGGGTTCTGTTGTTAGAGCTTCACATTATGGTGGTTGGAAACAACATACATGAAAAATAAATTTAAAATTTGCTCATGCCCTTCATAAGCATGATCTATCCTAGCCCCTGCAGAAGACAAACTAACAAACAGATAATTCTATCAAAACAGCACAAGAATAGTACAACTTTAAATCATTTTTTAAAAAGGTATTGAAGATTCTTGTTAGTTTTAAGGCCTGCTTTAAATTTTGCTCTCATCCGCTGGACAAAATCTTATTTTCTTGCTTTAGATAACAAAAGCACACTTGGAGTTTGATGGGAAGCTCTTACACGACCTCTCTCTGCACCCAAAAATATTTATCTCTGAGCATACATATTTTACAACCTTGAATTTCTTTGCTTTAGTCCCTGCACACAACAGCCCTTCCAAAAGATGATGAAATATTCACCAAAGGCCTCCTTGATTTGCACCTGCAGCTGCTCAGACTGCAAGGCCCTAGTGGAGGTGAATTATTTACAAAACTGGGTTTTAACAGCCACAGCTGTCAGAGTAACTTGTCCTGTTTCCCTGGGTGCAGCACCAGGGAGTGTCTGACAAAGGATGCTGATCTGGAGATGTGCAATGAAGATGAAGGGCAACTGTACCACTGAATGAGACCAAATTCAAACTCCTGACCCCACACAGTCACCTCAGGAGAAGGGAGTCACACTGGGGTCACAGTGCTGCTCCAGCTGACCACATCCACGCTGCTTCTGGAGCTCTTGAAGGACTCATGAAAACAGCACATGATGGTTTTGATCAGTCCCTATTCTTTATTTGAGCATTTCTTTAGCCTGATGCTATTTTATCACTTAGGTTTAAATGCATAATCACTCTGGCCTGAGAGAAGCCACAGTTCACCCAGACAGCTGAATCCCAGCCCCACTAAACATGATCCTGCATTGCTCATGATTGTCACCACAAGAGATGCTACAAGCACATTACAGTATTCATACTGTAAATACCAATTTTAGTGTGTGAACAGCTGATACAGATCAGTCCTTCTCTTACATACAGATACTGGCCTACAGAACATCTGTCTTCTTCTAAACACCACTAATATCTCTTTTAATTTCACCTTTGAGTTTTCTCCTTATACCTGAAAATCTCCTTCTTGGTGTCTGCAGCCTTTCTCACCATAGCTTTCCCCATGATCAGCCTGTTCCAAAAACACCCTCACAGGTAGGTGGTGAGAAATCAACCACACCCATCACAGCATCAGTTATTCTGTGGTTATTATTGCATGGGCAACACGATTGTTCCACTAGGACTGTGTTCTATTACCCAAAAAGACTTTAAATGTTTCACCAAGGTGAGTAAGAACTTTGTCTTCCTCAGAGAGCCTCCAGCTCCAACCCTGTGCCACCTGAATGTGGCTGTCACTGACCCCATCAACAGCTGCACCATAAATCCTTGGCACTGATAAAGTTACAGCTGGAATGTTCAAACCTATCTGGAACTGCTCTGCCAACCACTGGAGGAGGACTGGGAGCAAGAGTGATCCTACCTGACTCATCTCCCATGAAAACACGGTTCCTCTGCACATCCGTAACAGCCCAAAAATTTGCCATGCTAAAGTGGAAATCTCCACTAATCCCTGGGATCAAAGAGAAGCTTAAAGCTTTAGGGATTTGGCTATCCTTGGAATGGTGTTCTTACAGAATTGTATATATGTTAGACCCCTTCACTTATGGCTTTTGGTAATGGCATTTGAAAAAGTACTACCCAAGGTTTATCCTTTAAAATGGAGATATGATGCATTTGAAGTCTGAGGATTTTATACAAATTGTATCATTAGTACTTGGACAAAAAGATCAAGAAAAATTTGTCTCTTTTTTCACTGTGCAGATATCATTTTTAAGAAAAAGCTGGGTTTCTGCCAAGAAAAAAGCTTGTAGAAGAACATCTTCAGGGGAAAAGCATCACATCCTGTTCAGTTCGTAAAATCCTGAGTATTCCTGAAGGTAAGTAAAGAGCTGGGGAGCAGTTAAAGGTTTTAATGCTATTGCAATGCAAATAGTAAACCATAATAAAAAGACATTTTAGCAGACTCGGTAAAATGCATTTTAACACAGCATCTTAAAAAATTATAGCTGCAAGGCATCATGACAGCACAGTTTATTCACTGTGCTTCATGAATAATCTCTCATAAGACAAAAGGTATGAGATTATGTAGTCAACAGTTGCCACGACTGTAATGACTGAAAGGGTGATCACTGCTGACGTGTAAGGGGCACCACCTCTTAATGCAATAAAAAAAGCACTTTTACTGGAAATAACAATGATTGCAGAGCTGATGTAGTAAACTGTGATTCTGCAAAGATGACTAACCTGCCCTATATACAGATACAATTGTAGATGAGGCATAAAAGCATTTTTCAGCACGTTATCCACTTTTAAAAATGATTTGTATTTCAGGAGAAAAGCCCAAACAAAAACAACTCCTCACTCCTTTACCCAACAGCCGTAACTTCAGCTGCAGAGCCAGGGGTGCTCAAGTTGTGGAAAGTAAACATGTAACAGGAAGGCAGACTAGAGAACAAAAGCTCTGCGCAGACAGTGATAAATTGAAATTGCAAATTAAACATCTCCTCAGATTCCTGAAGCTGCCTCCAAAGCTGGGATAGGAGCCCATTCAGGATCCACGATGGCACCATTTGCATTCCAGGCACAGGCCAGAGGTGCTTGCTGCCAGCAGGAATGGGGTTGGGAAACAAGGCACAGGGGGAAAATGCTACTGTCTAACTCAGTTAGAAAAAGAAAAAAAACAGCATTTTGGGGTTCAGTACTTCCTGTATCCCAAATGCTCAGAGAAGCACAAGCCTCAGGTTCACTGGAAAATGTGCTTCCAGAGCCTAAAGTGGCTCCAGGAGAGCTGGGGAGGGACTTTAGGCCTGACCAAGGATTTCCTTAGTTTTCTGCCTCATCCAAAACTTTGCTGTGACAGTGAATCGATATGCAAAAAATTCAAATAGTCACACACCCTGTTCAGCATCCCCACTCAACATGACATCCCACAGGGCTTCCCTTCTGGTACAAGTGGTTTAGTTCTTACAAGTCAACCAACACGCTCACTCAAGTGGCTCTCCCTCAGGAAAACATTCAAATGAGCTCCTCTATTAAATTACAAAATAGATCTGCCTGCAGTTGTTTAACATGCACTTGAGTTTCTCTTACAACAGGCCATCCTTCAGTATTTAACAGGAGCATGTTCCTATATTACTCAATTATTTTCTTGCTAAAGAAACATCAGACCTCTGAAATGAAGGTTAACCATTTCTGATGTGCAAACATGGTGTATGAAGATATTTAGGACCCATATCATTAATGACAATATTGCATTTATACGTAGTCTACGAGCATGAAATTCAATGAGGAAAATTGGCTGCAGGCTGCAAAGGCAGGTTTAAAAATGGATGTCATTGTAATTCAGCAACATTAAAATCCAACAGAGGAGAAAACCCCACCAAACCCTGCGGTCTGCCTTTTACTAACTTAAAACCTACAGAAGGATTTTATTGCAGGGTATTCCTGTTGATTAATAACAATAATAATCCAGATAATCCTGATGATCTAGATTAGAGGAAGGTTTCTGCATCCTTGGCAAGAATTTTTCCCTCAAAACACAAGACAGCTTTGACCAAGACCTTTTTCAAGACTATGAAGATGCCTTCCCTGGAGAGAGGTGGGGAAACATCTTGTTGGATTCCCTTACCAACTCCTCACTCCTTTTATATATTTTTATATCTATATATATGTATATGTATTTTAAACACATTAGTTCAATTTCCTGAGCTGTGACTCAGATTGCAGAGATGTGCAGCCAGGTCATGATGACATTTATCAGCCTGCACTGGGAAGTCTCAATACCAGAATAGTTGGGATCATGGATCCATGCTCCCAGCACCCTGGCCCTTGTATAAACAAGATTGGTTACCTTAAGCTACCTGTGCTGCACAGCTGGAACCAGGACCCTCAAAAGCACAGCGCAGCAGCACCAGGATCAGGTTGACTGCACCCCAGGCTGTGACAGAGCAAGGCAGGGCAGGACAGGACAGGGAAAACATCCAGCAACAGAGATATCTGCTCTACCATGGGTCAGGAAGAGAAAGGCCATGTAATTTACACAGAGCACAATTTTAACACAGTCAGAAAAAAAAAAATTGTGTTGTTTCCAATCAATTGAAAAGAAGTCAGTAAAACAAATTATCACTGCTTTGGTAGGATTCCAGTCCCAAAAAGCAAATAAAATCTTCCCCTTTCATGTGCATGTGTTTTCTTTCCAAGCAAAGGAAGACAATTCCATCAAATGAGAAAATAAATAGATATAGTTCTCAACATCAGCCTTTGCTTTCAGTCACTCACAAAAACAAATTCTTGTATACTGTAGAATTGGAATGCACTGGCAATGAGGGATTTCATTTCAATACCACTGACAGGGATCAGAGAAGCACTGCCAGGCAGGTCCATGAGATCCACAATGGAAGGAGCTCCTTCCCAAGGCTCTCTGCAGATGTCAGGACAAGAGGCTCAGTCCCGCAGCCCCCGGCCCCAGGAGGACCAGCACTCACACAATCATTCACAAAGAACTCTGTGCAGCCGTTCTTCCTCTAATGCTCTGAAGGCTGCATTCACAAACCTCTGCAGAAACAGGATCTCCACTGTTCCCTTAACTCTTGTACTTGAACGGAACGTGTTTCAGATGACAGCAGAAGAAAAGAGACCGATAATGGGAAGAAAAAATTTGGTGGGGAATAATTCAAATGTGAAACTGTTAATTAAATATGCAAAATACATCCAGACAAAGCCAGGGATAGGAAAAAAACCAAAACAAAACCAAATGCTGCATTTATTGTAAACGAGTGTGAATACAGGGAATAAATATATCTACCTTCCAAACTGGGATTTGACTTTCTAATCCCTTGTCTACAGATTTCAGATTTGCTTCTTTTTTAAACACATCTTCTGTGAAGGATGTTTCTGCAAGATTAAGACAAGAAGTAAATATTTCAGCATTTAGAAAAGAAACAGGGAAAACTGTTTGTTGTTCAAGATTTCTTGAATTCCTCATAACACAGCAAACAGCTTCTGCTCCCGTTTAACATAAAGGATTTACCAGTATGTAAGTAAACAGTGTCCCTTGTTACCAAACAGGCAGCAGAGAGCTCTGACAAGCTCACAACAATCCTAGGCACAATTCACAGGGCTTCAGATAAGAAAAGAGGAGTTGGACAGTTTAAAGCAGCTTGTGGAGGAAAGGACAGAGAGCTGCACGCAATTTCATGATATCTTAGGTATCTGTAGTATGTAGGAGCAGCATGAGAAAGAATCCCACTCTGCTGGACACTAAGCACAGAGCAAGAGCAGTCTCCTTCAAAAAGCCTGTGATGAAAGCATAAAACAGGAAATAAACTAACATTAGCACAAGGTCACACAGAAGACAATTTGCCATTCCTACTCAGACTAATGCTACTTCTATAGAGCACACCAAAAAACCCAGACCAGGTTTAACAATAAACACTGCAACTACTATCATCCAGCCCTTATAAAATGCTGCTCATTCCAGCCATCAGGATGAGTGTTCATAATATGGTGGGTACCACAATTCCCATCTCACATAGGTGCAAACAGACATCTAAACAGAATTGCAGTGGGTTCCAGATTAAAATACATCAGCCCTCAGCCTGTGAACACAATGAATCACCCTCAGCTTAAAAGATGGTGTCCTGGTTTGGGCTGCAAGAGAGTTAATTTTCTCCCTGGTAGCAGGTGCAGAGTTTTGGATTCAGTCTGAGAATAATGTCGAGGTTTTGGTTGTTGCTGAGCAGAGCTTGCCCCGAGTCAAGCACTTTGCAGTGTCCCAGGCTCTGCCAGGAAGGAGCTGCACCAGAGGCCAGGATGGAGCATGGCCAGGACAGCTGATCCCCAGTGGGCAGAGGGATATTCCATGCCATGGAATGCCATGCCCAGGGTGTGAACTGGGGGAGTCGGCCGGGAGGGGCCGACGGCTGCAGGGGCCGGGCTGGGCATCGGTCAGTGGGTGGTCAGTGACTGCATCCCTCGTCTGGCTGGGTTGTATTCCCCTCTTTCATTGTCTCTCTTTTCATTTCAGTAATAACAATACTACTAATTATAATATAATTATTGCTTAGTTCAAGTACTAAACTCTTCTCACCTCAACACACAGGTTTTACCTTTTTCTCATTCTCCTCCCATCCACCCAACATCTACTAAACCATGACAGATGGTTTCCAGAAGATCCAGCCACTTGAGGTCTCTGCAGCAAGCCTGTAGCATCAGCAAAATATTCCATACTCATCCCAGGACACTGCCGGGCTCCTGGCAGGAGCACTTGTATGGGAAAAAAGGAGGAAGCCTTTTGTGGGGAGGTTTATGGGGAAAAGGAAGATCAGGATCTTACCTACACAAACTGACAAGGAGAGACAGTGATTGATGCTGTACATAATAAACACAACTGGTAAGAGTCTAGACAGGCTTTCAGTGTGCAAATATCAAATTATATGAAACATGCTGGAGGGGACTTGTAGCAACCTCTAATTCTAAGATCCTACCTGAAGTTTAAAAGAAAGGCAGCAGTACCCTCCCTGGCTCCTTCCCCAAGCAGACTCTGCTGATTTGCTTAACCAGACAAATCACATAAACCCTGTGTTGTATAAATGCCATAACAAGTTTATTCTCAATGAGTAAATCAAGAAAACCTATGGGTCTGAGGGTTTTATCCCTGAAGAAAAAGTGGGTGAGGGAGGAGAGTCCCCTTTCCCTTCATCTTTCCCCTTCATTATTCCTCATTCTCCCAGCAAGCTACAAAACTGCATTGTGCCCAGCACTCCCCTGTCCTGCCCCATGCTCACAGGATGGATGCCATTTTGCCTCTGAGAACAACGTGAAAAGAGTTTCCCCTCTGTGTTCCTCCCAAACATTTTTGCCTAAATTATTAAAAGGCAAGGTTAACTGCTCCTGCCACAAACCTTGTGCTCTGTAAACATTTCCCACAAAGCACATCTGAACCATCAGCCCTTCATCACCTCTCCAATTTCAGAAATGTATCAGTACTGCAGCTAAAACCCCTCACAGGCTTTTGGGATGGGTAGCAAAACCAGAAGTCACTGGTACACTACATAAACTGCTGATTAAACTAACAATCTGGGGGGTCTGAAGTGGGGGTTTGACCTTTCACTCAATAAATAAATAAAAGTGATCCACAGCATGAACACGACTCACCCTGAACACAGGGAGGAGCACTGCAGAGGCTCCTAAGGTTGCATCAGGAAAACTCAAATTGTAAGAGCAACAGACACTTCCTCTCAACCCATTCCTCTTGGGCATCTGGCTTTCTGCTGGATGCAAAGCCACCAGGTGTGACTCACCTGTCTCACAAGAGCTACATCTCTGCATCTCTGGGAATCTCCACCTTGGAGCATCGCACAGTGTGGAAGATATTGTATCCTTCCCCGTGCAGCCTGCTCTTTGCACTGATTCCCTCTGAAAATTTGCTTTTTCCTCTCTTCTCTTTACTTTCTGTCCTTCTTAAGAGAAAATGTGGACAAAGAAGGTTTAAGCAGACCCATCTCAAAATGCTGAAATTGCTTCAGAAGGTTTCCTGACGGAGAAATTCCAGCACAATAGTGAGTTTTTAACAGCAAACCTGAATCCCATGAGGAAAGTTAGCATTTTAAGCAATTTACTACTTTCCATCTCCTTATCAGAGTAATACTGATTTTTCTTTTCAGCCAAAGCACTTCAAACACACACGCAGACACTTCAGCCACAACAAGCTGGAGGGCACAAAGTTACACACATGCCACGAGGGTCTGGTGCAAGACAACCAGAAGTACCAGCAAAGCCTTTAGGTACAGCTGTGCAGTGCCCAACTTGCTACAAGCACTTCCATGGCCCACAGTGGGCCACGAGCAGCATTGTCTGTTTATTTCATTAACAGCAAGTTCACTTATCTTAAATCTGCCTGACATCACATCACTCCACATCAGATGCCATTCTCCAGCTCTGTCTCCTCCCCTCCTTCAGGCTTCCAGTAAAATTAGACCTTGAATTAAACTTCCAGTAAAATAATTGCAGTTGGCAGATATTTTTCAACACTGATTTGGAAGCCAAGAAACCAAGGCAAAACAAAACAAAATCAAGTCAAGCATTACTCAACTTTTCTCAGAAATAGCTTGTTCTGTAGATCAAATACTTTCACTGGTGGATGGTTTTGCTCTACCACTATTTCACGTGCTCCATGAACTTCACAAAAGCACTGGCCAGATACCTTACAAAATATTCCTACAATAAAATAGGGAAAAAAGTCTTAAGTCCTTCAAAACAGCAACAAAAAATGATGACAGAAAGAAGAAGACTGCCTCAAAAACAGTGGACTTTTTTTTTGTGGAGAAAACAATGAAAAAAAAGGAAAGCAAAAAGGAGGCAGAGTCCTTCACACAATTTCTAAGCAGCCTCCATCGCCAACATCACTTTCTTCAGCATGCAGATGATATGCTAACAAGCCCTTTAGATAATTTAGTCCATATATATACTATGTAGGTGTTTGCTAAAACACCAATGCCAGCATCCAGTCACTACAATGGGTGTGCTTTCTACTTCATGGCATTAAAAACTTGTTAGAAGAGGTCACAGAAAAATCTGACAAGAAAGAGAACTCCAATTCCAAAAGTACTTTAAGTCAGTTCACCTCCAGTTTATTTTTCATCAGAAGCAAGGCAGTCGTTAGAGCCATTTCCTCCTGGCACTGCTAACTCAGCATTCACTTGATTCCCACCCTTTATCATTCCCTTTCCTGTTTTTGTACTCACTGCTGCCTTCAGAGGATGCTGAGAAGGGGCAGGAGGAAAATCGAGATGAGAGCCCTTGGCTTTCTGAACAGCCACATCAGGAAGCAAAGCATTTAACAAACACACTGGAATGCTGATCTTTAATTTTCAGGTCATTTAGCCAAAGATGTGATGCACAGAAAGGAAAAAGTGATGTTCTAACAACCCCTGAGGTCTCAAAAACAACAATTCTGCCCATGCAGAAAATCATACCTAGCACTTCTTCCTCTGTCTATAGCTACCATTTCTGTCTCATTCCACACTTTAAAAACTTCAGGATGTTTAAGAAAAAGTGAACATGGCTTGACTGCAAACATCTTTTGCCAGGATAACTCTCAAAATTGCCTAAGGGCTTGAGATACTCAGATACTTTAACTAATAATTGAACAGGACATTGCATTTCGTAGGTGGCTCTGAGACCTTTGTCAGTGGTTTTTTTCCCCCCACACATACACTGTGAAGAGGATGGATCTGGAGTTCTGGAGATGAGTCACTACTGAAACAACAGAATAAACTCCCGTGAAATGCTGTGGGGTTTGTGCTTAACATTCTCCAGCTCCTTTTTGGGAGTATTTAGCAAGGCTCTGGCAAACGCTCCTCCCACAGAAATCAAGCAGCAATTTTTGTCAGTGAAATTAATCTAGAAGTGCTTAATATTCATTTCAGTCTCCACTTATCTTCTCCTCCTGCTCCAAGTTTGCTCCCTCACAGAGCTGACAAAGGAGAACAGAAAGTCACCAAGAGCAGGGCAACTGCTGACACCAAAACCACAGCCAGGACAGGTTCCCAAGGCTCCAGACAAAGCCCAAGCACATTTGCTGCCGTAGCTGCACCACATTACTGAAATCACCTCAGACAAAGTGCTTCAATATGTACAATGCTACAACGTGGGTAAGACTGGCTTCCACTCCTAACAAGTTCAGCAGCAACATCTTTTGACTAAAGCCAATTAGCACATGTAAAATGGGGCAAAGTGAAAGTTAGGGATAAGTGAGGCTTTGGTGCCAAGCAGTCAGCAGAAAACCCAAACCTAAACCTGGTGCTTCCTGCTGCCATGCTTTGGCTGCACTACACCCACCTGCCCTCCAGAACTCCTCCCACACCTGTGCAGGGCTCCCACCACAGTAAATATCCTGATCCAACTCAACTTGCACATACATCACTAATTACCCCAGAACACACAAAAAGGTACCAGACCTGCACTCGCAGGTAAGGTCCCTGTCTGTCACCAGCACTAATCTCAGGGTCATCAGGGGACACTGGGTACTTACCTGGACAGCTGTCCCATGCTGCAAGCTGCCCTATTGTCTCTGCATACATCCTGCTACTTATGTATCCTTATTACCTTCTTATTTATCCTTCTGGTTCTCCACAACTCCATGACAGGAAGGAGGGTGCACTCAGGTAGGGGTCAGGCTCTGCTCCCAAGACACGAGGGACAGGATGAGAGGAAAAGGCCTCAAGCTGTGCCAGGGAGGTTTAGATTGGGAATAAGGATTGAATATTAGTGAAAATTTCTTCATTCAAAGGGTGGTCAGGCACTGGCACAGCCGCCCAGGGCAGTGGTAGAGTCCCCATCCCTGGAGGGATTTAAAAGCCCCATGGATGTGGCACTTGGGGACATGGGTCAGTGGTGGCCTTGGCAGTGCTGGGGGAACAGTTGGACTCAATCTTAGAGGTCTTTTCAAATCTTAAGGATTCTGTGATTGTACTTAAAAGCTACAATAAACACTACTATCAATGTTACAAATTTACCTTCAGTTAGGGGCACTTGCTCCTTTGATTAGCATTCCTCTGGAGGAGCAGGTGCATTCCTACCACCCCTGCACAGAGGATGACATTCCTTTGGCACCAGCGGAAGCCGTGGCTCGGGAGCGCTGGGAGCGACCCGGGCACGGCAGGAATCAGGGCTTGAGCAAGTCCCGTCACCCCAGGATGAGCACAGCCCAGGTGGGAGCTGCACAGGGGCGTCTCAGCCACAAACCCACCCACAGCGCTGTGGTGAGCACAGATGGAAAAGCACCACCTACCCGGATGCCCAAACACCACCTCCCATCGCTGCCGGCTGACAGCAGCAGCCTCGCCGGGTGAAGATGTTTTTTCCATCAGTACTTCCCATTCACTTCAAACAGAATCCACGTAGCAACCTTTATTAAAGCTCTTTCCTTACACACTTGCATTTGTCTTTTGGTTTGTATTTTTGCTCGTGCTCGCATCAAATGAATAAAAATACATTCTAGTTTGGCTTATAAAGCATTCACTTACAGAAAAGGCTCATGTGAACTTGTTTGGAAGACAGAAACACAGAAAAGAAACTGCAGAGCTCTAACAACGGACTAGACTCACACTTGTTCAACCACACTCCCTGCACAAAGGAACGACTCAATCTGCAAATCCTACATGTATTTTTGTCATATAAACTGGCAGCAAACCAGTCAGGCCTAGTGGTAATTGCAGCCAAGGTGCGGACTTAGAGGGATGGTGTGGGGTCCCAGTACTCTCACTCACCTCAAAAAACAGAGGCATTTCAGGCACCTGGACTTCGCAAACCCTTTGTTCTTAGGGTTGCTGCCTGACCACTTCAGTTGTTTTATGCTGTCCTCAGCTAAGGCAGGAATCCGATGGAGAACAGAACAAACTGCTAATTTACTATACAAGTTATATTAGGACTAAAAAACAGCATTCTGATTAGCTGTGCATAGTTGAGTAGGAAGAAAACATGAGTAAAAATGCTACTTGTAGGCTTTGGGAGAAAGAAGTGCAATCTTAAAAAAAGTGACCAACTTTGAAAGTAAATTAATTTTTCCACTGGCTTCAAAGAGACTAAAAATAAGGGGGTTTTACCAAAACAAATCATTAAGTGTGTAAACAGGAAAATGGGTTTTCTCACAAGCAAGCCTTTGTACACCACTGAGACTGAGTAACACCACACAAGGAGCAAGTGCACTCACAGCATGCTCAAAATTCACTGTTTCAGTTAGACAGTCAGACCCTTAACAGATGATAATCCATCATTCCTCGGAGACTGCAGAAATACCAGCACTTCCTATAGCACTCATCAGAGAGGAAGATGAGAAAATAACATAAAAGACATGAAAGACAGGCAACCCCCCTCTCAAACACAACAGAACAGTTGCTCCTTTTTATGAATGGGGAAACACTCTGCAATCTCACTGAGCTTTTACTCCTTTGTCCCCATGTGCTGAGCAGAGGTAAGTTGGCATTTTTACACCATTTCACAGACAGGAAAGCAAAGGACAAATAGCACAGCAGAGGCAAAAGAAAGCTCCACCTTTCCATCCCTCTGCTCTTATATATGTGGAAGAAATAGGCCTTTTTCAAATTTGACAGCAAACTTTCATTATATTCCTTTGCTTTCCCAAACTGTTTTTATCCAATAAGCTCAGCAGGGGATATGCAGAAGCAAAGAAAGAAGCAATTCCTTCTCCAGGAAGCCTTCAGTGGAATCCCCCAATCTCCCAAACTGTCCTACACAGACCCCACAAGCCCATACAAGACTTTAAAGATGAGCTGAAAACAGAATTACTCCCAACAACTACATCAGGTGGGACTGAAAGTCCACATCATCCTGCACCCAAGAGAAACCAAAAGCAGATATGTGGGAAAGGGTGTAGGAATAAAGAACCCACCACGCAACATTCCCTCTACCCCAGCCCAAGTTCAGGGGCAGCTTTTTCCTCTTCAAAGTGTAGCTAAAGCTGGAGTAAGTGCAATGCAGCAAGTCAGCATGAACTGATCACCACGGCACAGGGTAACCTACTGGGCTCTCCTGCCCATTTCCCTGCTCCTTCCCTCCTCCCCACCCTGTGAGCTCTGGGAAGCAAATCTTCTTGCTGAAAGACACAACTGCACTTCCCAGAACAATGCCTGATCTCATCCAGAGTTTCCTTGCATCAACATAACACAACTGTAACGTGGGGACGGGAAATTTAGGAAGAGCAAATGGGAAGTGCTGCTAGAGGAAGCTCCATAAGAACATCTTTACTGGTTTAAAATTTTATTATTGGTTTAAAATTTTAAAGAGTTTTTAAAAAGCTCTTAAGGAATTCCTGGTTAACTTTACTTCTAAGTCAAAATGAAGACCTCCATGAAACAACTTTATGCTGCCTAAGACTTTGCAGATACTACACACACGAGCTTCCCTGCTGAACACCAGCACCCGAGCTCTCTGTCCCGCTGCACCAGGCTCCGTGCCCGCCCTCCACTACCTCTGCTGGCCGACGAGCCAGCTCCTGTTCCCTGGTGTCCTGCCAGGACCTCTCCTGTCAAACGCCCCGAGTGCCAACACAAGCAGCAACATGAAATTCCTGCTGCTCTGGCTTTTGCAGGTCGCTGCAACACAGCACAGCACAGGTGGGGGACATAAGACAGGAACACAAACAAGCCTCCCTCTACAGAGCAGGGCCTTTAACCAGCAGAGGCTACTGGAATCACAAATCAATGCATTCCCACAGCTGGTCAGGCCCTGCTCCCTCCCACCCACCAGTACATCCATGCCATGATGAGACTGATTTTCTCCACCAAGCCCCATCCCAGGTTTAACAAGAGAAGGCTCATCCATTAAACTTTACCCATACCCTCAGTTCTCCCCCAAAAACACATTCACCATTAGCTACAGTTAAGATGTCATAGTGAAATGGATTTTAGTCAAATACAATTTCTCTTTTTTCTTGTTTCTGTTGCTTTGCCTTTTACATACTTGTCTACTTGTCTGTCTTGAAATCAGATACCAGAATACAAACCAGCACTGCTGAGAATTGGGGAACTCACATAAGTAGTGAATATTTTGCTGTAGCACCAGTTATCTAAGTGTTTTGTGCTAGAAAGAGAGAAGGTTTAGGGAACAAACAAGGGGTGCAGTCAGAGATCAAAAGAAATACTGCTCCTAAGTGGAATATTAACATTTCCCCCTGGAAAAGATGACAAGAAGATCAGTAAAGAGCATTAGCAAAATCACTGCACTTCACAATTGAATATTTACAAGCTTTTCGGCTGATCTTTAATATTTCAGAGTTGTAGAAAAACACAAACTGAATCTTTTCTCTTCTGCCTTGCCCATACCTAGCGGTGCTGTTCAGCATGATTCCAGGGGTGAGTTTTCTGTCCGAATCCAGCCCAACTGTATGTCACCCACTGAAAGAGAACGGTGCACAAAGAGAAAAAGCAACACAAAGCCACGGCAACCTACAGAAATCAGCTCTGGCCCTGAGCTCTCACTCAGAAAGCTTTTATTCACAATAAACACCATATGAAGAACAGGAGAAGGAAGCATTTGATGACTTCTGACCCCACCACGCACCTTGAGATAGCAATGAAAGCACACGTGTGCCTTTGCACGACTTCCCTGTCAGCAGCCAGTGCCTTTTGGTTTGGCTGGGCCGTGTCTCAGGCTCTCCTGCTCACGCTTCCAGCCTCATGCCATCGGCTGTTTAGCTCCCCACGTTTCACCCCCACCCTGCCACCTGCTGTTCCATACATTTACAAAGGTGCCATCCCCACTCTCCACGTCACCTTTCTGCTCGCTGACACCAGCTCTGGGTGGTGATGGCCCAGACACAACACGCTCAGGCTCTGCCTCACCCCAGCACGAAGGGTCAGCCAACATGCAACACCCAAGGCTGGATGGGGCTTGGAGAAACCTGGGATAGTGTCCAGGTGTCCCTGTCCATGGCAGGAATATCAACATCAGGAAACTTAAGGTGCCCTCCAACCCAGGCCATTCTATGAATATCCGTGAATACCTCCTTTGCTGGGCATCACGGTGGCCAACCATTACTCTGAACTTCTCCCTAAATATTCATTTTTAATCTGTGCCAAACCCAAGGCACCTGAAGACTCCAGTCTGTATGAGGTAGGCAGGGGCTGTAGGAAGGGATGGGAGATGGTGGGGAGCTGAAGCTGGGGGACAACCAAAAGCCAGAAGTGCAGGGGAGCCACACACCTTCTAAAGAGGGCAGCCAGAAAGACTACACATAATCTGCACCAATACTGACATAAATTTTCCTACATGTAAACAAATTAACGTAGCCACAATATTTGATTGTGCTTCTGCCTGCCATGACCAATGAGTCAGAATTGTTGTTTATAGTTATTAGCAATACAAGCCTGCAGTCCATCAGCGCTGCCTTCACCCTGCGGAGGCAGGTGAAGCTTCAAAAAAACATCAGGAAACAGGGATGCACACCCCAGGACGGAACTGGGAGCTTTAGTACTTGTCATAGACAACAAGAGGAACTACTCTCCTTCCTAATTCTGAACTTAAAAATAGTATTTGAAAAGCAAATCTGTTATGAGAACAGAATTAAGCTACTGAGGTTCAAGCTGATCAAAGGATTTTGAGAAATAATCCAGATTTCACTGTTAAAAAAAAAAAAAGGAAAACAAAACTCAAAAAAACCCACTTCAAAGCTGAGAAAAAGAACCAGTTTTTATTTTTCAGATAGCAAAGCACAGAACAAGCTCAGAGTCTTACCATGAAAACACTGTTGTGGCTGCATAGAGCCTGGACAGGCAACTCCCATCACAGCAGCTCCACAGCCCCCTGGGGAAAAGAGCTGTGGTCTCCCAACTCCCATCCCAGGGCACCATTCCCTACCCCATGCCATTTTTCTCCTATTCCAGCAATATCTGGAAGCAAGTACATTTTCTCCTCCTTATCACATGCTCTGAAGGTCTTTTACCACTGCATGGTTGCTCCCTTTTTTCCTCAATATTCCCTAAAACAAAGCAGCAAACAGGACAGAAACCAGGGGAACTGACCAAGATGGATGCACACAGCACTCCTGCATTTCCAGGAAAGTACAAACAACTTCAGATCTAAGGTGCCACACCTGAGACTGAATAATTTCCATCAGTTTTAAACTCTGTCCTAGAGCACCTCTGGTGATCAAAGCTCTGAGCTACTCGACCTGGTGGCTAATGACCAGGTAGGGATTAGGAACTGGAGACTGGAGAGCCAGCTTGCAATCCCTACCACCAACAGGCATACTCTGCCTTAAGGGCCAAAGTCACTCCCATCTCCTCTTTTCCATCTCTTCTTTGACATCCAAATCGAGATACAAAACCAGTCCTGCAGTCTGATGATACAGAAGGGTCCCTGCACTCCTCCCACACCGTCAGCACTCCCACAGCCAGCACCTCCACTCACTGTGCACTTGGAGAAGACCTCGTGATACAGATGCTAACTCACTGAGTTTGACTTCACTGGCACACAAGCAGCAGGCTGAAGCTCACATATTCATTTTTACACCCCACGCTCAGTATTTTGAAGGCAATAAAGCCATTTCAACACAAAAATTCAGGCATGTACATGAGATGTCACAGGAGATGGCAGCAGGTAAGGAATGGAAAATTAGACACGGAAAAGAAGAAAGAGAAATTGAACAGTTAAAAAGAAAGGAGAGCTCACCAATTCACTCATTAAAAGAATCCATCAACAAACAGGACAGTGCCATTCACTAACTAGTAACCATAAAAGAGAAATCAAGCAGTCTTCAGGGCCATCTCCGTTCACACTTGCAGTTTTTATTCCTAAGGACATCCACTCACAACCAAGATCAAACGTGGAGCTGATTTCACATGCTCAGAAAGCCCATAGATTTTTTTTGGCATAATTTCCTTACCCTCATGGCATGGTTAATTCACCTGGGATCTTCCATCCCACCTCTGTCTCGGACCAGGACTGCACCAAAACTTGGCTCCTGCTTGGTGAGACTCCGCCTCGGGAAGCGGCTGACGCTGGTTATGGCCAAGAACAGCCTGTCTGTGCCTTTTCAAAGCACAGGATGATGCACAAATACCCCAGAAAAGAGAGTTGTTTCTTCTGCATTTGGCTTAAGGCACAAAAAATACAGGAACACAACAATTACCCTCATTATTTACTCTCCACTAGAAAGATAAGGGCTGTGACGACAAGAGTGGGTAAGTGGGTTCTTCATGTGCTTTCTCAGGACAGCAGTAGCTCTTGGGAGAGCAGGGTGGAAGAGAAGGGAGGAGGTACTGCCATCAGGAAGCTAGTCTCCACAGACAGATCATTACTGTACCTGTACTGAAATAAAGTGTTTGATCTCAAAATCAGGTATTTAGACTGGTGGGGTTCTGCACCTTGCTTCTTTAGAGGGCAGGCAGGAAGGAAAAGCCAGCAGTAAAACAACTACTTGCCTTATCACAGTGGGAGCAAAGAAATCCCTCCTCAGGCACTGAAACCACTATAAACCCCATAAACAAGAGCCCTCGACTCGTCACACTTAATGAACATCCTCAGTGAACTTCCCCTTGTTTTCTGCAGTCTCCTCAAGTCCTGCACTGCTGCCCAACCTGTTCTGCCTACAAAGGAAAGCCAGGGCAGGGCCTGGAAAGGCTTGGACCAATTTTTCACCCAGCAGCAACGTCACTATGTGCTGATTCTGCCACATCTGCTATTGCTTCAACCTCAGCGCCCTCAGAAGCCCAAAGCCCTGAGGCTTTGCCCAGCCAATCTTCCCTGACTCGGCGGGAACACCATCCAAATCCCGGCATACATCCGGTATCCGCAAGGACAGGAGCTGTGTCCTGGCCAGCACTCGGACACGGGGCACGAAAGGCAATGCCCTGTTTCCACCCTCGGCAGCTGCTGGGTGGGAAGGGAGTCGGGAGGGACTCGGGGCACATCCCAACGCCCACTGCCAGGGCACATCCCTAGTGCCAGGGCACATCCCAACACCAGGGCACATCCCCAGTTCTCGGGCACATCCCAACGCCCACTGCCAGGGCACATCCCTAGTGCCGGGGCACATCCCTAGTGCCGGGGCACATCCCTAGTGCCGGGGCACATCCCAACGCCCACTGCCAGGGCACATCCCCAACGCCGGGCGGCTGAATCAGCGCGGGCGGGCGGCTCTTACTGCTGACACAGACCTGCAATAAATCACCACCTTGCTGGAGCAACGAGGAAGTCGCAGGGGTGACTGAGTCATCCTCCATCCTGACGCCATTCCAGGAGCAGAGCCACGTACATCCCCCGGCTTTGGGCAGTGCCCGTGGCCCAAAAATAGCTTTTAAGCCAAATCCTGCAGTCATCATTCAAAGTTGAAACGCTTTTACTTACACTCAGCAAGAACTCATGTATGTTTTTGTCAACGTTGAGAGTAACCAGTGCTTAAATTATTTGCTTAGCAAAGGAGTCTATTTAACTACAAGAGTTACACCAAGTATGCAATGTTTTCTGACCCACATAGAAGCTAATAATTTGCATTTTATGGAACCGCTTTGCATAGACAACCCATCTTAATGGCCACCAACTTACTGTACAAAAATTAATAACTGAAAAGCAACTTGTCAGCACTGTTATTTGCGTTACAGGTAACTCATAAACCTCCTTACAGTGTAGCATTAAATTTCTAATGACCTTCTGGAAAGTTGCTCACTCCAAGGGTTTTTTTTAAGGCATGAGCTCTCAGAATGCCAAGCAATTGCAGAGAAACTATGTGACAGCTCCCCAGAGTCTGTGGGAGAGGCCAGGCAAAACCCCCTGTCAGAAAGAAGTCAGTCTGATCCCCCTTTGGTTGAAGAAGTGACTTTGACTTCATGAATCCTCCTTCTCTCCAGGCAGTCACTTGACCAAGCTTCTCTCACAAATTTCTGCCTTAATTCCAGATTAATCCTACTTCATCCAGTCCCCAGACATCTAAGAAGCTCCAGCTCTTTTTCTCTCAAATCACTGGCTTTTAAAGCATTTCTGTTGCAGCACCCAGGCATTTGCTGTGGATGAAGAAAGGCTCAGAGACTAGCACAGAAGTGTAAAGGCAAACAAAAATTACATCGCAAAGCCTGGGATTTTCATAGTCTTAGGGAAATTAGGTCCCCTGAATCCCACAGTAACTCTGAGAAGAGTCGAGTGCGTAATTTTCCATTATGCTTGTAAAAAATCCCCAAATAAATGTACAACTAAATGCAGCTTCACAAGGCTGAGCATTTATTATTCTCCTAAACGCTGTTACTAAGCCTGAGGCCTCTTATTCCATGTTTTAATGTTGGACTTTTTAGAAAACAGTCTGTCTTTCTCTTGCCAAAATGTCAAAGATGCAGAATGGTAGTCATAGGAAAATCCAGCTCAGAGTCCTGTCGTTGGGGAAGAACAGAAGAGCAGTCCCACATTCCGACCCCGAGGAGCCGTCGGAGGCTCTCTGTGTTGGGATCACAGTCACTCCTGTCTGTGACGTCTCTGCTCAGGGCTGTGCCTGTACACAATCTGCTCCAGAACATGCACATTGCCTCTTGCCATTCCAAAAGCTTCCCTGGCACATTTGTGCAGACTGAAACAGGAAGATTTGGGGCAGCCAGGGGCTGACTTATCTCTGCATGAACGCCTGTGGGTGTAAATTCGCACAGCTCTTCCAAACAAAACGTTTTCACTGCAATAGCAAAGGCAAACTTCCCCAACCCCAATTTGTTTGGTGGTTAATTAGCATCCTCTGCTACAATGCTGGAGACAATAGAAAGAAGCGTTCTCCTCCTCTCGTGAGCATCACAGGACTTTTTAATCTCAAAGATACACCTTATCCGACATAACCAAAGCAGAACGAACACAGCTCCCTCTTACTATTTTCTTAAACAGAAATTATCTCAGGAGCTTCCTCATTGGGAGGTTTTGATTTTCATTTCCGTAGCACTGGCTGATAGACTCCCACACCTGAAAACTAGGGAGTAATTTAAAAACATATATCGTAAGAAAAAACAATTATATCCATTAGAACTCAGTAGTAAAAAGAATAGAGATGGTATCAGAAAATCCTGGTTGGCTTTCCTTTCACCCACTAACCAAACAAGCGCCTGAAGTACTCGTACGAGTTTCTCCTCTGCATTTCTGCGGCGGGCACAGGGGAGGGAGAGCCAGATCTGCTCCCCGGGATTCAGCCCGGCTTATTCAGCAGCTTCAGCTCTGCTCTTTCACATGCCTGCAAAAATAAAGGCTCGGAAGAGAAAGCTGAGCCTCTGGGCATCCACCAGACCACAGCTACTGCACGTCCCTGGGAAGGAGAGGAGCAGCAGCCTGTCCTTCAGCATCACATGGCTGGCCAGGCTCAGCAGCACAAGTCCCCGCTGTGACCAGCCCGGTGCAGAGCACGCCCTGCTGCCCAGGCTCCTGCACATCCACGGGCAGCAACAGCCCAGGCTCCTGCACATCCACGGGCAGCAACAGCCCAGGCTCCTGCACATCCACGGGCAACAACAGAACAGGCTCCTGCACATCCACGGGCAGCAACAGCCCAGGCTCCTGCACATCCACGG
>WBMZ01010872.1:8541-122245 GCA_013400975.1 Atrichornis clamosus
TATATATATATATAAAGTCCACATGAGCATGCTTTATCAAGGGATTGCATTTGTCTCATAATGGCGCAAAAAAGGGAAAGCCAGAGTGACCTACTCAGCACCAGATGGTGAGCACCTTCTGAGCAGGAAGCAGAATCCAGGTCCGCCTTCTACTTCCTCACCTGATGAAATCTGTCACCTCCGGAGTAATAAAAATATTTCCTCCCTTCCTGTACTATAAAAAATAACTATCTACAAACCCTTATATATATTTATGATGTAAGATATGTAGGGCCATGGAGGAAACACTCTTTTCCTCTGTAGCAGAATCTGTGTATTAATTTTCTACCTTTAAATATACATAAAAGTTTTGTTTTGATTTGAAGATCTCCTACCCTTCATAGACCATCCAAAGGCATTTGAAATGCAGACAATCAACATCAGTAACCATCCACAAAAACGGACGTGTCCAAACAATTTTGAAAGCCACAATGATGCCTTCATAACCTAAATGAAAAGTGTGCAAATATCAGACAGCTCATGAGATTCAACACAATTCAGAAGCCATTGCCCGGCTTCAACAAAGAGAATGTATACATTTGCTTTGTATTTTACAAAGTAATTCTGATAACACTTTTCAGCTTAAGCAATGCTGCAATGGCAACTTTTCAATGTGCCCTTTAATAACCGGAGTGGTACATTTGAACTGAGAGAAGCAAAACCTTTGTGTGACGGGCGCTAACAAAGCCCATGAAAAGGCTAAAACACGTACTGAAAGGCACCCAGCTACATGAAATGAGAGAGTTCAGAAGCGGTGCTGATCTGTATTTACATTCTGGTAGCAACCCATCAGCTGTACTTTGTGCCTGAGACCTGAGCCAAATTTAGAGACGGTCCTTTCCCAGGAAGCTCTACACTTAAAGGAATTGCCGTCATCGTCTATTCTATTTCACCAAAAAGGAGCTGGGCCACACAAAGTTTAACACAGCTGCCCTTTCAGAGGGATCATCTGAAGGAACGTTGGGAGTTAAATCCTGACTTTCAGAATCCAAGGCAGTAATTTCCTCACATGAGTCTCTAATATCAGTAGCTGGTGCATCTGAGCAATGGCAGCTGTGGCAAGGACACTGCCAAACCTGGAGCAAGCCTTCAAGAAGTGACAAATATGTAACACAATGCTCCGTATCCCTTTGAAAGTCAGCAGACTTTAAGCCTGCAAGGCTGAAGTTCTGGCTCTCTGAGATCAAAGGGGGTTTCTGTCCTGAAGCTCCCACCTAGATGTTTTTGATATCCAGATTACTCTAGATGCTGTTACTGCAGCTAGTCCATGCTGATCACCAGAGAAGCTTGTTTGGCATCCATTAATCCTATCAAAAGTGAGCTGTAGCTGAAAAAAAAGGTATCACAAAAGTGATATTGCTACAGAGAGCTCAAAGTGCATTGTTTTGAATTTACCTCTGCATTTTTCTCAGGCTCTTTTTTGCAAAGAAAAACCACGAAAGCACAACAGAGTATTCAACTTTTAGGTATCTGCAGTTACCTAAATTGCACAGAGTGTCTGGCCAGGTGAAGGTTCTGAGGGTTAAACTGCAGCCCACAACTACCTTAGGAGGGGATTTAGAGAAGGAAGTGCCAGACTGTCCTCGGAAGTGCCCAAGGGGTGACAAGAGGCTGTGGATGCAAGCGAGGACATGGGAAATCCTGATTAGAAACATGGAAACACTTTCTCATAATGAATTTGCTCAAACACTGGGACAGAGGCCCTAAAAGGCTGTGGAATCTGCATGCTTGAAGAGTTCAAAACCTGACTGGAACAGACCCCAAGTAAAATGCTCCTCCTGGTCCTGCTTGGAGCAGGGGTCCAGGAGGGACACCTCCAGAGATCATTTCCACTTTAATTATTCTGTAACCTTGCTGCCAGAGACCACCCTAAGGAGAAGGCATACATGCACGTGTAGCTGTGTCCCACACCTGCTAGCAGCCTTCCAGCTGGTTCAGCTTGCAGCAGTGCTGCCTTTGCAAGCCCTGCACAACCTGCTGGGAATCACTTGCTGTGCTTCACCTTGGACCACTCTTATCACCAGATAGGGGCTCGCTGGAGCACCAGCCACTACAGCCCTGGGGGCTGGCAAAGAGTTCTGACACATGAGGAGAAATAAACAGTGTAATTTTTCTGGCTGGCTATCCCTTTTTGTTTGGTTGGGTTTTTTTAAAGTCTATTAATATAACAGGCATATTGCAAAGTCATAGCCAGCTGCCTATAGAGCTGGAGGTCTGTGTTTGCTAGGACTAATTATATTAAGCACTGGAATACGGTAGTTTATGGAGTGTGTGAGGCAGATGTCCATCAAACCATTCGCAAATTATACACTGGAAGTGCTGTTCAAGATCCTGAACATTACCCTCTAGTGTTACCAATACTTTATGCAGATATGTGCTGTTTAATTGCCAGTTGGGAATTACAATGACACGTTACATGACTAATTTTTCAAACTGCAATTGTGCTATTTCCCCCACCCTCCTCCTTATACTTTTCCTGTCAATCTCCTTTCATTCTACTCTGTTGCTGTTTCTCTTGCCAGAACCACCTTCTTTGGTAGCGACTGCAAAACTTTGGAAGTGGAAAATAGGGTATTTAAATGTACTGCACAGAACAGACTCAGTAAAATATGCTTTCACAGGTCTCAAAACCAACTCTCTCTACCCAAACCCTACGTAAGATTGCTTTGAAAGCTTGTGTTTCTTAAGAATATTCAATCTCTAATTATAATTTCCATGATGAGAACAATAACCACTGTTGCCATACTACACTTTGGACTAAGAGAGGCACTAGTTAAGTATGTTTTCTGTGTAAGTGGTCTAGTTTCCATACTCAGAGAAAGAGTTTCAGGGAGCAATGTTGATACAGACATGTTCCAAAATATTAGCCTTAAATTCCCTTACATCCAACAGCCCTTTGATCAAACCACAAGAAGGCATTTTGTCATAGGGCACGATGCCAAAGCCTGAAAGGCACCAGTTGTAATGTGGTGGGGTTTTTTAAAACATGTAAGAGAACTACTTGCCTCACAAATGAATGGCTCAATTTCTGAAGCACAGGAGGTAGGGCCATTCAAAATGTAGCTCACAGTGGACACCATGATGTCTCCATTACCCTGTTAATCTCACATACAACCTTGGAGAGTGACAGATGATGGAAAACAGTATTTCCTAATTAGATGAACAAAGTTTCATTCAACACTAATTATCTCTTGGGACCTTAATGAAAAGAGAAGGAAGGCTCTCTCAGTCTGAGGCCTGGAGAAGCACCCCACAAGTCTTCACAACAAAGGACAGAAACAGAGATGAAACATAAAAGAATCAGTACGGACATCTGACTCTCACATATTGCCAAGACACATCACGTGCTGAATTACAACAACAAGTTTTACAGCATATTAAATTTCAAATCAGGACAGGCTGCTGCATCTGTAATGCTGCCACATCCACCTCATTACCTTACAAAGATTCCTTCCTGAAGCAAAAGTGTTCATTCAGGGGAGCACAGCCACTTGGTCACAGAACAGCCCTCGAACAAAGGGACAAACAAAACCACTTCAGAAGAGTGTTAGCAACGCCCTGTTGACATCCAACATCTAGAGACAAGAGTCAAATTGTGAAGCCCTACCATGCTCATTCCCAGAAATATACAGAAGTTTTAAATATTTGGGGAGGAGGGGTGAGGGTATGAGAAGAACAGAAGACAGATTTGGTATGATTATTTTTATGTTGGGCCTCATTATTTTCCAGTTACTGTGAAGAATTTTAATTTTTACTACAGCAACTTTCTGATGAAAACAATGTATCAAAGTAAGTTCCAAGTGCACTATAAATTCAATACTAATCTGAAAACAACAGATTTCTTTTGCTATGATCAAACAGCACTTTCAAATTGTTCACAACTTCTGCAAGCAAAAGTGTTCTGGTTTTAGGCAATTTTTATTTAGGCACTATGTCAAAATTCAATCTTAATATTTTGAAGCTGCTTCTGCAAAAATAAATTGAAAATAGATGATATAACAACATTGAATGAATGGTGATGCAAACTCAAAGACAACTTTAGGTCAGAGATGGCTTTTCCACTATGTTAACGTGATTTTATTTGTGAATACAAGATAAAGGAAAGAGCTGCCTGTTATCTCCTGAGCTAAAATGGACAAGATGTTTGCTTGGACAGCTCTAGCAAAACATGCAGATGGGATGTAAGACAGGAAAGCATGTTAAACACGCTTCCAGTACAGGTAAATGGCAGCCATTACCACTTATTTCATGATCCACAAATGTGGGGTCATATTTTGAAAGCTGAGAGAGTGGAACATGTAAGAAGAGTAATTAACTCTCTAACCAGACTCATGCAGTGCTTATCTGGAATGAGGTTTCACAAAAACCTAGAAGCAGAAAAGATGTGTTACTACAAAAAAATTACTAAAAATCTGAGTACTTAATTCTACACACAAATTTAGAAAATGCTGTCTTTGGCAGAAAGACAGGACAATTCCTTTTTCCACCTTCCTTTTCCCCCAAGTTACAAAAGCAGGATGAAATATGTAAATGTGTGATCTCATAGATTCTTATTGGAGACACTAAGCAGTGAGTGCTTCAATATGTATTTCATGTGAGAGGCAGACCTGAACAATAAGAACACAGAGTGACTTATTGATGTGGTCAATCTTCTTTAAAATGACAAATTAAATTCTCACTTTAACTCTTCTGGTAACACAAGAATGTTTTAAGAGGGTAATACTGCAAACTGCACTGGCTAAAGGAAAGACACACTTGTTACTGCCATTCATTGCTAGTGACTACAAGTCTGGAGGATTTCCAATTTTCTCACCAAGCAAAAAAACCCCTGTGAAAACCACAGCATTTAAAATGCTTCTAAGGGTACCCACACATAATTGGGCAGCTGTTCACAGTTAACAGGATAAATTCTTTGCAGAAAAAAAAAGCACTAAGGAGGCACAGAGGTTCTTTATCCATAGGAAGTGGGATAAAAATAATATAATTTGGCAAAATAATCTGAATTACTCATGGACTGTTGAAACAGTCTTCATGTACAGCTTATGACAGAATCCAAGAGGCAGACAATACAGGTATAAAATAGGCTCCCCTCCTTGTGAGAGGTGTATAGGAGCTAAATGTATGTGGTGCTTCAGTGGGAGAAGACTCTTCCTTCATCGCACACACGGCATCACCTCTCAGTTCCTCAAATTCTCAGTGGGCCCTACCAAACATTATGAATAGAAAAAGCAAAGAGCATGCACATGCCATGACCCTCGGGAACTGGCAGAGTGCAGGCCATAAGATGACTTCACTTCTTAAGGTGGGAATGTCAGCATCAGCTGGAGCAAAACTGATTTCTGTACTTTGTTAAAGTTTGGTTGTTGCACAGATACAACAGAAGAAAACATGAAGACTCAACAAATGCTGAAACACACCTATATCAAACGGGGTAGCAATCTCTCACTAGTGAAAATTAAAAATGTTCAGTGACATGTCTATGTGAAAGTGCACTCTGCTCTGCTCAAAGATACTTCACGAGTGTTAACCACAGCAGGACTTCTTGCTTTATTACATACATTTTATGATGAACAGCACATGAAATTCCAGTTGCAGAACTGACGCAAGGGAAGTTCTTCCATTAATTGTGCTTGATACTTAAGATTTGCTGTCTCAGCTACTGTAAGACATGATGTTCCCACTTGACACCTGAGTGCCCATACTTAAAGAATCCTGTGCAATTTTAATTAGCTTTCAATTTGTCACCTTCAGTGAAAGCCCCTCAGCTTTTGCAAAACCGAAAGGCTAAGTCATTCCAAACTATAATTTGTACGCTGCGTATTATGTGGAAAAACTGTGTTACAACCTTTCATTCAGCTCCTCCCTGTTTAGCAGTCCCAATATTTTCACACTATTTACACAATATTTATTCTTCTAGGGCATATGTTTGATAGCCTTTCTTACCATTACTTGCTGAAGGTAGGCAGGGACAAACACAGGCAAGTATTTAAATATTAACACTGAACATAAAGCTGTGATTTTCTACTCTCATTCATTCCTTACAAGAATCCAAGCACTTACCTTTCTGTGCAACTGAAAAAGACAAAGGTTTATCTGTGCTGACTGCAGCAAAACTCCTATAATAACAGTACATTAATAATACTTAGCACTTTACAACCATAGCATTTAACTTTTCAACCACTAACCTCCAAGAGCTCAGTATCATTAAATGCATTCTGCACATGGGCAAACCTGACACATGGAAATTTCCCCAAGGTCACTTGACAACTAAAACTGGGATTCAGAGCTTCTAAAACACCGATTAGTCCTCCAGGCACACGTTCACTTCCAAAGCTACTTAAAGCTAGAAAAGACCGCCTAATTAGCACTTGTATTAGCTGTTTTAATAGACCTCTCTTTCCTACTTTCCTCTTCAATTCCATTTTTAGATACTTTTCTTAAAGCTGAGTGCAGCACTGCAGTCTGCTCTATGTTATGCAAGTTCAGCTTTATTCTGTCTAGCAGAAAAGAAATTCTTCACAGTGCATACTTCAAAATAATTAAGACAGATCAGTATAGCAAAAAACCCAGCAGAGATCAACCTGTCAAAGCAACCAGTTTGCACATTTCTCTCTCTCCTCCTCCAGTTAGGGAACAGCTGAACAAACCAAAGCCTGTTCTTGGCTCTTGTGCAAAATCAAAGCTCTTGCCCTTGCTCTTTGTGGGTACAATGAGCAAAAGGATATGGTGTGTATGATCCACTGTGATGCTAAAGCATGGTAAGGAGAAGGAGGTCAAGAGAGAGGGTGCAAAACAGAGAGATAGCGGCAGAAGGAAAAAAAATTGAAGACAACAGCATCAATTTCTACAAGCACATACAGCTGAGAAAAATAATTTTCTCTGCAATTTACTTAAAATTAGTAAATCCCTTAAGTCCAATATGAATGGGATCATTCAGAGGACTTTTAGAAAAGCAAAACAAGTCTCCTATGGGTCAAATGAAGACAACATGCACATGGCAGAACTAAGACTTCATCTTCTGTGCTATGCCACAGAGCAAGTGAATGTTCCTATACAATTCTATGATCTTGGAAGCAAAAACACATTTCCCAAGCATGTACTTGACAATGACACTGCTTCCAAGTTCTGTAGAAGTTCTCTCTAATGTCAGACAGGGACCTCAAACAGCAGAAATAGCAACTGTCACAAAACTATACACAACCCTCCAAGTTATGGCTGAGGCAGACTACCTAAAATACATTTCAGCTTCCTTTTAGCAGATGGTTTAGCCTGCTTGAAAGTAAAACAAAATTGCTAAGCAGCATTATAACTTCATTACCTTTCGACAACTGAGTCTTGAAACTGTTATGTTACACTCAAATGCATCAACTAAAAAATACAAGGTTCAGTTATTAACTAAAAGTATTACTTTTCCTCAAGTACCATGGTTTTGCCCAATTTTGGTGCTTCTCTTTTTCCCTGGAGAGACTGCAATGAATTTTACACTAAAACTTGCATCAGCTAAGCAGAAGAGATCCATCCTTTTGGCAGGCTAACTTCAGCTTTATCATGTTTTCACAAATACATGCTTTGTTCTGCTGACATTAAAACACATTTTATTGTTCTACAGAGCCCTCCAAATAAAACCATACAAAATATAAAGGTTTTATTTAGGACTGTTCCTGCAGTTGGCAAAGCTCCTTTCTATTTGAAGAGTGTTCTGCCTGCCAAGTGAGTCTAGACTTTCATTTTCCGTTGCAATTTTCATTTTCTCAGAAGCATTGCTCAATTTTTACATTAGCATTAATCCCAATACATGCCAGGTTGCAGAAAAATGTACTGGGCACTGCAGGTAGACTAGACCTTAATACATTTTCTCAAATCTCACTTTAATGTGCATTAAAAAAACTCTAATGCATATCTAATTAATATAAGTCTAGTTAATTTTCAAGTTCCAGTAAGAAAATTACATTTGATACTGATGCAAATTGTTACAGTCTAGTTATAATCCCACCTTTCAACCGGGCACCACCACAAACTCTAAAGAAAACATAAAGAACATTCAACAATAACTCTGGATTGAAGAGTCAATGAAGGTAATTGATATACTCCTGCTTTTTTTTTTTTTAAAGCAGTAGTCAAATTGGGAGTAGAAAAACGCACACACACAAAAAAAAGAGCAGTTTTCTTAAGCATTCAAATAAATCTGTGCTGTAAGCAACCAATGTGACAATTTTTGGGACCCATTTTGAGCCACTCAGGGCACTACCTTGCCCTAAGTCCAAGTATATGCAGCATTACGGTGTTTTTCACTAGTTAATGACATAAATGAGAAAAGGAGCAATGAGTGGGTCTCTGTCTCTTAATAACTGTTTCTAGCGAAGGACCATCAACATCAAAGCAGCTCTTATAAAGCAGAACAATGACTTCCTGCAGACCCTCTTACCCACAGCTCAAGAAAACTAAGCAGGAGTCCACTAAGTGATGAACTCTCATCACCTGAACAAGAGTTTTGAGAACAAGTGAGAAAATCATACAACAGATGGATGTGAAGTCATGAAAGAATTAGATGTCCATGCTCCCACTCACAACAGAGACTGAAATCTTTTGACATGCAGATGGCGAGACCACAAGAAGGGAACGAAGAACGCAGCGGTATTCATGCATGATAAGTCATGAAAAGCTGAGGTGGACAGCCAGATGTTTGTATACCTTATTTTGGATTGGACTCTACATACTTATGCTACAGTCCAGAAGTAAAATGTGTCTGGTTTAGAAAACCTACAAAAGTGCTCATTTTAATTATTATTTCTATTAGAACAAGTGTTAAACTGGAAAGCGGAGTATCACAAGCAGGATGTTCTGGGATACGGCTCCTGGGAGAATGGAAAAGTGATCTCAGACACATGGAAAGCATGCCCTATTTCTACTAAATGAGCAAAGAATCTCTCTAGCATCAAAAGCATTAATCCAGAGGGCAAAGAAACTGTTCCTGGAATCTACTTAGCCAAGAAGACCTAAAAAGTACAGACCTCAGCAAGCTGCCTAAATACAATGTCTGATGGGTGTCTAACAATGAGACATTGTACAAAGCTTTGGAAGAATCTGAAACGTACTATACACAAATAAAAAACTTCAAATTAGTATTATATAACTTTATCATAACATACTTACAGACTAAGAAGATACAGGAGAGAAAAAAACCCTTGAGAACATTTATCTTGGTATCCAGAGACAAATCTACATCAAAATGCATCTGCAGAGTGTGTTCTAAATCTGGAAAATTGGGAAATTGAAGGAAGGTTCTCCTGTTCCTCACAAGATCAATATAGACACTGCTGTAAAGACATTTTAGAGCCTGAGATTCCACACCAAGCCAAATTTCTAACTTTATAACATTTTAACAGGAAGTGTGCTTTAAAGGAATTCAAACACCAAAATTTTCATTGGCTTATTGGTAAGTTTTCTGGTTTTGAGAAGCAGAGACTAATTTTTGGGACCAATTTTCTACAAATGTTCTATGTTTCAAATGCTGACCTGAATATTTGCTCTATGCTAAATGTTAATGTACATCTCTGTCTTGGAAGATGAAAATCATCTTCAACAGAACAGGTTATGGGTCCATTAGGGTCATGCCTTGAGAGACTAACTCAATATGTCAGATTTTTCTTCAGTGTCAACATCACCTTGGCATGGGAATGTGCCAGGAGACTATTTAAAATCTACTAACATTGAAGTAACTCCTTTCGAGGAAGATAATAGGAAATCAGAGAGTCTAAAGAAAAGGGTACAGAAGGATTTTAAATCCAGATCCAGTGGATGTTTATACAATGTATTGCTCGCCAAAAAAAAAAAAAAAAAAAAAAAAAAAAAAAAAAAAAAAAACCTCCCAACCAAAAAAAATTTAAAAAAAAAAAAAAATTTAAGCATCCCCTAGTCATTGGTTCTGGTTACCACATCGTACAGGAACTTTTCAGAATTTTCACATGTGGAGATAAACTAAATCTATCTGACAAGTGATTCACCTGATTACTCTCCTTTGTAGCCTTTAATACTGCACAAAACTGCTTCTGATATCAGAGATCTCACTGACATACTCTAAATACATACTAGACATAAACCTCAAGGTTATTTGAGTACTGCTCTAGTGCAGAGCTGAAGAGCACAAACAGGTTGAACACAGTCTTCAGATATTTCTAGCTTACTAGAGCTCACTATCTGTCGTGCAGTAAGATGTGCAGGCAAGTAACAGCAAACCCAAGAACCACCTCCACTGCTTGTGCTATCTTATCAAAGAGAAAAATAGAAGACACAAGCAGAGCAGCTGTGAAGAGGCAGAAGAGCGTAGTCTATGCTCCACCTGAGGAACGAGGCACTGAGAAGACAACAGGAACTCACAACAGGCTGTTGTGTGTTCCCCTGTGTTTTTCTCTGGAAGAAATACTGACTGAGAGTTAAACCCCTCAAAATTATACTACTCCACCACCCCCAAAACAAACAAACCAAAAAGCCCCCACCAAATCAAAATATATCAGCAGTGCCTAAGGAATACCAGCCCCTGATTTCCCTACAGGGATTTGTAAGTAGCACAGTCCAATAAACCAGAACATAAAATGATTAGCAGCAGCATTAGTTAAATTATTCACTGAAAAATAACTCAAGCTGTGTCTCAGGTCTCATAAATAAAGAAAATGTGTATAACTGAGTTACAGGTGGGTAACTCTGAGGGCTGCACAGGATTGTGGGAAAAGCCCTGACTTCACGGGTCAGCAATAGCATTTTTATGATATAGCTAAAGATTTTTCTTCTGAAATTAAATTCTTCTGAGACTTTTTTCTGTGGAGTCAGCAAAAACTATTTTAGATGCAGTTCATCACTATCCACAAACATGGCTGCCTGTGCTGCTGCCCGTATGGGTGAACTCAGGATAAATGGAAGAAAGAGGTGTAATATGAAATGGTCAAATGACTAAGGCAGAAACAAGCAGTGGCTCCACAGCTCTCTGTGTTGCTGGAAAAGATACTCCTGTCATTCATCTGCCTCCTCACTGGGGAAAAGGGGATTTCTGTAGGTTTTCCAGAGTAAAAGGCAGAGAAGAATCAGGCCCTGAAGAACACAACTGCCCTGTCCTTCAAAGGCTGGCATTAGGAAACACAGCACTGTCTGTCTGGGATCCCTATGATTTTAAGGACCCATGTCAAAGGGCACACATATAATTCACAGATACTATAAGAAAGCTTAAATTTCAAGTGGGTGTTGATGGGAAACAAAAGGGAATAGTGAGTCTTTGGTGAGTACAGGAATATTACACAGCATTGCAAAGGGACTTGGCTCTTGTCTTCATCCTGTGTTCTCCACTAAAGGAAAAGATAAACAGCCACCTTTGTCACATTTGCTCAGCTGCTTTAGTCAGCAATAGTCAAAATTAAACTATAAAGAACTGAGTTATTTCATTCACCCTTCTTGTCTGAGTTAAAGCGTCTTGGTCAGTGCTATGTCACCACAGCTAGGGCTGCTTTAAGAACTTGCCTGCAATGCAGACAACATCTATCACAGTCACCACCCAGGGAATGGCCCCTCTGCTACTTTTCAGTGTTTGCTTTGTTTTTCTGGTGCTATCTTTAAACGTTGGGGCTCTGTTACCCCCAAAAGGGTGAGATAGTAAATCCCTGATACCCTCTGCAAATAGAAGCCCAATAGCGTAATCTTAATTATAACAGGTTGTACTGCTATTTTCTTTGGGTACTTCCCAAAGTAAGCTCGAGGCATCCTCACCAATAAGCTGGCCTTTACAAAAGCACTCTAAAACACAGTCACGGCTGCCCATGATCTATTCATCAATATTTTTCCTTCCATTCCTCACATATCAGTGGGATTTGCTGCCAAATTAACTGCTTTACCACCATCTGTGCTCAGGTTCCATTAGTAAGCCAGGCATTTCAGAAGATCCCAGTCCTGCACAAGCTATGCCCAATTACTGCTTGCAGATACATCAGTCCAGCTAAACAAGCCTGGAGGATGCAACAGGTAAGCAAACACTCTCAGAACAAATTAACCTCTGCAAAAACCAGGCACATGAGGAACAAATCAACCCCTACATAGACAGGTACTTCATGTCCTATCCCACCAGAGTTAGCTACTGACAAATACAAGGAAAAGCTCAGGTCAGGCCACTGCTGCTTTGCACAGGTTGCTGAACAACAGGCCTTTACCTTGCTTGCTGACAGACACTGCAGATCCAAGCCTTCTCCTTCTTCTGGTAAGTACTGCAGCTCTTGCAGATGTTGTACTTGCAGTCTTGGCACTGTCGCTTGCTGTTGATAAGGAACGTGAAAGGGGAACAGCAGCGAATGCAGCAGTGCTCGTTGAACTTCTGCTGCTTGGAAAGGATGCTGCACTTGTTACCCTCTTCATCCAACTTCTGCTTCATTTCACTGGAATGAAAAGCAAAAGAACAAAAATATAAACAAAAGCCTCATCACACATCTTCTGGCATGTACAACTAGGACATAACCTATGAGAAGGAAAAACTAGAATTAATAAAACCCAAGTAAAATAAAAGCTTTTAACACAGAGCACATACTTATATTCATTCTCTCTATTTCTCAGAATTAGTGGTGACTACCTTACTGTTTCCAATTGCTGATAAAAATCACTTATAAGACTAGAGCAACACAAAAGTCTAATCAAAATTTAAAGGTACCACAAAACAGACTAAGTTGCAAGAAGACAGTCATAACATGCTGACTTACTCTTAAATTGTTTTAATATCTTGCTACAGAAAAAAAAGAATACACTTATCGCATACTTATTCAGAAACTCAACCAAGATCATCTAAAAGTATCATTATTACCCAAGCCTGGAATGTTAAAAAGGATTATATTACTGGGCTATACATTCACATACATTTGCCACTTCTGCCTCAGATTCATAAGTACAAATAAAACCAGCCTAATTTATGGAAATCTGATGGGTCAATTCTAAACCTCAAGTCTAAAAGACAATCAAGGCAGTGATCTAAAGCATATAATTTTTGATCTTGCACACACATCATACTTAAGCATATTCCTGATATATGCCTTTTATAAATTTAAAACTTGAAAACAATGTGTGTTTCTGCTGCTCATACCCTGTACAAGGGTTTGACTAAATTACACTAGATGCTCAAACCCATACTCTTTGGACTTTCAAGTAAATAATCTTTCTTTACAATTTTTTTGTCCAGATGGCAAAATACGCTTTTTTCCCCCACATTTTTACAGAATGTACAAGATGAAAAAGGTAAGAGATTATCATGTAAGAGAGGAAATGTCTGAGTTATGCAAGCCAAACTGGCTTCCTCGAGTAAACTAATTGAACTACCCCACACTTTAGAAGAAATGGTTAAACTAGTTTGCATCAATCTCCATTACTCCCTCCTACCATGGTGCTACATGGACAATCTTTCTAGTGGAATGGGAGAGAAGGTGAACTATCTCCGTGTCACTCCTCAATCTATAGCAGGCATGCTGCTCTGCAGAAATGGAGTGAACAGAGAAATACTGCTGCACAGAAGGTCAGACAGGAACCCCAGGTCCTAGAAGAAAAGGTGGTGAAGGTGAGGGCCTTATGATGAGGACGATTTTGAGGAGGAAAAGTGTTCAGCAGCCCAAGACGCCGCAGTTTTTGTTTCAGGATGGAGACCCCAGGCAGCAGATACTGACCTCCCTATGAGAAGAGAACAGCTAAGGAGTCGAGGTCAGGAGGAGGGGAGAAAGCAGAGATTTTTATCCTTACGGAGTTCTATTATTTCCCATAATTAGTAATGTTTATACTTGGTAGTATCAGCCCACACACTCCACATTGTCATGCTCAGTGGCATTTTGAACCCTCATTAGGGGTCTAACGCATGATAGCAAGATAAACCACAGAAGGAAAGCCACCAATTAAAGTGCTACAATAATGGTCACACAATATAAAACCAGGCAGCTTCGTTCACAACGGAGCTAATAAAGCCTGATACCTCAAAAAAGCTGAGCACACACTGAAACCTTTTCATCAGAGCAGGCATTAATTACATTTCTCTCCTCTATCTGGCTGCCAACACTCATTACAGTGGTAGAACATCAATATCATTAAGGCATCTGCCTCAGTGTTAAATAAGACTAAAATTGGCCAATGGATTAAAAAAGTAAATAGGATAGGGTTGGACAGGTTGGCAGAGAGAGGGAGAGCATGACAGAAGAAGCCTCCTTTCCACAGGAAACCAGGCAGAACAGAAAAGAAAGCAACGCACATCTCTCTGACGGCTGTAACAAATTAAGGCTCTCACGCACTGCCTGCCAAAGGCTATTCTAGTTTCTGTAAGGAGTCAAACAGCAAAAGGGACTGTCAACGGGACTTGTAATTTGAAGCCAAAAGACTCCTCTCAACACCCTTTCCCTGGAAGCAAAACATGGGTTTCATACAAAAGCAAAGTGCTGCATAACTCAGGTAGACAATTCAACCTGCCTGGTTTGAGGAAAATTAGTTGAAGTGAAAAGCAGGCACTGGTTTACTCTCAGCAATACTGAGAAAATCTTACTAGCACATGACTCCAGCTGGATGATTACCGTGAGTGTGATGATTAATGTGGTCTTCTGGATACATTGAGAAAGTTTATCGCACGGAAATTCAGTATGTACAAGTTGAAACTCGAGGCATCCCCGAGTTTGAAAGTCTCAGACTTTACCTTCGGGACATTCAAATGGCTTGGTGCAAGAAGATTGTAAGATTGTTCCAAGGAAAGGAGAGCAGCCAACACCGGCTGATTCTCTCATGCGATGAAACCCGCTTCCAAACAGAGGACAGATGCCTGTGCAGGAGCTGTTTCTAAGAAGCAGATGAAAGCACCCAGACACTGCAAGCATTGCCCCTTCCTCCCCACGCAACACCTTTTCCCCAAACAAAACACAGATGAGGGGGATGGGACAGAGAAAAGAGGGAGACTGTGTGTGCACTCATGTGTGCTTACTTCCCCAAGGAGGAAACGTGATGTATTTAGAGATGTATACATAGAATATGCGTGCAAATAAAACAAGCAACAAAAAATGACTGCACAAAAAATGTCCCTGTTGGGGTAAGCACAGAACAGTGGGAACCACGAATGACAGAATTTATTCACATCACAAGTCACAACTGATGGGGTTCAGCTATTATGGTTATGTGTAGCAGAGTAACAAGCACCTGTGGAGAAGAGAACTCCTGCTGTGTGAATGAATCTCAGATTGGATTTCATTTCGTTCTCGAGTGGTTGCATTTCATCAATTGCTTGCAAATACAAAAGAAGCAAAAAATACTCAATAGATACCCAACACGTCTGTCACCAAAACTAATTCTGCTGGAGAACATTTTATTGAACTATAAGTTCCAAGTTCCAAATAAGTTCCAAAACACGCAGATGCGTATTTAGATTTTTCTAGAAGCTCTTATCCTTTAATTTACATGGTTTGCATAAAAAATATGTAATTGATTTCAGTCAATGTTTTGGATGATAGACTCCTAGCATGTAATTCCCACACACAGTTAGATTAGGAACACTTTCCATCATATTTTCTTGGATGTAGGTTTTGCTATTATACTCTGAGGGTGAATAGTTGTCTTCCCTTCATCACCCACTATGTTTTTGTGACTTGTAAAAATATAAATTAAATAGCTTTCACTGGCATGGCTTATTTCTTCTTAGTGTCTTTGCAGATTTTAACTGAATTCATGGGAAGTTTGAGATTCTGCTTTGCTGATTTGTAAATAATATGGTAAGTTAGGTACCATGCTATGCTGAAGATGGGCACAGCACAGCACATTGCAAGGGAGGACACTGCTGGAAAGTGGCTGGTGAGTTGTGCAGACACACAGCGTGTCTCCTCACATGACTGCTCTTCAGCAGCTGGGCAACAGCCTCCCTGAAATATCTTGTGCAATAACTCATCTTTGGACTCCATGAAGGGGCATCCCCTTTTGTTTCTACAAACTTTGACTTGGAAACGAGGAATGCAACCTGGTAAAATGAAGATACAGGACTGCCTTCCTTGCTCTTTACTGCACTGAGTTAGAGTGCTTTGTCCAAAGTCACATGCTTCGATTTATCTGCTGTACAATAGCAATTAACAATAAAGGTCTGAATGACAATAATAGACTTTCCTAGTCTAAATATGTAAATATATCATAGAATTGCTTATATTGGTAAGGGCCTCTAAGATCATTAAGTCTGACTGTTAACCCAGCATTGCCAAGGCAAACACAAAACCATGTCCCTAATTGCCACATCTACATGTCCTTAAATACCTCCAGGAATGGTGACTCAACTACTTCTCCAGGCAGCCTGTTTCAATGGTCAACAACCATTTTGGTGAAGAATTTCTTCCTAATATCCAATCTAAACCTTCTTTGGCACAATGTGAGGCCATTTCCTCTTGTCCTTTCCTGTGTTGCTTGGGAGAAGAGACCAAACCCCATCTCGCTACAACCTTCTTTCAGTTGTAGAACACCTTTACAGCATCTTTCATTTAGTGACCAGCAGAGTCTCCTTCCCTGGAAATATTCAATAGCTGTCTCTGGATACAACCATGAGTACCGTGCTCTAGGAGACCGTTTTTGAGCTGGGATGTTGAACTAGATGATCTTCAGTGGCCCACTCCAACCTTACCCATTCTGTGATTCTGCCATACAGTCCTCTCCACTGCTGTACTATAGAAAGCAACATATTTACAACTAATATTCACAGCAAATGACCCTCAAATTTTTCTTACCACAAGACTCGATTGTCTTATCTATATAAAATTCTATTTCAAGTCACTTTTACAGGATGCAGCAAATTGAGTTCCTTCTTATAAGCAAATAGGACAAGATTTATTCGGTGCAGAGCTGTAACAATTAATGTTCTTACTTTGGATTTAATACTACTTACTAGCTATCATTCTGGTAGGATTCAACTGGACTGAGGCATTTTCCCTGTGCTATTGCAATGACCTCAGCTTCAAAAACCTGCTGGTGGGTTTAAACATAATTCTTCAATGTTTGCCTTCTGTTTGCCTGAACAATGCCTTCTCCTCTAATAAATTTCTTTAAAACAATTGGTATATTGCACCTCCTGAACACAGAAATACAAGCTTTTTTGAGAAAAGCCATTCTAAAAGTTACCTCTTTTTTTTTTTTTTTTTTTTTTTTGGCTTTGAACCAGCAGTGTGATATGGATCGTTGTTTCTCTGAGCTACAGTTTGATATTCACAAAGCTCTATGGCTGTAATTATTCCATATTTTAAAAAGTGAAACAAATCTTAGATGACCCTGTGTGCTTCTCACCAAGAGGCTTTACTGTGATTACATACTCAAGGGCTGGGGCAGGTGGAGCTTTGACCTCAAATTGCAAAGCCAACAGTAATATATATGTTGGCAACTTGCCATAGTAAGATGATACCCTGAAGTTAAAAAAAAAAACCAACAAAGCTGGAAAGAAGCCTATGATGAGTTGGCGAAACAGGTTAAAAAAGTCATTGCTACGTGTATACTGCCAGAATGATCAAACTTCAAACCTCTCCACTGGGTGCAGCAATGCAAGGGAGTTCATAAAACAGCAGGCCATGTCAGATACATTACAACATAAAGCTAAAAAAACCCATCTGTTTTTCATATAACAAGGAGAATGTTCCTGATGAAAACCTGATACTTGGGTTGAGCTCCAAGACAAAATCTGTATAAGCAAGTCTGTTTGCCAGGCTCCCTAAAATCCAGCTCTCTGCTCTTCTCCAAGGATTCTCTGAGCCCAATTATTGGGCTGTACCCTGTAGCCATGTAACTCTTGTCTCACACCAGTCTCCATCTCAGACTGGTACCTGGTAGTTTAAAGGCAAAGTCCAGCTGGACTGGGTCCCATTTGCTCTGTTGGTTTATTCAGTGATGGACAAATACAGTTTTTTCTATTGTTTAACCACTTATCTTCCCCAGTAGAGTAGAGGTTAAATCTATTCTAGTTGCCTGCACAGGAAAAGAGGAAAATGGAGGGACAATGTTCCTAGGAGTTACAGTAGAACCCCATTTCCTTCACATCACTCCCTCCTGCTGAACAGAGGAGCAGTGCTTTGACCACAAGTTATCAAAGACAGATAGAAACTTTCTCCTTCAGTACTACAGATGAGGCCTTCTACTTCCTGTACTCTTAAGTCAAATTACACCTATTTCATAGAATAAGATACTTTTTATCCATTTGTCCTTAGAGCCTTTTTTACTTTGAATAAAAATGAACATGCAGCATACACTGCAGTGTTTTCCTTAGGGGAGCAGTGTTCTGCTCATCTGGGAAACTGGTTGTCTCTCTTTCTCTGCGTTTGTTTGCTCTCTCTCACCTCTCAGAGCAGATCCAGAGCAGTCCATGAAGATCACCAATCTCTCTTAAAACAGGTTTTAATCTTAGTTTGAGAACCGTTAAAACATTGTTTCCCTACACAGAAGAGAGTGCCTCAGACACTTTTCTGTTCAGGCATCCTTAATACTCACCTACACATAGAGAGGCTATTGAGGTATTTTGCTTAGCACAAAAGCTGGATTTCTGCATATTCTGGGGAGCAGCTGAACAACTTCTGAGGCAGCTGTTCCCAGCCTATCACTGAGACCATTTTTACCACCTGCACCTCATGTTTTTCCACTCCCACAGTCAATCCAAACTTGGTCTATTGGGCTGGGAGATTCCTTGGGCTACGGAGATTAGCTAAAAATACAAATTTTACCAATACTGTCTAAGATACAATATTGGAGGGAAAAGAGCTTTTCATATTCAGAGGCTGAAGTGCACGCAGTATTCCCATCTCTGCTCTCCTTAGACCTGCTAGATGGGCACCGGATGCTAGAGCTGGGGTAAAGGTCCTTCAGTCTGTGAAGAATATGACAGTCTCTTACTCCTTGGCTACTGATACAATGAGAAGGAGTCACAGGCTGACTGTGACTGAAATTTCTCTCCCACTCACATGTCTTCAAGTTGATGTTCAAGGTCCCAGATTGCGATAACTAGAAGTGGTTCCCACCTCAGCCCTTGCTTTCTCTCTCCACCCAAACTCCCAGACCTTCAGAAACAGACCAACCAGGTTAGTAAAATGCTGCTAAATTTAGGAAAAACACCCGCTGGAATGTTTACAAGCCAAACTCCTGGGCAGGGATCTGAGAGAACTAGCCAAAATTGCCAAAGAGAGCTGCTCAGTATTTTATCCCTTCCATGTTCTTTGTGTCTCAAAGTGTGGCATGGTGCAAACAGGGGTGAAGCTATATGGTGACAGGGTCATACACCTTTTCCACCCGTGATATACAGTAAGAATTACATTCTCCCAGCAGGCATATGCCTCCATCACTATTTACTCTCTAAGGGTTCAGTGCTAATTTCTTTTTGCTGCCTCTCCTTCTCGAATAGTTTATTCATTTCCATCAGAAGTGGCACCTAAAACAACTCCAAGAGAGTGCTACAGCCTCACCATCCCTCCTTTTGTTTCTTTATATCTTGGCTTAATTGTCCTTAGTGAAAGTCTAGTTGCTCTCTTTGAAAAAGTAGAGCACATAGATAGTACTATGTCACTTTATAGCAAATGCCAAGTTAATTCATTACTTTAAAATCAAGGCCTTTTTTCCTAGGCTCTTATCATCACTGTCACAATTGTGCCTTGTGCTATATTTGACAATTAGCACATGAAGTAGCATTCGACACGTTGCTGGTACTATCAAAAAGCCATGCTTAGCACATGTACAAACACACCACTTGCATTTGGGGAGCCTTTGAGGAACGCAGATCACTTTAATCTGTTCAGAGGGATATCAGTCCAGCAGCAGTAGCTGACTTTCAGGGAGGATTAGGCAGCAGGGAGTGTACCATAAATGGAGGAGGGGGAAAAGTAACATCAAAAACATCCTAAAGCAAAAAAGCAAAACACAAAGTCTTCAGGGGGGGACAGGGGGATTCAAGCGCTAAGAAATTCATAAACAGTTATGAGTAAGTCACTTGTACAAAAATCAGGAAGATTAATATTTCACAGTCCAATTACTCCAACTGCCGTTGTGTTCTTTTACCTAAGATCTTACTAGCATCTCTTGAGTTTTTTTCTCTTCAGCTTTTAATTTCCATAAAATTAAATTTCTATAATATTAATGGGTATTCCTATCAAATCTGGCTTTTATATTTTTCTTTCCTTTTCTCTTCAAAAGTAGGAGCAAACGCTGATGCTATGCTATGTTCTTGTCCTGTGAAATTCTTCACAATTGTTGCTTAACTCAAAAGGTCAATGCCAAGGATTCGGCGACTACTGTGCGTTCAAACCAACCACTATGTCCACAGCACTGCATCATCAGAATATTCTGTGATTCTGATTCTGTCAGGTGGCTGCCAATGGTATGAAACCCATCAGGGAAACAGTAACAGAGGCAGACATATGAAAGATGAGCTGACTGGCTTGCAATTTCAGAGCCACCAGAGGTCTCATAGGATAGTAAAGAATTTAGGAGCTCACAATAACTTACTTTTATGTTTATCTAAGGTTAAATGAGATATAAGAATAAAACCCAACTTCAGTGGTTTTTAAACCAGCCTTTGCAGCAACTAAGTAGACTCCATATTACCCTACTGACATAGTGCACCTGCCTCAACTGATGTTCCTTGAAGTTGAATAAATTAACACTAAAAGACAAATGTATGCCATACCTTTAAAAAATACAGCTATCCTCCCACAAGCTGAGACAGCACTATAAAAAAAAGTTAACTTTATAAAAAAGTATTGCAGATTCTGAGGCTAATCTCTTTCTAAAAATAAAGAAATCCACCACAGAGGAAACACTGTTGTTCCTGGGTTTTCTTTTCTTTTTTTTTAAGATTTGCAAACACTTCTTACAATGGGAAAAAAACTGCATAGACACCTTCATATTTCTTATTAAATACCATAAAATAAATGTTGTGAAGACTAACCTGTGGAAGCTTTGTGCTAATTAGAGTTGAACCAATTAAACTGCTGATAGAACCAGAAAAATGGCAACATACTCAATCCTTAACTTTGTCAGAAGACGGGTATCAGGCACTGTATTTGCTAGAGAGAGATCCAGACAGCACCAAGATAAGCTGTGGTTCACTTGCCCCAGACCAGTACCTCATTTGTCATACCAGGTTCTGTCCTAATCTGTTAACAATTCCATGCTGAGGCAAAGCTGTTTCACAAAATGAGTGACTGCAGCTGTATTACTTTATTGACACTGTGCTAATGGCTATTAAGCGAAATTTCTCTATTTTTTTGCTGGCACAAGCACTGTCAGTCAGTGTCTGTCATCAGCTGGAACTGACTGACATGTCAGAGTGCAGAAAAATGTTATAAATAATATGCTGGTATTATTTTAAATTTCTTCTCATTTTGTAAACTCATAAAATTTTTCAAGGGACATTGTATTTAACCCCATTTTCTTTTCTCATGTTGGATATCACAGGAGCACCACATGTAACTGATAGGCTTTGAAATCTTCTGTGGGCAAGTGGAGCAGTAAGAGTGAAGCAAATTTTTAATTATACAGTAGATATTCTGGGGAGCTCTGGGGACATTGGATATCTCCACATGAAAGCTGAAATGATCTTGATAAAGACAGTGCCTTGAGTATGGACTCCTTTGCCTGCCCATTCTTGTACTGCCACATGGGACACACGAAAATAAATCTGGGGTTTGACGTACTTTTTCCCCCTCACTCTTTTTTCTCATCTGCTCTTCTACCTCAGTTAATTATTATTTACAACAGCATTTTGTGACACCTTCCTCTTAGATTACGAATATGTGATACTTTATGTTGTACTAACCTATCAAACTTCCTAACAACCTAGCAAAACTTCATTAGCTTTACCACTTTTCTTATAAGGCTTCCCTCTTTTTCCTTTTCCCACATCTAAGAGTGATTTATAGTTACATAAATATTTGCTACATTCGCCTTTATCTCATTTCCTCTCAGTAACTGTCATTTTGCTCTCCCTGAAGTGTATTTCTATATTAATCCTTCTTTTAGCTAGTTATAGTAGAATTTTATCTTTCAATGTCCTTTCCAACTAATTTCCAAAAATAACAAGAAGTGTATAAAATTGCACCGAATCAACAGCATTGATAACTCTTTCCCACAAATAGTTTATGTGACCTAATAAACCCCACATAGTAACAGCTTTCTATTCCCTGCCATTTACTAAGTGTTATCCTACATATTGAGCAATCAAAGAGAAGTTCTAAAAGTCTGTCTCTAGTGCATTATTTTTGTATCAGTCATTCTCTATTTACCACTTTGCAGCTCAGAATAGTGTATTTCATCACATACTTAAGCCCATCTTTTTTCTCCTTGTACCAAGCGGAAAAAAATAGTTTAACAGAATTACTTCTCAGGAGCATATAATTTTAAAGGGATAAAAACTGAATTCCTGGCCATATTCACCAACATCCTGTGATTATTCCATTGTAGAGGAAAAGAAAGTATTCATCAAATGGTGGTACACTTGCATAATTTACCTGCATTCCCCCCTACTATTTGGCACACTCTGTTCCTCTCCCCATGTACCTCTCCCTGGAGAAATTCACCTTTCTTCTATCAAGGCCTGACTTTCAGTACAAAGTCATTCTTAGAGAATGATAAATACAGACAAGCATTCTATAGAATAAAGCATTGTTCAATACAAAGAGACTAAAAATATTTGGTGAAAATATTCTTTTAAATGTACATACTCTTCCATCACACATGCAATACATTCTTTGCATCCCTGGAGGCATCTGTGAGTCTAACTTTCTTTGGAATCCAATTTTATGCCCATATTAACTTGAAAAACTTCTTTTAATAATAGAAACACTCCTACTACATTAAACAGTTCTCTCAGTGCTCCTTTCACAGTGCCATCTGGCTTGACCTTATAAAACACAATTCATAGCCTGGCTTGTGTACAGCAGGAGAGTAACTGAGACATCGGCTCTGAAAATCTCTGAAGTATTCGCTGTGAGTCATTCTTCCTTCTTCCAGGTTGGACTTCCAGCAACAGAGACCTACAAACGTTTGCTCCAGACCCAGTGTTGTTACTTGACCCTTCCCCACAGATCACGCAGCAGAATAAACATGAGCAGGCAGCAGAGCAAACAGCAGAGCTCGCAAGGGAACCGTGTCTCACGGCCTGACGAGCCGGTGCCAGACGACCGTGTGAGTGTTGTGAGGAAACCCAGCCCAAAGACGCTCATTCTGGTTTGTGTACAGATGAGATGAGTAATCCTCCGTACCCGAGGGCCTTCTGCACGATGAAGCTGGCTTTGAAACTTGCCCATCCCGACCACTGCCACTCCAGAACCCAGGTAGGATGGGAACAATGGGAAAGCCATGTCCTCCCCGATCATGGGGAATGCAACACAGACAAATCTGCATATAACCTCCCCAACCAATGTCCACTGAGTATTTTGCCATTTCCTGCAACAACCAGAGGAGCCCTAATGTGCCACAAGCAGAGAGCAGAAGGCATTACCAAATGCTCTAGGCCATCCATGGGCTTGTTTATGGTGAGAGTCCTATGCAATCCTAGGATCACACCAAGATGTTCCCATTAACTCAGTCTCAGAGTGAATTCCTTGCAACTGTAGCACTCAGCTCTGTATTTTCAACAAGTCTACATGTGCACAGCTCCTAACATCCACTTCCCTAGTCCAGCTCCTCTTCATGCTGCCCATGCTCCTAACATATAGTTAATAATGTTCTTTGATGTTCCACACAGACTCCAATTCAACTAGCTTTAAGACTGCAAGCCCTGCAATTCCTAACAGTAAACATGTGTAAAAAATAGCAGCTTGATATTTTTGTAAATTTAAGCATATGAACAATTATTGTCTTAACGACAGGAATTGTTTGTAATATCCACGTAGGTTTTGTTTGTTTGTTTGTTTTAAAGACACAGACTAAGAAGCTTAAAATTACCACACACCTGTATTGTATACAAGAAAGTATTCTGGCAGACAAAAGAATCTATTTTCACAGAAAGCATTTTATATTTAACATGATGTGCTACCCTGGTGTGTTTCATATCAACAATATTAATACCTTTTGAAAGCAGTATCATATTCTTTCTTACAAACCAGACAAATGTCTGCAAAGGGGCAGGAAATATCAACAGCACCTCCACCTCCTCATTCAAACACATGTATTTGGAGTAGTCCTTTATAAAAAATATTGGCATATACTATTCTTGTAGTAACACCGGTTTTCAACAAAGACACTACCTTCAGTTAACATTTTTATAATACTTTGGATATCTTACAGTTGATGTCCTTAACTTAATCCTGAAACTTTTTATTATGGGAATAATACAAATTTAATTCTGCAAATTTAATAACATACTGATATTTTAACATATAAAAGAATTTACTGTAATGGATTGAAAGGAAATCAGCAAATGACCACAAAAACAAACAAAACCCCCTAATAATTCAGACTTTATTAGAAAATAATAATCTTTATTCTGTAGCCGTGACTAGAAGTGCTGCTATTTAGCTTTATTCTGCATACATGTGTGAGCATGCATACACTTATAGATAAACCACATTATTCAATATCCCTTGCAAGTGAACACCAGGATTCTCACCCACCTAGTACTCTCCATACCCCATCCCCATGGAAACATAATGCTATGGACTGTCCTTGACAAGGCAATTCAATGTAGAAGACGAAACATAGCCAGGTATTTCCACAACCAGACAAATGGGATATTAAGGATCTAGCAATAAATTAAAGTCCTCTTGTGCAGATGCTCCTGCAGCTCTGTGAATCCCAGTAAATCTTCCTTAGCCCTTGATAATATGCCTCACCAGGACACAGAAAGCTATAGTCAGTGAACTATCCCAGAGGGGAATGGATGAAGAGGAACTTCATAAGCCTGCCTTTTTCATTCCTCTTCTTGGTCTGTTTGTGCTCTCTGATCTTCCCAATTAGGTATCAATCTGAAGTACAGCAAATGTACTTCAGTGGGAGGTTTTTGGTGAATGGCTAAACAATTGAAATAACAAAAATTCTTCAGAAAAAAGGAAATTCACCTAATTCACAATTAGAATTCAGAAAGATGATTACACAAAATGGTTCTTCACCGTTTTTAAAATAATGTGGTTTGAATTCTGAAAATATCCTTTTGTTCTGACTTTTTTGTAATAAAAGAGTTTCAAATACTGTTATTCAGTTCTTCTGTGGATAGTACCATTCAGATACCTGATGCCTCTCTTCTCTCCCTCATGCATTTTCTCTCTTCAAAAGCAGCAGATGGAAGACATCTCCCCTGTGGGGAGTTCATGGCACAGTCAGACCCCAGACTTGGTTCGTGTACTTGGCGCAGACCCTCTGGCTGTGTCTGAATTTGTAAGATCTGCTTGCACCAAGAGCAGATCAGTAGCCTGAATGAGACAATGCTGAAGGCCTACACCTACACAGCATGTAGTTCTGCAGCTTTGCTTCAGGGAAGACAGTATGATTCCCCGGACCAAATATTCCCACACTGCACAGAGTCTGAACCTGTCTGACTGCGTGATTCACTGGTTCAGAAACATTGACTTAGCTACTTCCAGAAGGAATCAGCTTGTGCACACCAAACCCAGCCTGTGACGTAAACCATGGTGTGATAAGTGAGGAGGAGTGGGCTTGCTCCAAAACTGTGCTACTGCTCTGAACTGGAATGTTAAAAGCAGTGCAGCCACAGACAGCTAGAAATGTCTCTGCCAACACAGTACCTGGAGCAGGTCATTTTTCATTAACAGGACAATAACAGCCTTGTCTACTGAGTATTTGGAAAACCATTCCAATACCTGCAATGTTGGCAGCCATCATTTACACATGTTGAAGATTTATCCATTTCTAGATCTGTCTTGCTAACAGTTAACAGAGATGCATGATCCTGGCTTCTAAAGATATATAAGAAGAAAGAAGCAGTTTCTGATTAGAAATTTTTAAAGAAATCACTGGGGCACAAGACTTGTGCATGGGCTTTTGAAAATTTCCCTTGAAATAACCTTAGAAGTTCAATGTATCATACATCCACTTCATTTCAAGACATATTCTGGATTGGTATACATAAAATTTAGCTTTTTAAAGCATTCCCAATAGGATTCAAATTTGCACCAGTTAGTTCGAAATACCTTTGAACATAACTGATTTAATTCTCCATAGCACTGCACTGGTTCATGGTGGTGTCACTCCACGAATTTCATCAGTGTTGTGGTCCAGAAAGATGGATAGAGTAATGGAACAAGGAGACAAAAGCTGCACCTTTATAGCTATGGCCTGAAATGCTGCCAGGGGATGGTCAAACTGTCAGTTTTTATTCAGCAGTAGAAAATGGGTACAGAGTAACCTAGGGATTCTCTCAGGAAAACATGTGCATTTTCTCAGACTCTTCTGCTGCCTTGCAGATGTCTGTGCATCAATTAATTCCTCCTTTCCTTACTGTGCTTTCAAATGAGACCAAAGCTCTACCAAGCTGCTTTCCTCACAGGTAAATGTAGCTTGGATTTACCTTCTGGACTCAGCAGCTGGAGTGACAGTCTGTGGGCAGAGAACTGTCAGCACACAGTCCTCTCCTAAAGCCCTCTTTTGCACTGATGCACCATCACCTGAATTACAGATCAAATCTGCTTCTGATGTCTGACTGTGAGTTAAAATTAAATACATCAAAAGTAGAATTACTGCTTTTAAAGTAACAATTTGTTCTCAAAACCAAACATTTATTCTTAAGCAAAAAAAAAGAGGGACTATGAAACACTAATCTTTCAAAACAGCCAGAATATAAAAGCATTGGCATATCCATAAATTCAGGGCTTCAAAACTTGCATGATTAAGTTGTCACAAGGGACTATCTCTGTAACGGAAATTATGGTTGACTTCTAACAAATATCAAAATGCATTTAATTAAACCCCAAGTGGAAGAAGATCCTCCAATGGGAACCATAACAATATAATGATTAAAAATTCTAATGTTGACAATTCTAATGTTGATCTTTTTAATAAATTAATTGCTTGATATACTTTTATTCATTTAGTTGCAACTATGTGAAAAGACTAAGCATTGGCCAACTTAATGCTTAGAGGGTAAGAGAAATGTAAGTCAAGATTTCCTTCAAAATAATTCTAAAATTCATACTTAACCAAGATTTTACTGCTTAGAAAAGGCATAACTATGTTTTCTGTAAATATTCCCTAACCATGGAGGTGCTTTCTGCTTGAAATGTGTCTCTGTCTCATCAGTATGATTTGGATGCAGGAGGGTCAAAGCTTAGCAGAACACATTTTCTTGTGTCAAATAAAGGGGAAGAAAGGAAGCCTGAAAACCTCTGTTATTAAAAAGTGATGGTTATGGCAGGTAGTGTTATGTAACACAACGTGCCCAATAACACAATGCAGAGTCCTTCTGTGATGTGGATGTCAAAAATAAACAAACAAGAAGGTTGCTGGAGTACATGCACTGGGGTTTCAAGCTGGAAGCATACAGGAATATTGTTTTGATGCTCCCTTCTTCCCATTCTCTTCCACAGAAAGCAAAGCAATCACGATTCATTTTTTGTTTGCTCACTTCTACCACATGCCACGCTTTTTAGAGCTTTTACACTTTTATGTATTTTCTAAAGTACAAACATCCTGGAAGAGGTGCAAGCTAAATTCAGAAAATATGACATAGAGGGTCAAAGGTAGACCGCAAGAACCAAAAGTCAAATAGTTGTCCCCACAAGCAGAGGTGAAAGAAGGATGTAATCAAGAGTTAGTTGTTAGCAGTTTAGCAGCTACTTATATTCAGTCAAGATTAAGAAAAATAGAAGCAAATACTGAAGCAAGATGATGGTTTTCTTCACATACAAGCCTATATGATTTTTTACTATGATTCTTGACTATGCTCCTAAACATCTCAAGGTGGTATCAAACCACTGTTGTAAGGCCAAGGGTGCAGATTGCAGTTACTATGGCAGGATGTGAAAGCCAGACATAAAAAAGGAAGTATTTTAGAACCTACAGCAAAACACATATATCTCCTAAAAATCTTGATTGACAGCCACTTATTTTTACTGAGAAAAGCAATTGCACAAATTCTTGCCTAAAGCAAAGGACTAACTGCACATAACATTTTTTGAGAGCTCTAAAACACGAATTGGAATGCACTAATACTTATAATCAAGGACTCCCCCCTCAAGCAAAAAAAAAGAAAAGCTGTAGAGGAATTCAGTATGCTGGTTATGTCTACATATCTACAAAAGAAGATACAACAAAAGCTCTGAGTACAATCAATAGCTTATAAATTCAAAGCAAAGCCTTACTTCAAAAAACAAAGGCAGACCTAAAAAAAGCTGCTGATTTATAAAAAACATTATTTGAAATCAGCAAGGAATTAAAGCAAAACATTTCTCTTTCTCTTATTCTTTGCCTATGCAAAGCATACACAGGCTCTAACACACATAATCAATTATGGAGAAGGCTGCAGCATCTGAAATATTTCCTCCTTGCAAGAAACACTGAAGTTACAAAGATTCCCTTCAGTTCAGTTCATTTCCTTCAAAGTGTCACCACAGTCTGTGCCCAAGAAGTACTTAAACCTTTCTACAAATACGGTTAAGCTCTCCAGCACAGTTACAAAGCAGAATCTCTAAATTTGCAGAAATACCAGTTAAGGCTCACATGGGACAGATCTACATCAGTTACATGCAAGAGCTAGAAAATGAGCAGACTAAGCTCAAATGACACTCAATAAATAAATAAGTATAGTGATGCTATAAAAGCTAGCAGCAGTTTTAAAGATTTTTGACTGTGCTGTGCCCAGCTACACCCCAGAGAACCAACAGAGCAATGTAAAGCAACAAAAAACCCAACGTCATTATTAGATTTGGTCATCTGCAATCTGTGTTCAGGACAGATTTTTCAAAATTGTATTCTCAGTGTTTTCAGTCTGACTGGGCAGATATGCGTGAATATTAGATCATACCATTCATGTACTGCATATAACTCGCGAAGGATGATTAAGATCAAATTTTTGGGTTCTCAGTTATGGGATGTAGAATGGCAGGTGTTTCATTGGAGCTTGTTTTTCAGTGAAAGCTTAGCCCTTCTTGTAAATCAAATCCCTTAAATTTCTTTTTCTTCTCTTCTCTCTTTGCATATCTCAAATTTTAAAAATCCAAAAGCATTGATCAAATAGAGTTTTTACTCTCTACTGCTAATTGGTACAATATCAGCTCTTGTCACACTCCATTAAAATGGGTTTTATTCAACACACTTTACTGTACCCAGAACTTCTGCATCTTTTCTTTTCTTAAAGGTATATCTTAAAGATATACTACAAATATCCAAGCAAAAGAAAATGGTGTGCTGAAGTGAACTATTTAAATTGCCTCTACTCTGTGTAGCTGAGAAGTTTCTTCAAAAATCTTTTCAAAAGTCTTCAATGACTTCAACTTCTTCAAAACCCTTAACGATAAAATATTTGTTTACAAGAGGGTAGAAATCCCCAGATTTATTATTTAATCAGGAGAACATAAAGGGAAGTTTGTAAAAGATCAAAGAAATGATGATGCAGTAAGAAAAAAGTAAGCTACATAAATTGGAGAAACATTTAAAAATACGTATTATATTCCTGTTACATTTCTGTGTATGCATAACAACCAAAATCCCAACCAAAATCTTTGAGAACATGCAAGTATTTCATCTAAGGAGGTCTAATGTTCTATTCAATAAAGCACAGGTGACTCTATTTGGCTTCCTGGTTAACACTGCTAAAAAAACCCCAAACCCCAACCAGCCAAATAAAACAAAAACATGCCATCTAAATTTAATTAGAACTCTGATGCTCACATCTGAGGTTGATAGGAGCTTTGTTCTTCACTGAAATAAGAGCATAATAAAAGCCATTTAGCATAACCAGCAACACTTTGTTATAAATGTATGTGACCTAATATGAGTGACCCAAAATTCACCTACTTCAGTATCTTAATATTACATACAACATCAGATACAGCAAGCATAACAGAATCTGCTACTTGGAGTGAACAAATAAGGTAAGAGTAATGGCATTTATTTTAATTAGCAGGCTGGGTATTTCTATGATGTCTCTGGCATCTCAGTGCCAATTTTCCTGATATGTACTATTTTATCAAGCCATCACAAGTGTATCCTTAAAGGCAATTATAGAATTACATAACTCAAGCTCTCTAAGATCCCGTCAAGTCAGTGAAAATATTACTCTTCCACACAGAGGGGTATCTTCCTCAAGCTTGGACATATGAAAACACACTATTTAGGATTCAAAGGTTTCCTTCGGATATTCCTCCCACAGCACCAACAATTTATTCTTAACAATTGTTTTGTGGATTCTTCTACTTCATTCCCTCAACAGCCTGTAAGATGTTTGCAGGTCACCAGCTAACAGTAGACACGCCGTAACACTGCACAGAGAAGCAACTGCATAGAGAAACTACTTCACCCTTCACCTCTGCTCCTCCTGCTTTTCTACCTTCTGCTAATGCAGCAATCCATCCCATAATGCATGCAAGCAATGACTACACACACCCCCCCCTGTTTTCGTGAGAGGCTTTGTGCTGGCACATCCAGATAGGACGTCATGGCAACTGAAGCATTTCTGAGAGCATCAATATTGCTTGAGAGCCGCATGGCCAGTAACATTTACCTCAGCTTACATTAGGCCTAACTATGCAGCAACAATTCCCGCTTCATTTCACATTTCCAGGTGTTGCTAAAAGAAAAGGAACTATGAAGGTGTCATTACAGTACTGTCCTCTGGAGACAAACTTCGCCATTCATAAGCAAAATGCTTATTCACTCAAATACTGCTAAACACATACTATCTCTGTTACTTTTTTCACCAATATGAATTTTAAACCTGATTATACCACACTTTGCTTAGGTAGCAGCAAAATTCTTACTTTTTTAAAAACAAAATCAGTTTCAGATTCTCCAATATTGTTAATTTAATCTTCTTTTTAGATTTCCAATGATCTTTTTCAGTAAAATTCTCAACCTCAGTTAATTAAAAATCATCTGCCTCCCTTAAGGCTTTCGCTCAGTCTTCTGAGTATAAGAGCACCAAGTGCATTGATTTATATTGACTCTAGAGCACGTGGTATTCTTAATTGTCTGCCAGAGAGCAAAGAATTCATTGGCATATTGCAAAGATATCAGGTACCCTAGCATAGAAATTTATTGTGCATATATATAAAAAAATCAATATGCTCCTGCGATAAACCATATCTTTTCCATGCCAGCCCCAAACCATTTGTCTAAAGCAGGTGACACATAGAATACTTACTGTACATTGTGCTCTTGCTGCTATTATTCAGTAGCATTATCATTTTCTCCCTTCTGCTCTCAGAATTTGGATTCTCACAGGCATCAAGCTTGGGAGACTTTTAAGCTTCTTAAGACTGAATATTTAAAACTCATTTTCAGTAAATGGTTTAAACAATACCTAGCAATTTATCTCAACAGCTTCTTCATTCAGACTTCACTTAAACACTCAATCTCAGAATTAAATTTCACCCATTTTTTTTCTTTTGAAATGAACATAATCAAAACCTGCAATCAGCACTACAATAGTTTGTCAGGGCTGCATCCTGGGCTGTCTGTAACAGACTGCGAAGCTTACACATATCTCCCTCTCTTTAATCAGGGTACCTCCCCTGTCTATTCTTTGTACTGTTCCTTTCTTCCCCTCCCCTCTGTATTTCAGTTCAGTGACTAATAGTTGTGAAGTGACAGACTTCAGGCTTGGAAAGTAAATTCCATGATGGACTATGGTCCATGTGGCACTTGGGTTAGATGTCTGACCAGATGGGCAGGAGTTATTGGAACAAACAAGGTTTGGGGTTTTTTTAACTTTCCTCCCCGCTCCTGTTTGTAGAAATAGTCTTATTCTTCAAAGAGTGGAAGTTGCTATAGTACTGAGGACTTGTAACATCAATTTTTGTTGCTTGTCTGTTTCTTCAAAAATCCTGTTAAATCTGAACCTCAGTATTATATGAAAAATTAATTCCCTGGCCTAACCATGCAAAAATAATTGGATTTATGTAGTGTAAAGTGGATGATGGGACATTTGTTATCAAAAGGAACTACCAGAACACTTATCCTATACCATGTAGTATCTCCTCTACTTTCATTTTGTCCTTTCTTCTCCCTTCTGTAAGGCAAATGTTTATGTTTCTTTTAAAAAGAAAGCTGCTAATGAAATCTCTCATTTTTATCTATTAGCTTATATCCAGATCAGAACCAATGACTATTTTGGGCAAGAAGGCACCTTGAGATTGTCAGTGGAATTGTGAGAGCATCAGCATTAAATTCCATGATAATTTTTACATCCTCCAGTACTTACCTTGCACAGGTACAGTTTTTGCTGAGGCATCTTCCTATCTATTTCCCATGAGTTTTCAAACTCAGTACAGCACACCTGACTAGGTTCCTCTATCCAGGTGACATTGCACAGCATTTGTCACAAGGGAAAAAAAAAAAAAAGGGAAAAAACCTTAAAAAAAGGAAAAAGAAATCCCAATCTACTCAGAGCTTGAAATAAAACCATTACCAACATCCTTGCAGACACATTTGACTTCATCTAACCTAAATCCTTCTGTTGCTTCTGAACACTTTGCCATTAATTTCTATATCAGTTTAATAAGTTAAAGAAAGTTATTTAATATGAAGCCCCATATGCCTCTAGCCAAAGCTGAAAATTCACTGGTTGTTCCTACCCCTTAACTTCAGTTGCAGTTTCTAATCTGTAACACCTCTTTATTCCTACCTCCTGATAACATCACAACCTTTTCTTCAGTTTTTTTTAATGAGAATTTTTTTTCCAGAAGTTTTTTGGAAATCGATACAATTAATACTCTGGAGTTAGGCAGAGCAAATAGCAAAAAGGTTCAAGACTCAAAATTTAACTCTGGCACCTGAAGTTTGATATAAACTATAAATGTTACGGCTACTGTTTTTTCAAATGTTTAAACAAACACTAACGGATTAATTGAAATTGGACACAATGCCTCAATAATGCAATTCTCCACAGCACTGGTTTTGTTCTTTCTCCATTTGCTAAATGGACAACATTTACTCAACTTCTCTGTAGGGCACCATCACAACTACGTGTGAAAAGTGCTATAGGAGATACACATAGCGGATGCGTCTTAATCTATTCTGTGTTATTGCATGTTGTTGCTAGAGATAATGGCATTAAAAAATTAAAAATGTACTTTAATCTCAATAAGGTAAGATGATTCCAAAGCTACTATAATTTCTCATTTTATTAAATGAGGGCTAACATAACAAATATCTAAAAATATTTTTATTATAGTAACAAAGTAACAGCACTCAAATACTCTTCAAATTAATGAAAAAATACATGAAGCACTGCAGTCTGTAGAAAATCACCTGAATTCCAAACCACATTAAAATGTTTTGGTAGGTGGCAAGGTTATCTTCTGAACCATGAACTACCTCATCATGTGTTCTTTTGTTCAGACATGCCTAAGAAAATTTAATCTCCCTCAAACATAAAAGATATACTTTTCCCATGCACATTTAAGCTTCTATAGGAGAAAATGTTACAATCGAAACTATTTTAAGAACTTAATTTAAGCTACTGTAGCTTCATTTTCTGGCTCTGTGTAGGCCTAAATAAATAATTTTCTACGTATTTGTGATCTGGTCAGAAATCTTTTCAACCTTTAGTAAGCAAAAATGGCTATCAACATTTGAATAAAGAAGCAGAATAAAAGTGCTTTAATAGTCTTCCCAACTGGCTGAAATTACCTTCCCAAACGTAACAACAACATGAATCACAAACTGGGCAGTAGGTGCACATTCAGATGAATTTTACATCTTTGCAAAACCTTGCTGAAGCCACTGAAAGGCTCCAGCTGGATCCAAAAACCTTTCAGGTGAGGCTCAGCCTGAGACACAAATGCTCATACCAAAACATAACTCTGCTTAAGGCACACGGTTTCCATTAACACTTCCTCTACGATGGATTGCATTCTCTCTACCAAAAAATTTATATTACAAGTGCCCTAAGGTTGGTAGGTATGTTTGTTGTCTTTCTTAAAATTAAGAAAACATGTTACATGTGGAAACAACAGTGTGTTTCGACAAATATATACATGTACGTGTATAAAAAAATTGAACTTATCAACACAGTCTCACATGCGGCTTTGCTGCTTAGTCACGAAGGATCAGAAGCCTCTGTGCACCTTTTCTCAGCAAATGTGATAATTTCATTATTTATTCTTTTTCTAAATAGTAATAACACAGCTTTTAAAGGAAATCTAGTAATAGTCTCATACTAAGAAAAGTGATCATCTACTCCTATTTTTCTGCCTGCCTCTATTTTTAAAAATCAGTATTTAATCCATTAAATACATTGCCTCTTACTGTTCAACAGTTTCATTTCCTCAAGGGCTTCCATGGAGTGAACTCATTGAAAACCCTTTAAATCCCAGTGTAGTACAGCAACTTGATCACCATAATTCACGTGTTTCTCGGCTCCTTCAAGGCCCTCCACTCGATTTGTAGGGAGCGACTTTGCCTTCAAAATCAGGTGGATTCCTCCCCAGTATTCCTGGTTTGAGATGACTATTTTCTTTATCAACTTCATCATTTATTCAACAGAGAAGTCAGCCTCCCTGGTGTGCAGCTTCCCCATTCCTGCATCCCCTTTTAGAAACCAGCATCACATATCAAATCCATTAATTTTCCTGGTATCAAGAACAATTTAGGAGACAATTTTTGTATCACAGTTCAACCATTTCATTTTTGAGTTCCTGTGGAACCTGTGAGTAATTGCCATCTGGTTCTGGAGACTAATTTCTCTTTACTGATTTAGTCTAAAACTTACTGTTGACACTTCCAATTAAGGCAGGCCCTCACACAGTGAGAGACTGATGTGAAAACTCTTCTAAACATTTCCAGTAAAAAAAAAAAAAAAAAAGAAAAAGAAAAAGAAACCCAATGCAAAAAATTTCTTTTGCAGTCATTAACTGACTTTATCTTCCTGTAGTGTTCCTTTTTCATCCTCCTTTTCAGATAACACACTCGGAGACTCTGCAGAAAGCTCCCTCCTGTTATCTCTGCACAAAACTCTGTGGGTTTGTTGTTTTTTTTATTACTACCCCCATCTTTAAAGTGCACTTTAGCTGCACTAATTCACTGGCAAGTTCAGTCACCCATGTTACAGAAAACCAAAGGAAGTAATCAAAATTGAACTGCTAGTCATTCCACAAAGAAACTTAATTTTCATTTCAAATCCTAGTAATAGGCTTCTACTTCTCTACCTGCACATTTTGATTACCAGAAAACCAGTTAACACAAACAGCATCCTTATTGCCATCTGAATTGATACAAATGGAATAGTTTACACCTCCAAAACATCATTTCAGCTTTTCTGCAAATTCAGCAAACATGACTTAATTGGTTTGGTTCTAACCGTGGTTTCCAAAGCATTCTCCATAAAGCAGATCCATTTGTTTTCCTCATAAAGTGTATTCTACCAAAGTGGTGGCCAAATATTTTGCTCAGAGTTTCAAAATCAAAGGGGATATGCCTGCGGGAAATCCTTCATTTATGAAAATAATCACATTCCAAGAAAATGCCAAAAGTATTTCAGAAATGAGTAATCTACTATCACTGACTTACAGAAGGACACCATCACCTACGCAGGAGCTTTCAAATGACTGGAATAAGACACAATCCTGTATTCATGGAACATACTGAAGTCTTCCAGAGCTGATGATAAGATGAATAATAGCAATAACGAATGATGCACTGCTATTTTTTCATTACTGAGTAATTCGCTTTAGAAGTCATTAGGCAATTTGAGTTTAAAATGAGATGCTGAGCTGCTGCTGCTGCTATTTTTTTTTTTAAGTTTCAGATTCCTGACTTCAGCCAGTAGTTATGTAATACTGTAAAAACAGATCCCTCTGGTTTCCAAGAATAGTTTTACTGAGTATACAATTAACTAAGCAAAAGAACCCAGGGGTTCTGCAAATGACATTCTGCTGTTTATTTTTTTATTATTTCTCCAGTAAACATGATTATTTCACCAATAAACCTTATTAGCTGAGGTACTATATAACACCAAGAAAATAAAGACTGAAAGTAATACTTTGCTTCTGCTCTTGATTGCATACCATAATGTTCTGCTACATTACCTGCTGCAGAAAATTAAATTATATGCTTACGTTAATTTTCTCACCTGCCAACACTGGAAAGAAGGCTATTATATGAAAGAAGTTCATTTATATCAAAGGTTATTATTAAGTAAAGATTGGCAAAAGAAACTGCAATTACCATTTTATTGGCTTTCATTAGCAAAAGAAAACAGAAGAATATCTATTACTACCAAGTATTCTCGGACTAAGTCAGTAACTTTTACTCTGCTCTTTAAGCTTGCAAACAGGCAACATAAATGTTTACTTGTCAAGGTAAATTCAGTTACAATGTCAGCTTCCCTTAAGCCAATCTGTTACATTCTGGACAGAACTACTGTAAAGCTATGGGAGATTTTATCACCTGCAGGGATTGAGAAAGCTGTTGTAGAACTCCTCCAAGAGCCCTGCAGGGAGCACAGAAGCTCATCCAACAGGGAAGGAACCAGGGACCTGCACAAGTGATGCGAGTTCTCAAAGCAAACTCTCAGACCACCCTCTGTTAACAGGATTGTCTTCTTGGATCTACCTTATCTTAATTCAGAAAAAGAACTGAAAAGCAAGGGTAAAATACTAACAGGTCCATCCTTTCTGGGCCTAAGCACTTTCATCTCATGTAAATCCACCTGAGCCCCTGTATGCAAACAAAGCTACTCAAAGATTGCTTTGTTCCTACCTGGATCTCTATTTCCTCTGTGCAGGAAAAATTGACTTTCATCACTTTTGCAAAATGGAGGTACAGAGAAGAACATTGGTCCTCAAAAGGACTCTATTTAAAAATTCATTTATAATGAATTTATAATGGTAAATTAAAAAAAAGTAAATCAACAACCCTACCACTGTGACATAACCAAAATAAAATGAATCTTATTAAAAAATAGACATATTAATTGCAAATTCCTGTGTAATATTACAAAAAGAAGGCAGAAAACTGAAAGAGCTAAGTCCAGCACAGCAGGACAGAACTGCTTCATTTGATCAGTATGGAAAATTACATTAATACCACAATAAAGACTGACAGATAAAGCAGCATTCAAGAAGCTTCATTACTTTTAAAACACCAGTTTACTCTTCTTTCTAAACTGATAGATCTTTAAGGAACTAGCATCTTAGATTCCTAAGGTGAGCAAGCTAGTGCTAGGATATGTCCCTACATCAGAGCAAATGACAACTGTTTCTCAATGACATTTTTGAGTTCCTAATTTTTTAAAGGAGCAGGTTTCTAGCGTGTAATAAACAGCTCCACCTACTGTCCCAAAAGCAAAGAAAGCATTTCCCAAACCGGCACTTCCAGGCTACGGCAAGTACAACAGATCTCTTACAACGCCCCTCCATCCTGCCCCTTTGCAATGAAGCGCTATGTCTGAAAAACATGCATATCAAAGTAAGAAGAAGAAGAGGAGCAGTCATGTAAAACCCCACTCTGAAGTCCTTCAGGAAACTGAAGGACCCTGTCCTAGTCAGAAAAAGCATAAGAAACCCATGGAGATGCACACCCTCCTGTTCAGCTCTTGATTGCACTAAAAGGAAAAGATGCTCCCCAGCAGGTCCTGGTTTCTTGATGTCTTGCATAAATAGCTGATTCTCACTACCAGTGTCTGCCTCCCAGGGAGCATCTGACTGAAAAGCACTAAAGCACTACAACCAAAGGCTGACACAACCTGTTGTGGATTTTTTTTTTTTCTGAATTTTTAACATGCGAGTGTTTTGTGTCCGAGAGAGAGTGTATTCAGCAACAGCAAAAGACAACAAGCTTGAGCTTGGATCTTCTGTATGACATGGGGAACCATGCTGTACCAATCCTTACTAAATCAAGGGGCAAAATTTACTTGATCAGTTCCTACAGTCTCACAATAGCTCAGCTGTTTTGATGCGTTGGTCAGCCTTTTACTCAGCTTTTTTGAATGAGATTCTCCTTTATAAATACAACTGGAAAAAAAAGACAGACTCTACTTCCTTCTCTTTTAAGAATCACAAAAACATTCAAATACTACAGTGATATAATACTCAGAAAAGCACAATTTGTGATCTTGGAACCCCAAACTATGGTTTGTAACTCACATAATTCTTCAAAGGGGAAAGTAAGTTTATTTAACTTAACGTTTTAAAAGTTTCCTGTTTTAAGTAACCAGTAACTTCACACACACAAAACTAACCCAGACACTACTCATATGCTCTACAGGACAGTCAGTTTTGTTATGCTCCAAATTAAACCAGTAACAGCCCACCCACAACTCCTACCTTATTCTGAAGGCTTTAAGCACCTTTGAAAAAACTGAGCTATAACCTGCGTGTGAAAAAAGCAGAGCACAGCTTGTCTGGCCAGTTCTTTGGGAAACATCATGAAACTGCCCAATTGCAGTGTCCTGGAAGCATTCATCATCCTTGGGTGAGATGGTACCACTAGATTTGTCACTACAACCAGCTGTTTGAAATTATTGTGACTTAATTTGGAAAAAATATCTTTCATGAAGAAAACAAAAACACTTGGGAAGTTCTTTGGGTTTTTTTTCCTTGATTTTTGATTTTTTTTTTTTGAATAACATAAGACTAGGATGATTCAAATAAATGACACTGAAGTTAACTTTGGTGAGAGTTAACTTTTGCACATGTGAACCAACTGTCATGAAGAGTCACGTGAACTGATTGTAATACATCTACCAGAGGGAAGAGTTCTGCTGGGGATTTGAAAATAACCTGTTTTTGTTTACTTGTACCGGGAGACACTGGAGTAACGACCTTGGAGGAGAGAGTAGCACGGACCGAAAGTCAGAGTAGCAGCATACGGCTTCTCCTTCACACAGTCTTGCCACCTTCCCCCAAAGCCTCAGGCTGGATCACGAGGCACACTTCCTCACCCTGATGTTAACTGCTCCTATAAATGTCACCTGCCAAATGTGAAGCCATCAAATGCAAGGCTTAGAGCCCAGAATGCAAACCAGCAATGAACACGCCAAGATCCTTACCCTATCTCTGTCTCACCCTCACTAGAGTCTGCTTTAGCTCCTAAATTTAGGATCTGTCACTGTATCAAGTAGATGGCACTACAAGCTTTGGCTGAGTAGCAGTGGGCTGCACACTCAGAGTATATTTCAGTAGCAGTACAACCTAACTCTTAGGAAAAAGCACTGAAACCTTGTTGCCCTTTGCATGGGATGCTGGCCAGATGAGTAAGTGCAGTTACATGCAGTACACTGCTGCCAAAACATACAGAAACAGAAACTGCAAGTTTAAGACTGTAATTTTTCATAAATAGAGACTTAGTCAATAAATATGAAAACTTCTTCTATGAGGAAGAATTTATATGAAATGCCCTGTATAATATCTTTGCCCTTAATTATTAGGAGAGCAAGTGGAAATGTGCCCATTTCAAGGAAGTTACAATTTTCCCCCTTTCTCAGCAGTGAACACATGGTTGGCTGAAGCCAGGCTTCACCTCAGGCATACACAAGGACTGTCCTGATTTAAGTTATGCCTTGCCATGACAGCACTCCCCTTGCCTGCTATTATCTATCCCCTCTCAAGAACACTGAGAGAACTAAGCATGTTGACAGGTGGAGGCTGCACACCTTGCTTCGTGTTCATCAACACCACAGCGAGGAGCTCAAGCTGACTTTAAGAGGGTAGCCAGTACCATCCACACATGCAGGGCAGCACAGACTCCTCCCCAAAAGCAGTGCCCATAAACGCATTGGTGCACTGACACTGAATTTCATTTCTGCAGTTTCTGCTACTTTGCAAAGAGAGATACCTGAATTAGCTGTAACATTAGGCACTACCTGACCTGATGTGACTGCAGCAAAGCTGCAGTTTTCCTGATTTCATCTTGTTTTGATTTCCATGTCTAACGAGACAGAAAAGCTACAGCTATTCACTCACTTATGCCACTTAATATTTGTGTCACTGACCACTGCCAGGCAAAAGCTCAGCAAATTCAGCAGCAAAAAACCCCAACAATTTAACAATTCAGCTCTAAGGAAGCAGAACAGGTTTTGGGCATTTGCTTTTGAGATCAAGACTTTTATGGAGGAGATCTCCAAGTCACTGCATGTGTGATCAAGTGTCCTTAATGTGTGCCATGAACCATGAACTATTGCCTTTGCTGTAGCAGATTAAACAAATGGACCATCCACCTTTCGAAAAGTACAGTCAGAAAACACGCAAGATCCAGGGGCATGCTGTACACAACCTGGAGTTTACACAACCTGTCTCTTATAGCCCTCTGAACCCCGTGATACATGCCATCCCAGACAAAGCTTTAGCATCACTGTAATAAAAATATCTGCTGCAAGTAACACTAATGTTAGCAATCTTACGCTTTGCATGTGTCTCAGTTTGAATAAATTTGGTCAATCCTCATTTTGTTCTTTCTTATGGATAAACTAGGTAAATTCTGTATTTCTTCAGATAAAATGTGAAATACTGTACAATCCTGGCAAAACCTGCGTCTAAAAGTCAGTGAAACATACATACTTAACACACAACATACTTAAAAATTCATGTAATTTCCTCTATTTTTTGTAATGTCTTCTTTTGCTTAGTACAATATAGCAATTCAGTAAAGGTACCTTAACACTGAATGTAGGTTGGTGTTTTGTGAGAGCATTAATTTATCAGAAAGAACAAGCTACCACATTTTGATAGATTTAGTATTTACTTTCATTATAGACTTTTATTCTCATATATTGTAACATGATTAGCTGCATAACTCCAATATTCTCAAAAATTTCAATTTATAAGACAAAAAGTGTGTGGGGGGGAAAGAAAACATACTCAGCACCAAGATCAATGTGCATAAAATAACGTAGTTTTGTTTTGGCACTTCATTATTAAAAGAAAGAATGAAAGCTCTGCTGTACTGAAAAAAGTAGCAGTAGCTGTTTAGATGCCAAGCTTTAATGGTTCCATATGTCTTATCAACTAAAAATCCTGAGCTTTTTAAATTCCAGAGGGGGGGAAAAAAGTTCACAGCAGAAATCAAATTCATGCTTTTGTCTTCTTACTCCCCCCCACCCCAAACTCTCCCCCCACCCCCTACCCTGGCTGCACCTAAACATGCATCCTAAGAAGGGTCAGACTACGAGCTAACCCAATGTCCAGATAAAGTCTATTAGAGCGTGAGGGTCAGCTTCTCTGGAAAGGTTGAAGTTTCCTCAACACAAGTATCACTCTTGATTTTAAAAAAAAAGCAAAAAAAAAAAAGGAACAATTCCCAATTCCTTACATATGCAGTGGGAATACATTAAGAATATATTAAAGACATTACATTCCCTTAGACCAATGCATGGGCATGAGGGAGATTTGGGCCATTAGAGATTTTATTATTTTTTTATATAAAGTAGCAGTTTCAGAACAATTCTAAAACTTCAAAAAAGTCTATACTGTGATACAGTGGAGATACTGAAGGGGGTGCAGTACTGTAAGTTCATACAAACAGCCAGTTGTCAACAACCATCACTTGTTCTTGGCCTGGACCAGATAGGCTACTTGTCTGGGAAAGGGCAGTTCACAGATTACTATGTCTAGTGATCACTGATATTGTGAAGTTATACCATGATATGACCACAGTTTACCTGTTACCAGTGTGTTTCAGAATACAGTGGAATATGCTCGTACTTCACAGGTTGAAGAAAGGATCAGGGCATGGTTCTGTTTCTCACAGTGGTTAGGTGAGAAAACATTGCCCCTCTTTTGGGACTGGATACCTTAAAACTTCACCTGGCTAATTTTCCATATAAAGGTATTTTACTACCTGGAGCATTGGTTGCTGCAGATGTATTAAGACTGAAAAGATAATGTGAAACAAAAGAGACTAAATTTAATGTTTCATTAAGTTTGTAGTTCTTTGTATTTCATTAAACTACACTAACCATTTGCAGCTGATGCACAAAAGGATATTAATTATAAAAAGCATGTAGGCCAAAATTTGACACTTTTTTACCCAGGTAATATGGCCATATAGTATCTGGGCACCTTGTACTCACCTTTATTTTTCTCTTTTTTTTTTTTTTAATTAAAAGATTGCTTTTACTTAAAATTCAAAACAAGGAATTTCAAACAACTTTTGAATACTAATTCTCTCAGTCATCTTCAGTGTCCTACCTCCTGTCTTTTGTCCTACTAAAGAGCAGGTGACTAAAAGTGCTTTGAGCAACAGAAGCAAAGATCAAGGCAGCTGAGTTGTCTGTCTCGGTGCTTCACCTGACACACTGAGACAGAGAAATTTCTGCTTTTTGAGGATGTGTGTGTCAGGCAGCCAATCACCCTAGGTTATACATGAAGAGTTATGGGAAATTGGGCAGGGAAGGGTTGTCATTTAGTTCATACCTTCCCGCAAGGCAGAATCACTTATATCTATACAGCTGCTAGTAAATATTTCCTTCTTCCAAAACACTGTTAGAAGTGGAGATCCTGAAGTTTTTGCGAGTAAGCACTACCAGGTCTCATTACCCTTGGTGTTTAAGGGTGCTTCTCAATGCAAACCCTCACTTCAATTTAAACACATTAATTCATATCCTAACACCTGCCATTTAGTCCGTCTGTTATTCCATGAATCTTTGTACTTATTCAGTTCACGCAGTAGGTGTCAGCTTGATTGTGCTAGGCTGCAGGACCTCAGAGGTATTTCATACTCATTGTTTGGTGCACAGTGTATTTATGTCACCTGTCTGAGTGAGGTTTCTCTGTGTTTCAGAGCTGCTGTTCAATAAAGCATTCAGGTAACAGCTCTGGGAGCAGTACACATACTGAAGGACAGCTCCCACCTCTTTCACCATACATCAGAAATGGTCAAATGAGGACATGGGAAGACCACACCTGCTCATGTTTTCTAATTCAATACACTCTGACCTTCCTTCACAACCGTGTGATGGTCAGGGATCATTTGTCCTTTTCTGAGGAGTTCATACCACTGCATTTCACACCTTATTACTGTAATTATTGTATTGTAACGTAATTATTGTAACTATTAATGTATATTAAAACAAGCTTTGTATCTAAGAAACTATGTAAAGTAGTAGCTTGCATGATATGTCATAGGAGATAAAGTAAATTAAATTTGATCATTGGGGAAATTATCTACTTTCTGTAAGTGTAACAATCAGGTTCATAACACACAAACATTACTATGTCATCTTCTCTTTCTCTCCCACCCCACTTACTGAAGGCCACAATGGAGAGGAAAATGCACAACAGTTTTAGTCTACTTACTTATTGTCTGTGCAAAGGCTAGTAGTACATGATAAACATTTAATGAGGTTGGAGTTAGGACAATTTAACCTCTCTGACTCAAGTGTACACATCATACACATATCCACCAGTTTAACAAGACTAGTCTTTAAAAAGGAAGACAGACACGGACATGAGATTGCCTATTAAAAATTAGTGACATACTTTTTACAAAATGAACTACAGAAAGTTTTTTGAAATCCAACAAATCTTCTGCAACTGAAATACATTACTTTTGCTATTCTACTATACCAACCATGAAATTAGCCTTTGTCCTATTTTTATTACTCAAAGGATATTGCTTTACATTTTGAACTATACACCTCACTGACTCACTCATTTGATCATCTTTTGAGCATAGAATGAAAACATTTTTTGAGTAAATCACACAAATATAATTATTCTGAAGCAATTTCACCCAAGCTGAAACCAAAAGACACAGAAATGTATGAGAAGATGCCACAAAGTACTCTACTTAATGTGCAGAAGCTTTCCTGTAAATAGAAAGCAGTTTAGGGTTAACAAAGTGGATAAGATCACCCCTAAGGCACTGAAATCTGCTGTAGAAATGAGTGCCAGATGAAAATATACAACCCTAAAACACTACTATTTAAGTCAGTGATGTGGCATCCATCTTACAGAGATGGAGTCCTCATAGCTACCTTCAATCTTAAATAGTCAGAAATAATAATTCAAGATCTCTCTAAAGCCTTGAGTTCCTACTTATCCAAATTGATCAGATTTTTCAGGAAAGACTGTAGTATCTTAAGTAATCAAAAGCAGCAATCAAGATGCATCCACACTATGTTACTACATTCATCCAACATATCAACTGATCAACTGAAAATTCTTATTAAAAATAATTAAAATATAGCATGGCATAGCATCAGAAACAGAGGAAATCTACAATAGGAAGTTGCAATCTATTTACACTTTATTTTTGAAGTAGCTGACGGAGTTCAGGTTACTCTTATTTACCTTGCACTGAAATTTCCCGAGAAGGATTCTTAATTTCATCCTGGTCTGACATTGCAAAAAAGAGCACAACTCTCATGAAATTTCCTGTATCGCACCAACATGGAATTAGGCTTTCACCTTTGTGTGGATGAAGAGTGCCTGTCTTTGATTCTTTGAAATTCACGTTGTCCGCATTCTCTCATCTCCAGGGCTTGAATAAAACTTACTTTAATAGTCTTAATGCTGTTTGAATTTTTATCACACACCAAGCTACTACACAATGTCAATCAAAACCATGTATGCTTAACTTCTGATAGAGGTAAAATATCCAACAATAAAGTGGCAAAGATGAAAAGTTTTTCCTTGCTTCTTTCAAATCTACACCTATAATTACTCATGACAGCTTCAATTAACTGAATTTCAACAAAGAGAGTCAAGGCATAAAGGCCTAATTAATTTTACAAATACTCAGTAGGGTAAACTAAGATTTCCCTGGAGAGGTAGAGAACCTGAAAGGACTAATTAAGAATGAGAATATGACGTGGTAGCTTACAATTATGGAACTTTTTTTTCATGCATTTTCATTCTGATCCAAACTTGCTGGAACCCATTTCAAATATTTCATTGAGTTGTAGTTATAAAGTAAACCAGGAATGTTGAAAGGTTACAGAGAAATTACTATTTCCCCACTTCATTTATCTTCACTTCTGAAATGAAATATTTCAAATGTATATATGTAATATATATATTATATATATATATATATATAAAAATATATATATAGGACAGCGTAGGACAACCAGTGGGTTTTATCAATGTTCAGTTTACTAGTTTTATGATATAGGGGACTTTGCTTGTATTACAGCTTCCAAAAACAAATAGCTATATGAAATTCAGACCATTTGAAGTGAGAACCAGGAGAGGGCTACACTAGAAAGCCACAGAATCATTTAAAATTTATTCCGAAAAATAATCTGGTTTATATTAAGATACTCCTTTTCTGCTTGCACCCAAAACTGATGAAAGAAAGAATCTGCAGCATACATTGGCATGATATGCTAAAAGCACATACAAGTACCTATAAAATTCTAGCTATCTGTATAAAGAGAAAAGCTAGGGGGAAAACCAAATCTTATCAGAAACCTAAAATGATAAAAACTTCAACACAAGTTACAAAAACATTCAAATTTGTGTTTTACTTCAGAATTCCATGGTACAAGATGTTCTGTGTTTCAGGCCAGGTACATCCTGTGCATTTTTGATACTGTCTGTCAAGTGACTAGAGTGAGATAAACCCACAGAATCCACTCAACAGTCACCTGTTTCACAATGAGAAAGAACAGGATTACACAATATATATTTAGTTCTGCTTTGTACATAGGGGACGCGATACCCTGTGGACACGGACTGTTCTGCCAACAGAGGCAAACAGAACACTAATCATAATTAATTGCATTTTTTTCCACTGGATGGATTTCTACACACATCAGCCCCCAACACAAGGAAAATTTATTTTAATACAACAGAATAAATAACATGCCATAGAAAAAGGTAAAATATTGCTATTTAAACAACAGCAGAGATCAGAACGTATTGTGGGGATTTTTGTTGTTTGGTTGGGGTTTTCCTATTTGCTTTAGAAGAATCATATACTGTTTTCACACCCCAAAAGTATACATCTCAGCTCAAGGTGGTATGTCTAGGCTGCACACTACCACTGAAAATACAGCATATATTAAGTAATCACAGTAAGAGTGCCAGTAAAAAGAAAAAAGCACACAGACAAAAATCAGCATGTCCTCATTTGATAAGCATGCAGACATTCTCATCATCTTTAAAATAGTATAAGCTGTAGCAAATCACTCACAAGTGCACAGATTACTCATAACATCCAGATACACGAGCGTAAAAAATTACTGCTGAAATTACACATTGCTTTCGCAACTCTTAAACTTGTAGTCATTTATTGAATGACCTCGCAACAATTTGCATGATGAATGTGGTGGTGCCATTATGAGACAAACATACAGCTCCATGAACTCTGAACACATGGATGCTGTTGTTGTCATACAAGAATAAACATAATCTCTCAAACTTGATTATATAAAGCACTTCTGGTGAGCTTCAAACTTCTTTCATTTCAAATTGCTTGGAGAGAAAAATGAAACTTCATTTTCAACAACCACTTTGTGGATAGTCTCCCCACCACCACCAAGACAGAATAATAAATTTTCAAGAAATGCTGCTTTACTTTTAACATATAGAAAGAAGCCTTAGGGCTTGCATTAATCTCACAGATACAGTTTCACAGTGTTCTTTTATTAAATATCTCACAAGCACACACAGGAATAATTTTTTTCTGGGGGAAGGAAAATAAAGAGAAAGTACTCTTATTAAAGGCACCCTCTTTTAATAAAAATATGCTCAAGTCCTTGTTCTCTGGCTATATAGGGCTGAAAAACACAAAGTTTTTTCACTTCCATGCAAATTAGTAAAAAATTGACTACACCTGGGCAAGAAATATAAATCTCTTATAGAAATAAACTTTAGCTATTGCTTATTAAAAGGACCATTAAAAAGATTCTATTTATATAATCAAACATTCACTGAGTTCAAAAATATCTTAAGCTACATTTATGAAGACATGGAAACATGGAAGTTTACCTGACTTGATAACAAAATGTAAGGCTTTTGTGACAATCCCTTTAAATGTATATACTAGAATGTTTCTCAGAGAGGTAGAGATTATTTCATAATCTTTTATGATGGCATGCATTTTTCTCCAGTATCAAGTGGGACAGCAGCCAGTTTAGAGACCCAGAATGGACAAGAATCAAAAAAGGGGCCCAACTGGGACAGTATTCAGGGCAATACCTACAAGAGTGTCAAGGCTGAGTTGCCTCAGTGCAGCAGGATATTTAGCCCTGCTCCCACAGGCTGTCGAGATTAGCTCTTCTGATGCCTGTTCCTTCCACGTGTGCACAAGAGACCATCTCTTTCACAGAAACTGCATCTTTTTTCAGTGTTGAAGAGGTCACACTCATCTTCAGAAAGTGCTTCCTGAGTACATTTGGGCTTCAACTACATCACATTATTCACTTTAGTCTCCAGCTATGAAATGGAAGATAAACAATAAAGGTTTCTCAGGTCCTCCAAGGCTACAGTGACACAGACTGTAACTTTCTTGAGCAAGGCAGGAGACACCCCACTCAGACACATCTCACAGAGTTTAAAAACTACACCGGGGCAAGACAGAACCTAAAACGACTTTAAAGCCAAACACATACACAGATGGAATTAATTGCAAAATAGAAAACCTAATTAAACTATTTTTGATCAAATGCAAGATAGCAAAATTCTCTAAAAGATAAATAGTAAAGGTATAACCATAAATAGTAAAGGTAGTAATATTCTAATTTTTCTGATCTTTTGTTGTGTTTAGTGAGGGTTTATATGCTTTTTGCTCCACCATATTCTATTAGTAAATAAAGACTGACTCTGCATTGACTTGCTTAGCAGTAGAGCTTTGTGCAATCAAAAAAAGGTATTGTTGCTCTCTTTTGCTTTCTCACTGAACATTCAGGGTTTTCAGCCTTTTGAGCACATTATGCACAAACACGTAAAGCAGGAGGAATGCTCAACACTTGAATGTGGAATACAACCCACTGGCACCTACCTATAAAGCAGCTTTGACTTTTCATAGAAATCTCCCATCCCTTACATCATGAATCACTGAACTTTGCAGCATGAAATATTAACCTGCTTACCTTTGCTAACCAATGTAGTAGAAAAAAGATCATGGAGTTAGCATACTGATTACTACATCAGACACTCAGTATTCTTATATTCCCAAGAAAACTATGAAACCTTATCACTGCCATTAGACCGTTTAAAAACTACTGAAAGTGTGTGGAACTTCATACATGTGTTATCTTAATACGGCAAACACGATCATTTGAATTTAGGAGGCTGCATGTTTTAAAACAGTTACTTTGGAGGGAAAATGAGAGCTCCCATTATGTTCAATAATAAATTATCAATTAGTTTAGATTATGATTAGATTTCACCGTTTTTTGTTGGTTTTAGACAACATAGGCTGGAATGAAAACTTAGCTCTGTGCTGTGATACTTTTAGAAAGTGTGGGAAGAAAGTTGACTTGGAGGATGCAACACTTGCATATGGCCAATGTAAGCATCAAAGATAGGTAAGTGATGTCATATGGACTTTTCCATATGAAAAGGTCTAAATTTCTGTGTGAGATTAGTTTTAAACTGTTTTCCTAAATTCATGTAACATCTGCTCAGCTTGGGAGATATCCCTTTGCATATTCCTGAAATATCCACCAATTGTGCTGGTTGTCCTGGAAAGGGAAAAACAGAGACAGGGCAATGTACAGTCCTAGATAAGACAAGACTGAATCCAACTGTGAAAAAAACTCCTTTTCTAGGACTGCAGTTTGATTTCTCTATTTGCCATTAACAAACCTTTTGCTTTCTTCAGCAGAAAATATCCCAAATACCTAATCATTCAGAAGTTATTTACATTCTGAACTCAGGGAAAAAAAGCTATGGAAATATAATTATGTTTATTCAACAGCACTAGCCTATTAGGTACATAATATGCATTTTTTTAGCATTGCTTAACTACAATTCCATTCCCTTGGGTAATCAAAAAACACATGAAAATATCTGAAAATTTATTTGAGAGAACAGAATTAGAATCTTTAATCATGGAAAATACTACACATTCTTCACAATATTTGTTTAGTTAACCAGCACATTATCCCATTGCCTCCCTCCACTACAGTTAGCCACCTAAACCTTTGTCATTTAGGGATTTAGTCAAAAGATCAAAGTTTTGAAGTTGAAGTTTAAAGTATTACAAACATCAGTAAGTGTTGATTTTCTTATTCACAAAGTTGTGTCACACTACAGGCTGTCCAGGAGGCTCTGTTTGCAACTGTGTGTTTTGCACAGGTAACTGGCCTTGCCTGCCCTGCCTGGTCAGGCAAAGCACTGAGAAACAAAGAGAATTAACTTGCCAACGCTCACACAACTACTTGGTCACAAGGAGCACAATGTTCTCCCAGCTGTCTCAAGACCAGAGCTGCCTTGTTTCTGGGTCACGTTGTCCACTTCTCACAGAGATTATCCTCCCCAAAGAAGGCGCATTATGAAGGAAATAGGTGGGCAGAACACAAGCCCTGCAAGCACTTTAAAGCCTGGCAGTATTAAGCAAATAGTTGGGATCCTCTGCAGGCAATATTTTTTTCCCCTAATAAAAAGTTTATTACAACTTCTGCCTGTGTCCTTATCTCTAAATTTAATGAGGAAACAGCCCCTTTTCTGCTGTTTTCCAAGTCTCTTTGATCTTATGATTATGTACATTGCTGGTTGCTTGCCATTATATAGAGTCTGAATAATGTATATCGATGCTAGATAGCTCCGAGTACATTATGTACCCAGGAATAACGGAAACCTACTTCTTCTGTAACAGGAATCTTAGGAGTGGTTAAAAAACCTTGGGAAGGAGAGCAGGAACACATTAAGCTGTGATTCCATGCTTGCTCCATGATTGCATAGTCCAGGGGGTGCACAGGGCAGAAATAAGAAAACAAGAAATAAGATTAAAAAAACTGCACATGGCTGCCCTGGAGCCCATCTCCTATGCCTAATTTCCTGCAAATGTGAGAACTATTCTAATTTTGATGCCTCTGAAAAATAAGCCAGAAAAGTAGAAAGAGTGGTGGCGTTTGGTTTTGGGTTAGGTTGTTTAAGATTTCCCCATTATCAGTCCAGGATTCAGCCTAAGTACTTGCTGTGATTATAGGAAAAGGTAGGAAGCCACAAGAAATTTGTAAGGTTGTGTCATTCTCATATCAATCTGCAACTTTCTAAGGCTAAGAGTGAAATACCTATAGCTTCACAAACTAGACTCATAACCTTAAAGGAAATCACTTCAGGAAACACTGAAAATAAATAGCACTTGTGTTTAAAATACTTAATACAGAGTGTCTCTGTCTTGACAAATCGTGGCACTTAATTCCTCAACACCAGTGACCACAGGCACCTTATACAGGTCTACACTTGGGCTGCCACACAGTTACAGCAAAACAAGTCTCATGTGGCCATCAGCTGCAGTGCCTTTACCAGCACAATGCCCGCAACAACTCCAATTTGGAATAGCTGCTTACATAATCTAAGTATATATGTACAAGTGACGTATGCAAGGGACCCCAAGATCACCAAATCAGAAGTATGCTGCTCTCAATTTCAAGCAGCTGCAGTGGACAGGGCAGACAATACAGCAGTTGCGATGGACCTCACCAAACACACACCTAGTTCACTGGCTCTTCTCTTCCATAGCTCACAGGGAAGGACGCTGAGGGAGGATGGAGGGCCTCACCATTCACAGGCCTAAAGCATCCCAACACCCGTGCAACTCACTATTGCATTTTAGTCCAAAACATTTTCAGCCTTAAGGAACAAAACCAGCTCCTCTCTGCCTGTCTTTGACTTTACAAAAGCCAAATTTCCCGATGCCGTTGTCTTTTAGGAAATTCTGTCCCTTTTGGCTTTGCCGTATTAATTTGCTTGCTCACTGTACCTCTTGTATCACACACTTCTTGAAGAGATGAGAGACTTGCCATAAGCACTCTCACTGAATATATCTATATACCAGGACATATGGCAAAACAGTAAGAAATACTCACTCCCTTTTCTTCAAACCAGTATATTCACCCCACACTCACTCCAGACTTGCATTTCATTGTTTCTCCTCTATCTTGAGCTGATGGTACACAAGCCCCTATTCCAAGATGGTTCCAAGGCATCTCAGGGAAAGCTACTGTACAACAAATACAGAGTGTACAGCAAATAAAGAGCTTCCCCTTTATTACTACTGCAACAATTGGTCTCAGAATTAAGTTAAATCCCTGATAATGCTTTTCTTTCTTAACATCAAAATTAGATTCTTCTCCCTATCACTATTACTATGAATACTTTGGACAGTTCCATATGGCTTGACCCAGACAATGCTGAAATTCCCAGACTTGAGAAAGTCTGAAAATGAAAATGGCTGCTCATCATAAAGAAAAAAAAAAAAAAAAAGGAAAAAAAAAAAAAGATTTGCAGCTAAAACAGGCACAAGGTCTAAAATGAAAAAATTTTGAAATTCTTTCAGCTTTAATAATCTTTATGCCACTATGTTTCTTCTTATGTTTCACAGTTAGCAAATATATTCAGAACACAGAACAAATTGAAATATTAAATATTAATTTTTAAAATACCAAGTATTCTACTATCCTGAGAGATAGGTTAAAAAATTTAGATGATAAGATAAAGGGAAAAAATGTTATGAGTCAAAAATCCAAAGGAAAGTTCATTTTATGGGAGGTTTTTAATGGTTGGGGCTTTTTATGGTTTCTTTTTTGGGTATAAAAGCACTAAGCATTATATCACAAATTTCTACATTTTATGCTTGGCTGTATCTGTTTTTACATCCATAATGTGCCAGGTCTCTAAAGGATGCTTATTTATGACGCTTTCATTAGGAGGGTACAAATTTAGATACACTAGAAATTTAAGATTCAGGATATGCACAATTTCACAAACAAGCAGTGCTATTCAGGACCTTGAAACGAAAGCAGTACACAAAAATAGATCTGAAACAGAGACAGGCAAAACAGGCTACTTCTGTGCATGATCTGTGCTGTAGCTTCTCTGTGCACACAAAAACACGTTTAAAGAGGTAGAAAAAAACCATACTTTCTGGCCTGTTTCAATCAGTTACTGAAAGAATTTATTATTAATAATTTTGAAGACCAAAGGACAGCATCATTATCATAACAGATCTCTCAGCTACATATTTTGCACTCTGCTCCACATTGTGGAAAACGCATCACCTTGGAAATGGTTGTTTCAGGGTGATTATGCAGAGGAAAGACAAGTTGTGAGCTTGGGCTAAGGCTTGAGCCTCACCAGAGGGAGTGACCTGCACTGTGGAAAGCTCCTGTGCAACATCTGACAAGTCACTTCTTGTCTTCTGGTGTCCAGGACCCACCTGTACTCCAATTTTACCCAGCTTTTATCATAAAGGCTCAGGGAGCCATAAAAGGTTGCACAAAGACCAGAGTACGCAGCTGCTGTTGCAATTAAGATTAAGTAAATACTGAAGTGGAAGAGATACACAGAAAATTTTGTTGTTTATCAAAGGCTATAAAACCTCAATAGGAAACACGAAAATATAATGCAGACAGGGAAACTGGTGCTAGCACAGAGAGGGGCTAAGTCTCTGCACAAATAGCATGCAGCCAGCTCATGACACTCAAAAAAGCATCCTCTCATTTCCAGACTGGAGAATTAAATTGATTCTGTTTTCTTTAAACCCAAAGTGATATCTGGCCAAACACCTATCACCTTCAGCAAGAGGGAGAAATAGGTTCCTGAGCCTAGCAAGAAGGCGGCTGAAAATACAGAAAATCACTCTTATTTCCTGAGGCTATCATTGTTAAAATGTCTGTTGTAAAGAATCATTTACACACAAACATGGTTGCATAATTTAATTATGTAGGGATCCTGATATCATTAACTATTAATTAAATCATGCAGACAAGCAAGTTGTGCTTGCAGGCAAGCTATCTTTCCCCAAATTATAATTAACAAAAATTTTATTGAAGAAATGCTGCAGAAACAAAATGATCTCTGTTCACTACTGCTGTGTTTTCCTATAGTCATAACGGTGATCCTCCATAATTCCATCATACTAATTAGCAGTATGGTGATATAGAAAGAAACCACCTGTTGCAAAAGCAACTTCATTAGCTTGGAGTAAAGCCAATACAAACTACAGGTTCTATTCAAGACACAAAAATCTGAAAAAACAGTAGGCAAAACTTTATTTTCTAAACCTGATCTAAAGGGACTACAAAGAAATTATCCAGGTCTTCAATGTTTTTCGCAGTAGAATACATAGAGCTCTAATTAACAGCAGAAGTCACATGTAGTTTCAGAAGAAAACTGCCGCTGTAGGACCTTCCAAAAAAAGTGAAATAGTTTGCATCAAATGCACATTTCATAAACTATGCAAGGATGCAACCCATGCACACTCATTCTTTATGTGATGAAGGTACCAGTCAACACAACTCGATGGGAAGAGGAAGAAATATGAACATCATGAAGAATGACAAAGTGGAGGAAGGCTTTCCAGGCTAGTATTGCAAGTAATCTACTATTAAATAAATTTGATTATCACACCCAGAAAAAAGCATTTTGAAGGCTAGTGGTAGATTGAGACAAGGTAACCCCTTCTCTACCTAGAAATCCCTAAAGAGTTTATGAAACAAGAAAAAAAGTAGCACAAAGAATTCTATGGGAAGGATGAACCATTTTGGGACCAAATCTGATCTTTAATAAGGTAAAGAGAACATACAGGTATATCAGATATCCATTAGTATGTACGAAAAAAACATACAAGTCAAAGAAAATCAGTGGCTAGAATTTGATGAGACAATTTAAAAAAACCAAAGTCTATAGTAAATTCAAAACCAGATGACCTTGGCACCTGACTGCCATTTAGTATCTTTGTCCTTACTAATTTTGGTGTTAGGAGACTACATACTCCATATGATCTGGGCTCCCACCTTCGTTAATGTATTCAGAGGTTCTGTGAAGAGGAGGAGACACTTGAATGCCAGTTCTGTTTTGGAGGGTCAGATTTTACTTAGATAAACATGGTGATGTGATCACTACTATTCACTGCCTGAGATGGCAGGGAGATGGCAGGGAGCGTCACGTCTGTGTCAGGCACAGCCTTCCATCAACTTCCACTACTCAAAATACACTCTCAGGCTTGGCCCTTCAAATGCATTTAGAAATTTAACACAAGGAAATCAACGGAAGGAACTCAAATCTCTCAAAGGGTGTGGGAGAAACTGAATTCCCATTTCAGACACTGAGGTTTTCTGTATAAACTCCACCTCACTTCTGGTAACAGGATTTTCCACCTTTTCTGTGAAAACACTGGTGCAAGTCAGGCTGTGTAAGGCTAATGTAGGGACTGAAGAGTTCTTATCGGCATGAGGAACATGGGGACAAAACTGCTTTAGCTCATAGGGTCTCCCATATTACCTCACTAAACAATTCAGTATCTTACCCATTTGAGCGATTGGGGTGATTTATATTAGTTAGTCAATTTTATAAATAATAGACTTCAGTAGCAGGCAACCCAGCTTCAAACAGAACAAAAATACTGGCAACAGTTTGATTCTTTTACTATGTCCTATTTAAGTTCAATCGACCTGCAGCAAGATCTAACTTAATCAGCTTCCTTTATGCAATTTACAGTAACTGCATCTGCCAGAAAAAGCTGTTTTTACAAGATTTTATTACAGCAAGAACTATCTCGGAGCTTTACAGCAACCTTCAAAAGAAGCTTCTCATTTACTTCTTAATGAAAATTTAACAAGCTAAATATTTAGAGGACATTTATATAAACCATTAAAAATAAAGTTGAACTAATTTGTGCTGCACAGCCTTGACGTAAGAAACGCAGACGCAGAATGGATTGGCCAACTATAGACAAAGAGAAGCTGTCAATGGACCCCTCAAAATGGAAAGAGATCAAGGGGCACTGCAACCTATTCACTCTTAGTTCATGAGGTTGAAGAAAGAAAATGCTTGTTTGCAGATGACTGAGGCAGTCAGAAGAAACTCAAAATGACCAAGAATATTGGTAAATTGGTTGAAAAGAAACCTCTGTGATATTCAGTAAGGGACAAATCCAAGGTTGAAGACTTGTGCAAACACAGGATGAAGGCAGTGGTGGAGCAGTAGTTTTTTAAGGTTGAATTCTCCCAGAAGAGTAGCAGAAGTTGAGTATATGTTTTCAATACTATTGCAAAAACACAAAGCATTGCCAGAGTAACAGCCTGAAAAACACCTGAAATCACTCTGCTTTACACAGGTAAGGTCTCAGCTGAGCTCATTAAACCAGAGTAAAGTAGTCCTTATCAGTAATATAGGCACCAACCAAATACAGTCAGCAGCAGCAATTGGAATCATCTGAGATCTAGAAATAAAGAATATAAGAAAGAAAATCTACCTAACAAAAATTATTTTACCTAGGAAAAAAAAAAAGGCTGGTTTCCTTCTATGTATCTTCATCTCTTTAAAAATGAAATGCTCACAATGGCATGTCTTTAAAAGGCTGAAATTGATAGGCAGAGAAATGAATGAAGAGGAAATAAAGAGATTGGGGTGGGGTTCAGAACTTAACAAACAAACGCAGTCAGGGAAATTAAGAACGATCCTGATCCAAGAAGACTGGCACCTGTCAATTACATTCTACTTAAAAATGGGAATGTTTTCACGTTAATTCCTTTCATAACAGCTGTGGTAGCCACAGCATACAGACCTAGATGAGGTCTTCTAAATCCCAACTTTCCAAATGTATTGTGAAATAAACATGGTTAGTCCTCATTAACAGGTCCTTTCCTTTACAATGCACCACTCTTCAGAATAAAACTGCACATCCAAAGATAACTCATCAAATTTTCTTTTTTCCTCAGGTACATCCCGAAAGTGTATAATTTTTGAGGTGAAGAAAATGGAATTGTGGAATAAATGTAGCAGCTCCCTCTCCTGTCTTTTCATAGGAAAGGAAAGCATCCAGCAGCACTCACAGATTTAAGGTATCTCAAGCATTTCTCCCCTAAGAACACATCAGCTGTATGCTGACATGTACACCTGGGTAGTTTTCTTTTCTATCTCTCAAATTTAACCACCCAAGTAAAGCCTCAATCTCACTTTAAAAATTAGTTGAGCATCCAAGCAGTAGGACTGTGTGTATAGTGAGGAAAATGGCTGCACAGATATGAAAAATAAAGCGTCTAATTACTACAGGTAATGTTTCATATGGAGGTAAACTGAGAAATGATTGATAAATTTTGTCCAGTTTTCAGCCTCTGAAAATGTCAATGTCAACCCTTGCAATCTCTTTATAAAACTGAATACAGTAAAAATAAAATTGTATTTACATCTGAAAAGTAACTACTATTTTGAAGTGGCAACATAAAATGTTTATTACTTACATTTCACTATACTTTAAATGCAGAAATACTACAAACTAGTAGGAGCACAGTCCTCCTTACACTGGGCAAAATATCTTTCCCCATTTATCAAATGTCACACTGTGTAACTTCAATGAATTTTTCTTTAATTTCAGAGGTTTTGCATTCAGTATTCCAAAGTGACACAAGATACACTTGACCAACTTCATGTAACATTCCTAGACAGTCTAATTCAGAGCATCTTAAAGGTTATATTTTGAACCTGTTGGAATATGTCCAGATTCCAAAATACATGACTTCCAGGATGACTGGATGCAGCACTAAAGATTCTTTCACAGTAGTGTCTGAATCGCTGTAATAACACTTCCTTCAGTTAATTTAATATTTGTGTTTGCAGATGGGTGAAAAATAAAATTGATTTAGATGTATTTTTTCCAACTTGTTCACTGTTCTCTTTGTCATAGTAAAAGATATCCCTACTTCAGTCCAGACAGATGAAGCATAATTTACTACTAGATCATGTTACAGGTGTGAGAAATTAAATAGAAAATATTTCATTACATACTGAAAAGCCAAATAAAACGTAAATTCAAATTGACAGGCTAGTCTTTAACTTGCCTTGGAATAACTATGTTTGGAAATTTGTGTTTTGGAGCATTTTGTCTTTGTAATCTGCAAAATACCCTAGTTAGTGCAATGAAACAATCATATTTAACTAGCAGGATTCAGCTGAGGCACAACAGCAGACTTAGAACATGTACTGGAACATTTTGGAAACTGTCTGGGTTCAGCTCTGGTGAACCAAATAATAAAAATTCAGCAGACCACAATTGTAAATCTCAGCTATTTTATGTTACTCTCTTGCACTATTCTCAAATGAGCACCATTGAAAAATCTCCCCGGAAAATAGCAGATACTAAAGCATACCCATCTGGAAATTACTGCTTTTGTGCACAATAAGGAGTATTCATGGAATAAATTATTTCAATTTAATTTCTTTATTTTAACATGCCTTTTCCTTAATAAATTAATCCCTTACATACATAATTTCTAGTCAGCATTTTGGAAGCCTGATGGCACAAGCAAAATCAACCTCCCTGCTCTTAATTTCTGCCTAATTTTGTGCTATTAACTTTTTTCTCCAATTCCAATACAATCGCATGCGTTTAATCACCAAATAAAGCATGCACATCAGTGTCTTGTATATTACCAATTTGGCCAGAGTGGTTTATTTTTTTCATGTTGGTATAGTCAAAATGTTGGATGAGAATCTTTGCTATCTCTCTGCACAGATAAAGCCCAAACAATATAAGGACTACAATTCACTAAAGCCTCTGGAATCAGCAACAATATTAAAATTACTGATATCTATATTAATTTCAAGGAGTTAGAAATACACTATTCTCTCTAGGATCTGTGAATTCACATTTGCAACACAAAAGTGTACTGGCAACTGTTGCTTATAGAAGAGAAAAAAGAAAAAAGGAAGAAACTGCAGAGGGATTGTCCTCAAAACCAACCAGCACTTTTACATATGTCTCTGTGAAAGGAATATTAATTTTATAGTTTATAAGAAAGGATATAATCACTAAAAAAATATTGAGTTTTAAAATAAATTAATAGTAAGATTTTAAAGGAATGTAAATAATATTGTTCTGACAGTTAATAATAGGGGATAATAGTGTTTTATGGGCTGTAAGTACCATAATCACCAAATCATAAGGAGTCATGAAACAGACATTCAGCTAAGGTGAAAACCATCCCCACAGCATGGACGACAAGTCCACGTAACAAAAGCACCAACCCTCCAGACTTTTATCAGTAGGCACAGAAGACAGAACAGCTAAGCTACACAAAGAATACAGAACCAACCAGCATCTTGGACCTGTGCTTATCACAGGAAACCTGTGCAGGACATTCCTATTTGATATCAGGAGTCAGAAACCCAGTGGGCATGGAGTGAAGGGATAAAATCACAGCAGTCCAGTGAAGACAAAAGAAAGCATTCACTCTTGATAAGTATGGCTATCAGCACAATCCTGAACAGGACAAATCGTAGCTGTACCGCCTGGCCTTGAGAGCAAATGTGATTCTTCAGCTGCTTCCCACACACTCATCGGACATTCAACCAGGCATTGGAAGGAAAAACAAATAAGACAAGGCGAGGCAAGGAAGACTTGGTCTGGAGATGAGCAAAATAAGAGGATTAATACACTAGATATCAAATGCCATAAACAAGCAAAAACGTTGCAAATTTCAAGTCCTTTTAGAAATATGAGCAAATCTAAACACCCAGCACTTCTGATTCAGCGCAGCAGGCCAGGCTGCACTAGAAGGGAAGAATGTTTGCTACAGGATAGTGAAGGTTTAAGAAACAGAGTCTGGCATAACTGGCAGAGTTACAACAGTGATCAATCTTAAAAGGTACTACTGCTGAAGACATTGAAAATGAAGGACAAGGAATCTGACTTGGGCAACTCTGCAAACTGCAGAAGGAAGTGACAAGTCAAGTGAGCTGCTGAATGCTTGAAGCATGTGAGGCAACAGGCATGAAGATGGACAGATAAAATCATACTGCAAGTAACCATGGCATGACCTACAGTTCTGAAGGCAGACAGAAAGGAAAGACTAGGGTTTGCAACTTAACCCGCTGACATTACGTGTTTATATCTTTTGATACAACCCAGATACCAGAGACAAGCACCAATCAAGGACAATATTCAAAGGGATGGGCTGGATGATGAATTAATCTGTGGCAGTGAAAAAGGTAGCAGAAGGCAGGGCAAGCACAGTTTAGGAACCCCATTTTAGCTACAAATAGGTAGTTAAGAGTCCCACAAAGTTTTTGGTTGTTTTTCAAAGATGAGGTGAAGGCTGAGTTTGATCCAAAAAGGAGATGGGTCCAGGGTACAGATGGATCAACTCATTAACAGTAAAAATACAGCAGTCCTACAGTTATAGTTTCAAAGATCAAGAAATATCTTTTAGGATGTGCAAGACAAGATGAAACCAGGACTTGAAAAAGAGAAATCCTCCAAAGAGAGTGCTAAAACAGCCACCAGGGAAAGAAAATAAAGACAGATGTTCTCGACTTTGTCAAGATTTCCAGACAAGAGATTTCTCTGGTTTTGAAGACTACTGTGATGGCAAAGAGGTGGTTTAATTAGTTCAAGGGAGGGGGGGAAATAACTCAGAATGGTAGCCCTGTACTTTTGCTATTTAAATTCTATTATCCACATTTTACTGTATTCTTAATATATAGTAGACTTTGAGAGTAAATATATTCACTACTACAACTGAAAGCTGTTGGGGTGGGAAAACAGAGTAAATAAAGATATTTCTTTGGTAACTAGACAGAACTGAGGGATAGCTGAAGCTTTTTGTAATAATGTGATGGAGGAGGCATTAGGAAGCAAAAGAATGAACTCAAACGAATATAATTAATACCCCGAAATCTATCAAATGGTGAAACAGTTAAAAGATTCCACAATAATTCTTTGACTTCCCAACTGAAGACTTGAGAACACGTGCACAGATAATGACCATATGACAACAGTGTTAGCCTATAATAAAGGGAGAAAAGCATGTAACCTGAAAAGTACTGGGAGTGTCACCATTGAATAGTTCTAGTTGTTTAAAAAATTGGAAAAAAGAAGAAGGGACAAACCAAAACCACCAACCAAACAAAATAAAACCCAAACCCATTTGAAATACAAGCGAGAGGCACAAAAAGATATAACATTAAAAAGCTTTGTCTCTTTTTGGAAGGTTTCAGTTGTAGCACTAAAAGCCAATTTTAACCCTGATTTTTTTCAGTGCATCTCAATCATGCCAATTGATATTTTTATCAGATTAAAAGGTGGGTAAGAGGCATTTACAAGAATACATTTTGACCACAGAATTACAGTTATAAGAAAGGGTTGGCAAAAGCAAAAAACTCATCATTAATAATTAAAAGGAAAAAAGCTCATCTCCCATCAAAACAACTGGTCTTTAAAAAAAATTATAAATAATAATGAACAAGACATTTTATTTATGAATAATAAGAGTCAGGACAACTTTATAGTTGACATTACTGGAGAAGCTTAGCTGAAGCAAGCCACATGAAAAATTAATTCTCCCTAAACATACCTCACTTAATACATCTATTTATGCATTACATTAAAGAAGCATGCACAGATCTCTGAGTTTGTGCTCGTATCATGTCTCAGCTTCAGAAAGATTGAGAGCAAAAAAAATACTCAGAGGCAATCCAATTGGGTTTGACTGCTGTCTGACCACATATTTTCAAAAATAAACATACTTTGTAGGAGTCAGAGAATAATTAAATGTCCAGATGCCTATTTAATTCTTACCCTCTGGCAAGCTTGATCACTCCCATGCCATGTGTTCCATGGGCATGTTTCCACAGAGCTGGAGGCTAGGAACAACTCACTCTAAGACAGACTGCTAAGCAGAGGGCAACTACTTTGTCATTGCCATTTATATTTGAATTTGAACTTGTGATCTTCAGGTGAAAAGCTTTATATCCTTGTCATCGATGTAGCAAAAATATTTACTTCTTTAAATATAGGAACACTCACGTAAATGGCAAAGGCTATTGAAAAACTGTGGAGGAAGGGGTCTGTAAAGTCATTGCCACAAATTGCTATGCACTGTAGTGTTTCAGTTTTTCTGTTCCTCTGCTGATGACATTCTTGTGATACCCACTGCTCTCAGTGACACAGATGATGAATGCATCCTTTTTCAGCTGAAATGATTAAAGAGCAAAAATGCCTCATATTTTACTAATTATCACGAAGTACAATCCTGCCCAATTAAAGTGAGGGGGTTTTTTTAACCCACTGCATGGCTTTATTACTGGCAATTTAATTATTTGTCACTAGTTTCATTCTTAAAGAATGACAAATGTATATGATATTCTAAGCTTCTCTATTTTGCATTTAATTTTAATGAGGCAGTGTTCCTAATTATAAAATGCTTTACATAATTAAACCCCCAAAATGAGTGAATATGACATTTGTACACATATCAGTGTGTTATTGTGCTTTATATTACCCTAGTACATGCAAGACTATTACAATAGGATGCTACCTTTTTATTTTGTTCTTTTCCATTATACTCATCTAGAGTATAACACCATTTAGCTACTTAATGCTTCTGCTTTGCTTTTACTAGTGGCTTTCAAATTCAAAAACAAAAGTCTTTTCAGCTGGGTTGCAAGCTTCTCTTACACTCTTTTATTACTTACTTACTGCTCTAGCACTACAGTGCAATAAATGCTACTGCCTTCCTCACACTACCACAAGCACAGCAATTACGGGAACACTTACATATCACAGAACCACAGCATGGTTGAGGTTCAAAAGGACCTCAGGAGCTCCTCTAATGAAACCCCCCTGCTCAAACAGAGTCACCTACATATGGCTGCCCAGGTCTGTGTCCAGACAGCTGTTGAATATCTAGAAGGTTGGAGACTCCAACACTCCCTGGGCAACCTGTGCAGTGCTTGTCACCCTCACAGTGAAAAAGTTTTTCCTGATTTTCAGGGGAAACTTCCCCTGCCTCATTTGGTGCCCTGGACCTTTGATCTTATCACTGGGAAGCACCAAACAGAGCCTGGCTCCTTCCTCTTTTGTATCCTACCTTCAAGTACTTATAAAAAATTGCTAAGTTTTCCCCCTGAGCCTTCTCTTCTCGAGGCTGAACAGCCCCAGCTCTCTCAGTCTTTCTCTGTAGGAGAGATGCTCTGGTCCCTTAATAGTCTCAGTGCACCTTCACTGAACTCCCTCCAGCACGTTCTCATCTCTCCTGTAGTGGGGAGCCCAGGACTGGACCCAGCACTCCAAGTGTGGCCTCACCAGTGCTGAGAAGGATGACCACCTTAAATCAGCTGGCAGTACTCTGGCTAATGCAGCCCAGAATAACATTAGCACTTTTTTTGTGGCAAAACACATTGCTGGCTCATGTTCAACTTGGTGCTCACCAGGTCCTCTTCTGATATGTTGCCTTCCAGCTTGGCAGCCCCTAACATATGCTGATGCCTGGGGTTGTTCCTCTCCAGGTGCAGGACTTTGAACTTCCCCTTGGTGAACTATATCCCTACTGCAAGAAAGTATGAACGAAGAACACAGAGTCTATTATTTCGTTTTGAAGTCCTGCATTGCCATGTTGACCACACACTGAAATTTAATAAAAGTTGCTTCCAATATGAAAATTTAACAGCAGCCTTTCAGCTAAATAAAACTGAAGAATTAACAGCTTGATTTAATACCACGCTTAATTAACTTTCTTTTCTCTCTTTAGAACATCATAATGCTTTGTGAAACAGTCAAAAATGATCCATTACATTGTAACACAAGATCATACACTTCTCTATATAGATATGCACAAAAGTTACACTGTTTCTGATATGTCTAAGGAACAACAACAAAAACAGAATGTCACTGCTTCTAGCTCAAAAAACATGATATACTGTAACTGTCAATTATGCCTATACATATCAAATTCGTCCTGTACGGATGAAATACAGAAATTAGCCTCTCTGTTCCTAATCCATTTTAAAATGTAGAAAGTTTCTTTATCTTAGCAATATCAGAGAACACTCAGAGACCAACAAATTTTTGCCAAGAGAATCATCAGTAAGCCACAGAGCATGAAGGACAAACTTATGCAAAGAGAGAAACTTGAATGAATCACTGTTCTGAAGAAGCACTTCTTAACAGATGCAGCATAATCCCAAGACTGGTTGTGTCTAAGAGCATCTGAATACTCTTACCTAGGAGAAAAAATCTGGATCTGCCTGTATTTACTAGATTACTGCAAGATGTTTTTCTCAGGGCAGTATTTTTACTAGGGGTTGAAACTGCTAGCATGTGTCAAGAAAATTTAAGAAAGAGGTAAAGTCAAGATTGCACAGTTTGGCAATTAGGTGACCAGAAGGATTAGACCCCAACAGAGAGGGCAGCAGTTCTGTTTAGCCTAAAGGAAAAGCTAAGCTGTTCTGCCACTGTTTTGGTAATTGCTGGCAGGCCTGGCAGCAAGAACACCCCAGCACTCCAACAGCATCAGGAGAGCTCCCCCAGTACTGCTCCTGGCCCAGGAGCCACAGGAAGATGTGTAGGGAGCTGGCCTTGCCGTGTGGAGAAGACACAGAGCAGGCTGTCACTGTTCACAGAGAGGTTTCTCTACACTCTGGTCTGTTTCTGAGGTAGATGGTTTTGATGCTATTTTTGACTGCATGTAATAGTGCAGAAAGAACTGAAGCAAATGAAAGCAAAATGATGGGATTTTTTAGGAATGAGACATTGCTGAATGAACATTGCCTCATTGCACAGCCTCATTTGACCCTAAATGCAGTAGAAACTGCAAACTTGATAAAAGAAAGTGTTCATTACAGTATACCCTGCATAATAAAAACAACACCCACAAAAACCAAACTGGACAGCAGTCCAAACGCACTGGCTCAACTAAGAAAGTAATAAGAAACAAACCAGAAGCTTTGATTTTCACCAGGTCCATGGAAAATACCAGGACATTTGCAAAAACAAGTAACTTACATTTACTAAGTATAAAAATATTAATGAATTAGCTACTGTAAACCTAGGAGAAAAGTTTCCTGTTAACTTTTAAAATAAACGGAACACAGTCAAAAACTTGCGAAGGAAATTTTAACACCCATTCTTCAATTTCTGAATTTCCACTATTACCGTAGAAACAGCTTCCTTTTTTCTTTTTTCATAAACATTATTTTGCATGCTACGCTACTAAAACAATTCACAAGAAAGTACTCTTGTTTAAAAGGACTTTTTATTGTATGCTCTACCATTCATGTCTGTATTTTGTTATCACAGTACTCCTAGATATTTCGCAACCTGCAGGGCACGGGTTTAAATTACATTCCTGTTTTGTACTTATCCCCTCTCTGCAATTCTCTTTCATTCCCATCATTTCAGCTCCTCTAACTTATGTTATCTCCTAAGAGCCAAAGATGATTTGCTATCAGCTATGAGAGCATCACCTCACTCTTCATATACTGTCACCATAGAAAGATTGTTCATGAATTGCTGGGCCAACTAAACTGGGCAAGCAGGGTACTGAACCAAAAGACATAAGAACTAAACCAGTTGACTCACATGAGTTGTTTTACTGAAAATATGCATAAATTTGTAAGAGTTGCGAGAGAAGCCACCAGTATTTGCTTGAAGAATGCTGGTTACCAGAGGTAAGTTTGTTACCTACACTTCAGTGATCTTGGGGAAAATCTTGACCTCGCAAAGTGCATTTATGGGTGACACCTCAAAGGAAAGTAATAGAATCTTTTCCTTGTCTTCCTGAAGGGTAAAGGAGAGGGCTCATAGCTACAAGCATCAGCTAAATGTTGAAAGAGATTTCTCATTCCTCACTCACCCTTACCCTCTTTATGACTTCTGTTTAAAGAATTGTAAGTACCATGATGATTAACTGTGCAGAACACCGCTGCAAGTCAGCAACTCAGGCCAATACTGAAGCCAGTGTCTTAAGCAGCCTGGTGACGACACAAACTCAACAAGTTTCGCCAAGCAGAGTTAAGGAGGGAACATGCTGACACTTGTCTTTAGCACTGAGCACTGGCTGCAGAAATGAATGCTGTTTCTGGTCTTTGTCCTTCCCTTCCAAGCCTTCCTCCTGTCAGGTGTCTAAGAGAATGGAATTGTGCTCTGACAGCAGCAGTGGCCACCCAACCTGGGTGAGGCCTCTGATTCCTCCTCCTCTCCTCTAAAAGTATGCATGTAATATTTTAATCCCCTATTTTTAATTACATACAGAAATAAGTAGGTATCATTATGACAACAAAAAATTAGTTCTTTATCTAACTGTATTCTTTTGTTTATTTCTTCTTAAAAAAAAAAAGAAGTTACATAGATTTATTTTTCCCCAGCCACTGACTAGTTACTTTTATGTTCAAGTAGATGGAGGCCACAGTACTCAATATTTATCTAACAACCAAATCTTGCAGCACTATACCATAGTGTTCCATTTCTTGTCCTATTTGAATTCATTTAAACTCTTGAGACAGGCAGATATAAGAGAATGCTGCCATTTACTCTCAGACCTGTATCAACAGCCAGTGCTCCCTGAGGTACATAAGAATTTTTAAGTTTTATGGAATTCCAGCTGATCAGAAGTCACCAACCAGGTCTAGCTAAACTATCTTGATCCTGAGATAAAGTTAAAGGATAATAAAGAGTAAAATATGTTATCTTAGTACTGACAGTGTCTTTTCAAACTAAAATTTGAGTCAAGCATTAGTGCACTTTATCTCTTCTCCTCTGGAAAAAGGCAAAGTTGCTCCATTATTTATATTTAATGAATCATTTAAAGACATCAGTTTTGTCTATTTATAATTGCAATGTTTAAATATAGTGCACTGATTGCTTCTTGTCTTTTTCAAGTACCACATGGCAACATCTGTGAGTTTATTTTGGAAAGAAAAAAAATCAATAGAACCTATAAATTCATAGTCCAAGTGCCTCTTCACTGAGGATGCTGACACTGAGTGGTAGTTAACAGGACCTCCAGTTTTGGTTTGAGTCCACTGGGGCCTGATCCCTCCAGTGGTCTCCAAGAAGAGTACAGGAAAGCAAAGGGGGAAACCCCCAAAGGGGCCTACAAAGATGGAGCAGAAAACAAAGGATAACCAGAGGGAGATTGTAATATTGTGTTTGCATCCAGCTGATGCCAATTGCTTCTTTCCCCTCTTACTCTCTCAGTTTTGACATTTCTACTTCCAGCCTTTTTGGAAAGGGCTATTTCCTGTCAGCTATACTATCAGAAAAGGGATGTCTGTCGCTGCACTTTGTGAGAACTGCAACACATATGGCTCCCTATGTCCAGGAAGATTTTTGAACAAAATGCTGCCTCTGGAGATCCTGATTGTATTTATGAGATACTACTGCCACAATAGGGAACAGCTCATGACAAGCAATACAGAATCAAGTTTTCTGCTGTACAAGAATGCTCCAAGGCTGTCTCTAGCTGCCAACAGATCAGCATGCTTCTGCCCAGCTCACAAGAACTTTCTCTTCCTCAGAGCCCTCCACACAGCTCTAGAAAGAGGGCTGTTGGGACCTTGCTTCTCTCAGGGCTTGCTTTCCAATGGCACTGTGCACAGATCTGGCATGGTTTGCTGCACCCTCTCCAAACACACAGGTATTGTTTCTCCATCTGTACCATTTCTAGCTGATACCTCTTGCTTTCCAAACGCTCATAAAAACAACTTCTGCACTATTTAAAAGGCACAGAACAATTTATTATTCTCACACTTCACAAGTTACAAACTCACCACCTTCCCCATGGGCTCATCACAGTGAAAAGTGAATCCAATCCAGTCCGTGCTGTTTGAGATGTACCACCCGTACACATACATAACCTTGACATGTTGAATGCACAAACGACTGAAAGAAAAAATGTACCAACAGTGGGAGCTGGGGAGAAAACCCCACTTTTGCAAACAATTCTATCTTGTCCCTACTCTAAAAATTTATTGAAAGCTGTAGCAACCTCAGGGAATTTTTAAACAGACTCACTGTACACTCAGCGCTCCAAGTAAGAATGAGATACAGTGAAATAAGAGCAAATAACAAATAAAACTAAGCAAGACACTAAAAGTTCTATGTCTCAATTGAAAGTATCAGTTGAAATAAGGCTGTTTTTCCTAGTCAAGCCATTACTTTACAGTGACTGCAAGAATCCATTTTGGCCTTAATCAAAGCATTCTCCTGTCTCGACAATCATGTCTGCAAAGCATCTCAGACCATCTGCACCCTGAGATCATGAAACAGGAGGTCATCTGGATGTTGGCCACGTAAAAGTATAACTGTTCTCCTGACACTTAATAGGATATAAAAGTTTCTGTTAGATTAAGGCAGGTTTGTGACTAAATAGTGAGGTGAGCTTGTACATGGGACACTAGAAAAATGAGGATACTGGGTACACTATGTCTGCTTGGCAGTTCTCCACATCCAGCATGACAGTGCCCATCTCACAGAGGTGTTCATCCTTCTTCCTCTGAGGTGATGGATGACAGTAAGTTCCCTTTAAGGAGTTCTATCTATCCAATTTGATTGGAAAGATGGATTTCAACCTACAAGGTCACCGACCAGTTGCTCTCAACATGGCGGCTGTGTTACCAAAACACTGCTTCAACATCCCCTGTTCTGGTCCATGCTTTTCTGCCCTCCTGAAGCAGTGCATGTTGTTATATCCCCCTGAGCCACCCTCTGGAATGACAAGATCCCCATCACTATCCGCAGAAACAACTGTCACTAAAGCAGCCCCTATTCCAAGGCACAGTTCACTCAGCATTCAGGGTGTGAGCAAACCAGAATAAAGTCAATGGTACAAGAAATGAAGTTACACTAAAAAGGTGAGTCCCACTTGAGGCAGTATTAAGGCGCAAGAAGAGAATGAGTTAAATAATTAAATTTCTTCTCTCAAACTAAAAGTTTGCTTATTTGACTTAATATTCTATGTATTTTTCCAAACAGAACAGTGCTATTGTCAACTCCATATCACTTCATAAGGATTCTGTGAATTAAGAATTACTGCTGTGCAATTTTCCAAACTGACACATATGGGTAACGATGAAGATCTGCAAGTGAGTGAAAGGGTCAAGCAATTTCCTAGTTGAGATTTTCTTTATTTCTCAGTGAGGTAAGCAACAATTGGAGGAAGGAAAGGCTTAGGCATGACATTTCAGAAGCCAGAAGCTGTTCTTGTAAAGCAAAAGAACAGTACAATTCAAAACCAGGAAAACCACATATAATCACAGGTCAAAAAGCTGAAAACATTAAGGGGGGGGAAGGAAACAAAACACTGAAAGTCTAAAAGACCAACAAAACAGCAGAAACAACTAGAACAAATGTATGTATATAAACAGAAAAAGTAGAAAATAATTAAGTGAATTGAAATCTGACAGGCCATCAAAACACTAGGATGAACAAGACGTACTGTTCATCTTTACATCTTGATGAACAAGAGTATTGAAATGATCCAGCTCTCCCCCTTAGGAAATAAGTATGTCAGATATTAACTTTGAGAAGGAAAAATAAAATAAATCTGAAGTATTTTTTTTAACAGTATTCATTTGAATGAAAATAATTTGGCAAGCCACTGAGCTATCAGTTCAGATCAGTGAATAACTAAACAAGACTACTTCAATTATTCTTAAAATATCACTGCTACATTTTTATCTTTAAAAGATTTATCAGTGGAGAGTGCTGTCATTTCCAGACTATTTGAAAGATTACGAGCCATATATTAAAGGTTTCAGGAACTGCAGAAAGAAAATAAAAACTAGTTCAGTCTAACATACAACAAAAAAAAAGATTAACCACAAGATGTTCACACATAGTAAAGAGAGTGCAGACCCTTCTGCCGTGTGACACAGTAACAGTTTTTACGTCTGGTATAAAGACTAGGTGATTCACACACCTCCCTGCTTACTAGCAGGTCTCCTTTAATTCCCTTTCTCAAGAGACTGCATCTAATGGGCATGTCAACTAGGCTGTCTTTCAGAACAGAGTGGCTTTTCTCAAGAAAAAGATGCAAACAATGCAAAAGACATCTGAGCTTTTGCCAGACTACAGTTAGCCATAAATGTGGATCTAATAATTTGGTACGTGCTGTACAAAGTTACACAGCATTGCAAATTCTGCATATAAGAACATGCGGGCTTGGTCAATAACTAGGTTACATATTTGGAAATGGGGATAATCAGTTTAAATCTTTGTAAAACTTAAAAGGTAAAGCCTAAAAATAAGATTACAGTAAAATGCATAACTGGCATAACAGCTGCCAGAAAGATTAAAAAAGAGTGAAACAATTTAGCCTTTGACACAAACACATCAATCTATAATGCTTACACTATCATGGAGAGACAAGGAGTCTTTAGAATAACCTGGTACAGATGCCAAAAAATCTGCATTCTAAAGAAATGTCTTTCCTTTGTTTAAACTATGCGGTTTAAACATAATTTAAACGTTCATTTAATCCATGGTAACTTCCACAACTTGGTTATTTGAGAAGCTAATGCAGCAGGAGAGGTGAAGAAGGAAGACATATATTTTGGACACACAGGGCTTTATTCAGACTACTCTGATTTTAATGACTGTGACTCTTGGTCTAATGAAGAATATAACCTCTTCCTAAAGACATCTCTTCTTTTTTTTTTTCTGCAGACAATCTTGGCCACACAACCAATACAAACAGGCTAAGGTCTTTGAAGGAAGAGAGTAATTGGTATTTTCATTCATTTGCTCTTTTTAAATAATCTGTTTCCTGCCTATTCAACCATGTACTCTAACTCCCACCATTAATGCAAAATCATGAAGACAAAGTCTATATTCACATTCTTTACTACACTCAGGATTTAAAAAACCTATTTGATCTATCCCTATACAGCTGGGTGTTTTTTTCTAAGCTGAGAAGCTTTAGTCCTCAGACAGAAAATATTCCTCACCTTTGATCAAACATGACACTTGCTATTCATTTACTACTGCTGCAATATTTTAAAGATAACTATAATATTAGGGAAGAGCATAATATTGAGAAGTGGATGTGGTAGAGATTCACGCATTTGAACAAATTTTCTGATTTTTTTCTCTATTCCTTTACTAGTCTATTGTCAACATCCTTCTAGATTCAATAGTCCAGTACCACTGAGTACTGAAACAATTCCTAAGAAATGGCAACAGCTGATTTATTAATTTAAAGGTTAAGGTTTTAAAGTTTTTTTTTCCTCTTCACCATGTACATTGCTTGGTACTTACCAAAGTTTAATTCCGTTTGCATTTAATTACTGAAACTCCAAAGTCCCCAGAAGTTTTCATAGTTGCTTTTGATTCACAAAAATCTTTCTTCATAATGAAAAAGTGACAACATATTGCAACCTCCCGTCCAATATCAATGGGGGAACCCTCAAGTTTTTCAGACATGAACTCCAATGAAAAAATATTTACATTAGCTGTGCTGCAATCACATTATCCACTAGTACTGTCTCCTTTTCATCCTAATAATTATTAGCTTTGTTGACTCCTGGGAAACTTGTTTCTTGCTTATTATGTATTAATAGTTGTCACGCACTTCAAATTTGACTTTGACTTTTTTTTTTGTCTTTAAAATCTTTAACATCTTTTCCATTTTCTTCAGCGAATATTGCCTTCACTTTTTGAAGGATGTAATTCTAATTCTAACAGATCTTTCATTCAGCTTTCTGATGCCTTTCTTTTTTTCCTTTTTAGACTTTACCCTTAATTGGGACACATTTACTTGAGCCTCTACCTTTCAATGTTATTCATCCTGACTCCAAGCACCCTCCCTTTTAGCTGTTCCTTTTATTTCTTTTTCTAAATTAAAATCCTTTTTGGAGCTCAGTACACTAGACAAGACAAAGTAAACCAAGGGTACAGCAGTGCGCCACTATCTCCTCTGCTGAAATTGCTTTGTAAAGAATAAAAGGCTTTTATATTCACAGCCTTCGTTCCTCAGTCTCAGGCAAAAGACACATAAGATCTAGTCCAAAAAAAGTAAAAAGCTTTAAAAACTCAGGGACACTGTTCAATGAGTGACATCACTATGAAGACAAAACTTACTTAGTCTTACCACTGAATGCAAGTTAAATATAATTGTGTACTTATAACACAACCATTCCAGGATTACATATGGACTTGACTTTGCAATACAAAGTATTTCTATGCTTAATTAATAAAGATGTCTAGAAATTTCAAGCCTTTTGTCATTTCGGGTTTTTTTCCCCCTAAAGAATTTTATGTTATGCGCCTCTACAGCTGAGTTTGTAAGTCATCCCCTCTAAATAAGAGAATAAACTTCTTCAAGGTAAAGTTCAAGATCCTGCACAATGGACGGGAAAATTTCAAGCACAAATACAGGCTGGGGGAAGAATGGATTGAGAGCAGCCCTGATGAGAAGGACCTGAGGCTGCTGGTGGATGGGAGGCTGGACATGACCCAGCAATGTGGCTTACAGCCCGGAAGCGTTACCCGCAGGGTGAGGGAGGGGATTCTGCCTCTCTGCTCAGCTCCGGTGAGACTACACCTGGAGTGCTGCATCCAGCTCTGGGGTTCCCAGCCCAGGAATGACAAGGACCTGGTAGAGTGAGTCCAGAGGAGGGACACTAAGATGATCAGGGGGCTGGAGCACCTCTGCTACAAAGACAGGTTGAGAGTTGGGGCTGTTCGGCCTGGAGAAAAGAAGGGTCCAGGAAGAACTCAGAGGACCTTCCAGTACCTAAAGGCGTTACAAGAGAGCTGGAGAGGGACTTTTTACAAGGACCTTGGGGTGACAGGACAAGGGGGAATGGCTTTAACCTGACAGAGATATTAAGAAATTCTTTACTGTGAGGGTGGTGAGGCACTGGAACAGGGCTAGAACAGCTCAGGGAAGCTGTGGGTGCCCCATCCCTGGCAGTATTCAAGGCCAGGTTGGATGGGGCTTTCAGCAACCTGGTCTAGTGGGAGGTGTCCCTGCCCATGGCAGGTGGGTTGGCACTAGAGGATCTTTAAGGTCCCTTCCAAACCAAGCCATTCTATAACTCTCAAATTATTACCAAATTGGAGTAATTGAATGGAAAAAAAAACCAAACCAAGCACACCAAATATATGTAGGATTGGTGTTGTTTGGCTAAATAGGTAAAACATGTAAGATCATTTTCTACACTAATAGTTTGCTTATTTATTAAAGGTATGTAACTATATACATACTGCTACTACTTAATTCTTCATTTTGATGCAAATATAAGATTTGAAAGCTTCCAGCTTGTTCATCCTTCTTAATGCTACTTCTTCAATCATCTCTAGGGCTCTGTCTTGCCACATAAACTCTGTCCCGATGTTTGTCTAGCACAAATAGTTCTGTTAGATCATAAAGGACTGAGCTCCTAAAAGACAGTTCTTTTGACCCACAGTGGAACATAACTGCTTTTCTGCCTAGAAAAGATAAACCACAGAAGTTCACATAACCAGTAACTTCAGTATAGAAACACAGCTGGTTAGCAAGAAATAACCAAACTAACATGAAACAATTCAACCCAATCCAAACTTGAGGCACACATTTTCATTCTCTTTCAATAAGAAAGAAATGCATTTGCAGTAGGTCTTTCAGACACTATGAATTACTATTCCAGGATGACTTGCTGCAGGTCAGCCTCATGTAAGTGACCATTTATATTTTGAGAAAATAAGTACAAACTGACCTGCAAAGGTAGAGAGAGTAACATATGCAAGGTACCTTCACCGCATCTTTTAAAGTTCTGCTGCCTATAAATAAAAATTTAATAATTAACAATGAATAGTTAGGCCTAAATCCAACTTATATTAATGTTCTGAATCATGTAAGTATTCTTCACAATTGGGTGGTGTGAAAAGGATTGTTTGTCATATGCAGAGGATTAGGGTGTCACATTGGAAGTGATCAGGAGCAGACAGATTTACATGAACCACTGATCCTGCTTTCATTGGAAGGACACAAGCATATCTTTTCACACACTTTCCAGAACGCAGTAGCAGGAACCTTTTATAGCAATTTTTTAATTATTGATTCTTTTTAACTAAAAATTTCAAAAAAGTAGAGAACAAAACACAAATAGATGGTAACAAGGATATACCACTACTGAAAAGCTCAGAGTAGGTCAGAAAGCCAAACTTACTGAAGCCTACTTCTGCAAACAGTTCCCAGGAGGCTGTGCTGTGCCTGCAAGATGCACTTTGATTTAGTCCTCATGTAACAGCATATAGTATACCAGAGCAAACTGAACCAGTACAAGACCTCTTCCATACCTATCCTTAGAAACACAAGTCAAAGGCAACAAGCATTCACCTGGATGAAAAGTATACTCACAGCTCTCTACAACAGAACTAGTCTCAAGCAACTGCACAGACATGAAGGTTCTAGTTCAGAAGTGCCAAGCAGTTTAGGCTCATAGGAGTTTTACTCTGGCTTGTCTTCTCAAAGCTATTAACAAGTTTGCCACTTGAGGCACTTTATGAAATGTATTGACTTTTATCTTTATGATACATTTTTCTTTAAGTCCTCAGCCAAAGGAAAACGGGGCAAATTGAGGTCTGGCAGCTCTCCTTCTTCCTCAGCCATTTTCATACATAATGTGATAACTTACTAAGTAAGTAGTATCTTTCCTCAGGGACCACCTCCCTATATCATCGCTCCTGAAAAGGCAGCCTCCCTGCAGACGCACGTAAGAGCTGCATCTTGTCACTGGGACTGACTTTCCAGAGATGCACAATAGGACGTGCCTCTGACACCTAATGGGACTGGCTGCTATTCCCCTCTCCTGAAGGGAGAAAAAAGCCCTACAGGAGACTGAAGCATTGCTATAGCCAAATCATGTCATCTATTAGCTACCATGTAAAAAATGTGGACAACAAGCCTTGAAACAAATGAGGTGTTCGTGATATCCATAAGAAACTGTCACTTCTGGGGTTCTAGTACAAGTGAGAAATGGACGTACTGAGGAGTACAGCAAAGGCCCTCTAAGACTATTTCAGGACTTGGACACCTCTCCTATGAGGAAAGCTGAGAGATCTGTGCCTGTTCAGCCTGGAGAAGAGAAAGTTCTTTGGGGGGATCTTACCAATTTTTCATAAATACCTGAAAGGAGGGCTCAGAGAAGACAGAGCCAGGCTCGTTGCAGTGTTTCCCAATGACAAGATCATAGGTGATGGGTACAAACTGAAACACAGGAGGTTACCACTGCACATCAGGAAACTGAGGTCACCTCCACGATAAAGAGAGCACTGGCACAGGTTGCCCAGAGGAGTTGCAGAGTTTTCCTTGAAGAAATTTAGAAGGTGCCTGAACACAGCCCTGGGAAACTCTAGGTGGTCCTGCTTGAGCAGGGGTGTTGGACAAGACGACCTACAGAGGTCTCTTCCAGCCATGCTGTGATGTTGTGAACATCAGCTAAGAGAGAAAGAAGCATTACAATTTACCATTTTCAGAATAAACTGCACTCTAAATTGCACATGCTGTTCAAACCTCAGCAATCTTATTAAATGCTGAGCTGTAGTTCTCATCAATGCAGCACTTTTCAGAAGACGGCTCAGTATATATAGATTGGCAAAACTCTGAATAAGTATTACTATTGGATCAATATTTTAACTAAAATGGATGAAATTATGTTTGAGAGTTACTTTTAGCAGTAATAAGGCAAAAAATTTTGAATTTCTTACTATGCTTTGATATTAAAAATAAAACACAGTGCTGAATAAGCCTCTGGCAAGGTTAACTAATAAGGCAGTATCAATCAAACATGAAATTGTCATGGGACAAAGGCAACCCATGGTAAAAATAGAGAACAAGAAGAGACATCCATCAAAAACTAAAGGGCAGGCAAAACCCACGTTGTTTCCAAAATGAGACCCTGAGCTGGACAAGCACAGTACAAAGACAAAGCTTTAAAGCAGTACTTTAATGTGTCACCTAATACAATAACTCTAATCCATCAGTTTTTATGTTAAACTGCATCTGAATGGAACTATCCATCTACAGTATGCCAGTTTAAATATCACTGGATTTTCCCCACTGTAAATTTAAAGTCATCAATTATTAATCATTTATGGAATGAAAATCTGGAAACAAATATATGAAAACATGTTCCCTGATTTCCCGAGGCATTCAATCAAAACTTTTGGAACAGCCCCACAGCAATTCTAGGCCTCAAATGAAATGAATCATTAATTAGGTTTGACTACTCAAAACATCTTGCTTAGGCTCAAACTCTTCAGCACTATTATCCATCTCTATGCACAGGATATGCTATTCTACAAGTGCTCTCTGATTCTAATGCCCAAGATTTTGGGGAAAAAAGCCCCAAAACATTTCTGAAACCACAGCTTAGATGCAACTCTTACAATTTTGCACCCTTCCTAAACAAGAGAACATAAGAGGACCCATCTCCTCACTGAGCTGGGGTCATACACCTCAACTGCTGTGCAGGCACCATGTGCTTTCAGCTCTCAATGAGAGAATTAGAGCGAGGGACACTAAATACTTCTCTGAAACAGTCACTTAAAGACACAAGGCTAGGCAGCATCCCTGACTTCATTTACTAAAGCTAATGCATGGAAAAAACAATGATGAGAAAATTCTTTCAGACAAAGAAATTTATTTTTACTTCCAATTAAAACGAAATGAGAACTCTATTGAAAAAAGTAGCATCACAGGATGTCATGCTTGCACAGTTAAACAAGCGTCAGGAAATACATGAATTCATACAGAATGTGTCATAAATTAATTCTACATTGGGAGTCAGCTTTTAATTACACTATCTCGTGCTAGAGCTTCAAGATACTCTTGAAGTCTTCCACTGACATGGAGTCTTGATGACCCACCGGGTATTTTTGACTCTTCAATAAGATACTTCCATACAAAGCCCTCCTCATTTCCCATGCTGTTGTCAGAAGCCACTGGTATCAAAAGGCTGACAGAACTCCACTATAGGGCAGAGCAATAAATATATGCAATCATCAAGGTATCAGTTTTGCTTACACGAGAAGTTTTCCCAACACTCATTATTTTAAAAAGGTAGTTTGAGCCTGAACTAAATATGTCCCAAAAGGAGCTGAGAAGGAAACTTGGACCTCTTCAGCTATCTAGCTGCTTCATGCTGCCTTCATTTAACTTTCTGGATGTTTGCCAACATACAGAAAAAGGAAGGACAAAAGGCATTTTTAATTTTGGAAGGGGTCGAGTTAAAACAATAAAATTAAAAAAAAATATCCAAGCCATTTAAGTTAACACAAAGAAAAAAACTACAATATCAGAGCTATTGTTCATGATCAGTGCCCCAGAAACATGAAGAACCTGAACCTAATGAGTATTTTTTTCTATGTTATCTGAAGAGAATTATCTATATTAAAACCAATCTAGCCTTTATAAATAATACATGACAGGCTCAAATAGGTCAAAAGAACAGTCACTCACTAGAAAATTACCTTTAGGAGGAGGGAAAAAAGATATCTTTAGTCAACAGATCTGCTTTCTGATACTTCCAGTCAGAAAGATAGCCATTAACTGCCATGCATTAAAAAAAGGCCAAAAAGCATAACATTTTTCTACAGCCACCCTTGCTCCGAAGGAGCACCAGCAACCATGATGTGCTTCTGCTGCCAAAGATACTCTTCACATGCTGGGAGTAGTGCAGCCATTATTGCTCCAGCTAGTCCAGTGCCCAAAGGAAGAGGGACTCTGCGGGATGCTGTACTCAAGTGACTTTCACCTGGGTATTACTGACACTTAGGCAAGAGATGCTGTAAAATGGGACCGAGAGACCACAAAGGGAAGGAGGGAATGAGACGGGGCGGGAACACAAAATAAGGCTTGACTTGAGATAAAGAAATAGATTTGTCCACAACCAGGAAGGTAAGAGGTTCAATATGTGAAAACAAAGGGAAATAAAGCCCACTCAGTGCACAGGTGGATGGCAGCTACACCCAAAACAACTGCATTGAGAACATACCACAAATTGGGCTGTTGTTGCATCTTCATAAGGGGCTCAAAGCCTGACAAATAAATTGTTGAGGAAGCGCAGATAAAAACCCATTCATTATTCCTGTGGCCTTCATGTAACAATGCTGAAGTTTTAAAAAAGGTCAGGTAATAGTTCTACTGGATGTGTAGAAGGTTAAATGTCCATCATATCAATTGCTGCACCTATGCCTGTTGTGAATTACTGCAGCACACACTTCAGTTTACCAGAGAGATTACAAATTATTTTGACAGTCTTTGCCACACTTGACAGCGTTTCCCAAATATTAAAAATTAAAGGTTCGAAACTTAGTGGAAGACTATGAAGAAAATCAAAACCTCACATCCTCCACCTATTGTTCAGCAACAGCTGCTATTCCAACACTGGATTCTAATTATGTTTTATAGATGTACTCATGCCAAGGTCAGCAGCTTTGCAGAGAACCTGTCCCAAGCAGACTTTAAAGGAACAACATACATACTTATGGACAACCTGTCACTTGGAATAGATCTGTTCTGAAAGAAGGATCTGGATGCTTCAGGTTCACAGGCATCAGTTAAGTGCTACATGTCCAGCCCCGAGAACACTACTTGAATTCTATTAGCTGAGGGTGGATATTGTCAAACACAGAAGATAAGGCACCTCTGGAACTGTTAAGATTTTATCCATACTTTGGGGCAAACAGTGCTGAAAATCAGTTGGGAATGAACCTGTAGGTATGTGCCAGCAACTAACTTAAATTCTTAGTAACAAGATAAGAAAACACAATAAACTACAACATATTAAACACAAGCACAAATAACATGAAGCTTGGACATATTGTCTTTACATACACATACCACTTCATTTTTGAAATTAACATCACAATTCGTAGATAGGAAAGGACAAGTTCAATGCAATGAACAACTCCACTGTGAAAAGTCTGATAAAGGTCTCATTCAGATCAGAAATATCTATGCATAAAATGCTCTGCAAAAGATATATCCTCAGAATTTCAGACTTTTTTTAATAACACACTGTAAAGGACATGATTCTAAGACTGACTTCTTTTAGCATTTCTGACAGTTAGAAAACAAGACAGTATGCTAATGAAGGAAAGGTAGAAAGTAAAAAAAGTAGTATTAAATACACGAATTCTTGAATAAGATTAACTAAGGAGTCATCATAATAGCAAACTAGAATGAAACTAAAGTGGGCAGCAAAATAGACATCATAAAATGATATTCAGTTTGAAGCTGGTCTTATCACCTCCCCTATCTGCCAAAACCCCACAAAAAAACCTTCACACCTTTATATGATTATTACCCCAGCTGTTTTGTCTCAACTCCTCTAGCTGTTAGCACCACTGTTAAGTGTGTCAAAGTTGCATACACAGGATATTCCAGAGGAGTAAATCTATATGCAACATTAACATGACTTGTCTTGCTTCCTCTACTGCAACCTAACAGAGGAAAACTTATTTATCCTCCATTGTCCATTACCTCAAAGAAACTGCTGTGGCTTGACAAACTCTCTTTCTGCCAGTATCCTCTATTTCAACACACATTTATTTATTTATTTTCTTAACTGAATATCCTTAATTTGGAGGATAGTTATGTAAACAGAAATTACTTATTTATATACTATTCCATAAAAATAAAAATGGAGTTGATAGGTTATTGACAGAATTCTTTAATACATACAAAAAGAAGAACCTGAAGTTTAAATCACTGGACCCATTGTTACAATGTGTAAAGAGTACAAGCCAGGACAGCAACAATAGTCCTCTTATGCTCTGCTGAAAAGGTGGCATACAGGATTAAAGCTGACAAATCTCCATGGATGCATGGTTCCACAGAGCTTGTGTCTTCAAAACTAAACCTCTGGTTTTTATTAATACTACAAAGAGCAAGAACAAAACCTTGTTAAATCAGATACATAAGCTTATTTCAAGAAATGCCAAAGTTCTAACTCAAACTCATGACGCTAAAAAAAAAACCCCAACACACTCTCAGGACAGCTGAGGCTGGATCCCAGGTCACTGAACCCAGCTAATCTCTTCCTAAGTAGAGGTCTCTGCCCAGCTACAGTCTTTGTACACAAAGAACACTGTTGGTTTCCTCAGGTCGAGTATGTGCTCAGCTAAGCTTGCAAGTCTACTAGATGAGGATCAGATTAATTTTGCAGGGTGCTTAAATTGGCTACCAGCTTCTCCTCCATCTACATCAATTCTGTCCCGTTTCAAATTCCTGTTTGAAGGATCAGTAGCCAGACTGGAGACCTCCAAGCAGCAGCACGGTTCAGAATCAGAGAGGGCTGCCAGTTTCAGAGCAGGTTCAAAGACTCACAAAAGCAAATTAGTTCCTTTGCCCCACACTCCCCTGAGGCAGAGCAAAGTTGAGACCAGTTCTGAATTGGTGCAGAAAACATGGTGGCTAATAGCAGAGTTAACTTCAGATGAAATGCAACACTATTTACACTAACCTAGACCTGCCCTACAGCTATAGCAAGAAAAGTTATCCTCACTCCTTGGACAAGTTCAATCCTCTTCTGCTTCTTGACTCATGCCAAAAGGTACAAGGAAGAAAAGCTGCAAGCCTGCAAGGGACAGAGGCTTACAGTACACACAAATTAATCAGAAACAGTTAAGAATTAGACATATAGCAATAATGTGACTTTTCAGAAGAATTCTGCAGTGAGATCAGCTGAGAGAGATGATGTCAAAGCAGTGCTGCTGCAACAGCAATCAGGAACACTTCATGGACAAAAGAGCAATTGCACTAACATGTCAGAAGTCTGAAGGTTGCATTTTTCCTGTGAAATACTTTATTTTAGTAACTACAAAACTCTCCCAGAAAAGGCTCTATCAGAAATGTGGTTTAAAAAGCAGTTGCAGGGGATAAGGAGAAACAAGGAGCACGCTCAACTCAGATTAAGCGTATTTCCCCCAAACAAAGAAACCTTTCTGAACTCCCTCTGACCCATGCCTCTGTCATCTAAGGTCCCCAAGTACTATCAAATCTGTTACAGAGGATTTTATAGAACTTAAATAACCCTCAAAGATCCTGCATTTATCCCTACTAGGGATGTCTGACTCACATTTCCAAAAAAGGCCACTCTAACACACTTGGCAGCTGAATATATTGGAACCAATTATCACTGCACTACTTCAGTTCTGGTAAGTTCACCAAACTGGAAGACTTTTCTGACACACTGTAAGGTCTGTTCTTCTGGCTGGATGAGTAACTTATAGCTGTCACAAAGCTAGTTTTAGTAAAGCAAACAATATAAGTCTGCATATACTGCTTACAATAACAAACACTTTTTAAAGCATGGCCATGTTTTAGTGCTTATATTCAAGAAAAGCCAAGTTCACTTTTATTGGGTCAGGAATAGACTATTTAATGCTACAACACATTTCAAGTTCTTGTTGAACAAGATGAGACACATACAAATGAGAACTTTGTTCTTTATTTTCCCCAACTGCTTCTGAAAGATGACAGAAAAACTCTTATAAAGCAAAATTCTATTTGCATGAGAACAGATAACATTTTAGGTTTTGGTTTTCTACGCACAGTAGAAAATGCTATCCTGTGGACGTAAAAAGGAAAATTGATAACTCTTGCTGCTTAACCAGAGGCCTTTGAGAAACTATTTACTGGAAGGTGGGCTGTATTTTTAATACCTGGGTTGACAATATGGAGGTGATTTACCTTCTCCCTTACAATTACAGTAAAACACTATTGACAGAAAAGCAGTTGGTTCTCTGTTGCAAAGCTCTTTCATGTAGGCACTTTACACTTTTTTTTTTAGGACTCTTATCTATGCTGGAGCACAGTAAGACACACAACAGATTTGACTCCAGAAACAATTTAGTCTTGTTTGTACTGCCTGGGAGCTAATAAGCCCAGCAGGGACAGCTATGCCCCTTTCAGCCATGAGACCAAAGTTCAGCTTGGTCTGACCCAGCCCTGCTGCAGGGCCTTACTGACTATGATCTCTGCTTTACTGCCCAAAACAGGTATTCCTTCAGCAAGAGGCACAAGCAGCATGCTGATGGGCTTAACGGTTCTGAGTCACATCTTCCAGGCAATGCAACCGATGCACTGAGCTGTAGGGAAATAGAAAAGCTTTGGAGGGAGGGCAGGGAATCTGGCAGTCAATGCGAGAAGAACCTCTCTTCTACAAGTGTTCTCAACCTCCTACCAGTAGAGAGACAGGTGAGAAACAAGCAGGCTCTCTCAACTCCTCGTTATTGGGAATCATTTCCCCAAATTGTCTATGATCGCCCACTCTCTTAAGTTCAGACTTAATGAAACAATACCAGACCAGATGGAAAGAAGCACAGGAAAATGCAAGTGAGTGAACAGAGCTTTGATTTGTCCCTGGAAGAGTGTCTTGGCCCAGAAGATTGGGCTCTCTCCTCCTTCTGTCAAGAACATTCAAGTGAATGTCTGTCTTCTTTCAGAGCAGTGAGGGTATTTTAGCTACAAGGCCCTGAAATTGGAACCATTTCTTTTATATAAGCAGATAAACTTCTTCAAAGAGTCATTTGCTGGTGACGATACAGACTTAAGCCTTCTAAAGTTCCCGTCAGATGAGCAATAAAGTTTTTACAGTATGACCCCCTAGACAGGTAAGTATCCCTACAGATATATAGATCTATAGGTATATCCCTATTTAACAGGGACAACAGCTACAAAGAATAGTGAAAAACTGTCTCAGTGCCAGATATCGATACAATGACTGCACTGCTGTGTTCAGTAACTAACAAACAAATTTGTAATCAATTTGTTAGCAAAAAGGTATAGTAGACTGGAGGTACAAACATTACACTTGCTCAAAGCATGAAACAGGGAATGTAATTCTATCACCTAGAAGCAGGGAGAAGAAAAAGTAAGAATGACCATCTTCTCCTTTGGTCTACAAAAATAGGAAGAAGGAGGGAAAAAAATTGCACTTTCTCCACCTCTCACTATTTCATAAACATAAGAATAGGACAACTAATTTTTATAGCCAAAATTTAGTCAAAGAGAAAAAATATATTATATGATTGAATGAAAAATTGCTACAGAATATAAATTCTGACACACTTTCAACTGTAAGTCACCACTTGTGACTCTCTCTTTAGCACTTTACTGCATGATGTATAGACAAATATTTCATTATGGATTGAAAGTAATAGCAATCACAGTAAAATTCAGTGTTCAGAAAAAAACAGAAAAAAAAGTTAGATTTTATATATTCACTTACCAAATCCTTGTGATGAGAAATTAAATTTAAAAAAAATACCACTCAAAGTACTTACAGTACAACCTGTAATGGATGTTACCAAAATATGGATTTTGATATTGTCAAAATATGGATTTTGTCTTTTTTGTTTTTCTTGCACAAGACAAACATAAGCAGGCAAAGACCTTCAAAGCCTACGTCACTGTTAACCATTTTAAAAATGAATTCACTTTTAGCCACAAAAGTTAATGACAGATTAGCTGCCAATGCTGGTGGAAATCAGCTGAAGTAGGGGAAATACGAGACTATTGTTTATCTATATGCACGTTTGCAATCAACTACAATCTGGTTTTTATGGGACAATTTAGTTCTTTATCATTAACATTCAAGTGACAATTGCAAATGGATGGATGAAAGACACAATACCCATTCTCTAACTACTGAAGATTCAGGTCTATAATGAAAGCTAAAGCTTTTCGTGTGATAGGTTCATTTTAGATAATAGACGCAGAAATGGTACTTGATTTGCATCTAACCCATGGAAACTAAAAACATTAGGACAACTGTAAGTAACAGGTCTTAAACAAAAGGCTCAATATGTCTAAAATTTTAACTTTTAAAGTGTTAGTATCTCAGGAGTGGATTTGTGAGATGATGGTTCCAGAAACATTAACTTGATCTGAAATGCAACTCTCCTATTTTTTTAAGCTGCAGATTCTCTCCCAGTGAGTATTCAGTCATACTTCTTTGATGAAAATCAGTATATAACTTCTTATTCCTCAGAAGCCCTGAAGACATAACACTGCTAAATTGAAAACACAGATGGCTTTATTATTTCTTGTGCAATATTTCACGAAAAAAAAAATCTAGTTACTCACAATCATGCAACTCTACTGGTGAAGAAAAGGCTGCACAAGCAATATTTTCATCTCACCAGTGCTTCAGGGATTTTAAAAGGATAGCATTGAATCAAATTTAAAGAACTCAGCTCAACTTTTGCAGCAGTGATCAAGTTTGCAGTTAGTATCAAGGGGAAAGAGAATGCATTTGATAAAAGAACACCAAGATACAGTGAATATGGAACATCAAACTAGAATTTTTACACTTAGGTTTTTTGAACTAAGTGTAAATTAAAGGATCTAATTAAGTCAAACATGATCACACGTTGCTGCACCTTGCTAAATTGCAGTCAGCCAAAGTCTGTGAAGGCTTCCTCTCTTTCCCAAGGTAGAACAGAGATTTGTGAGTCTGTTCTGATATAACACAGAGGAGCTTCCAGACCACATCTCACATCCTCTGTACACACACACACACTCGCTTCAGTGAGATGAGTGCAATTTTTCTCCCCCTATCACATGCTTCATGAGCCAAGGAGGAGGCAGGAAGCTAAGGATAGCATGACAAAATCCTAGTGCCGGCTGAGGCCTTCCCAGTTCAAGAATAAAGTTCCTATACCCACAGTGCTTTAAACCAACAGCTGGGATCACTGCAATGCCAATGGCATGTGGTTTCTGGTATATAGGAAACATCAGGCTTTTCTGTTTTAATGGCAGCTGCTCATTGTACAAGTTCCTTCTATATGAGGCTCCCCTTCCAGTCAGTTTCCTGGGTAATTTCACCAGATTTCATATAATGTGGAGGGAAAATGGACACCCTGTTAAATGATTCCTGCCAGGAAGCAACATTCACTTTTAAATAACCCATCATCAGGACTATGCATGAGCTTGGTTTAAATATAGTATTTTCATTGCCTTTTCTGACATTGATAACAGGGATAGCTATTATATAACCCAAAGGTTCTGTAATGAATACCACTGTGTGGTTTATTATGGCCATAGAAATAGATTTACTGTCTCAAACTCAAACTATGACAATGCATACAATCTTCTCAACATTTGCCTATCTATTAAAGCAAACCTAAATGTTTTTCTAGGAAGCACATCATGTGTGATCAGTGTGAGGGAGTAAACAGTAGCTCACAGGTCATGTAGAAAAATGAACACGCAGCACAATTTAAAGCTTTGCAAAGCAGCAAAATGCTTGGAAACAAATGAGTTCAAAGACAGAAGACCCACGCAACACGTATCAGATGTATCAGTAGATAGATCTATTCAGCACTGACACAAACAGCTTCCTCTTTTTCTCTACAGAAGTAAGTTTTCTAAGTCAAAATCTTCTAAAGCTTTTATGAAATGTACCAAAATACCTCGATTTTGAGAAGAATCTACATGACTGCACAATGACAGGTGACTGGCAAACCATCATGTTATGATCCTGTATTTCAGGCCATACCTTTTTCACCCAGCTTTCTAATTTGTCTTTATATCTCTGACACAGACCACATCTTAAATGGGAGTAATGGTGGAAATGAATCTGCAACACCTATTACGCAGTCAAAGGTCTGCTGTTAACAGAAAAAGAAAGGCTGTGCTCCACTGCTACTGCACAATCACCTCAGGTAAATCAGTACAACTCATTAGGAACATGGTATAACAACATGGACCCTTCATAAACACCTTTCCAGATTGCTGTATTGCTTTTGACCTATACCTAATGAGCTCTACCGGCCAGCTATTAAGAGATGTTGCATTGGGTTTGCAAGGCTTGGTTTTTGGTAGCGGGGGGCCACAGGAGTGGCTTCTGTGAGAAGCTGCTGGAAGCTTCCACCATGTCCAGCAGAGTCAATCCCTGGCTGGCTGCAAAGATGGACGTGCGGCAGGCCAAGGCTGGGCCAGTTGGAAGTAACACCTCTGTGAAAACAGATTTAAGAAGAAAATTAAAACAGTACTGGTGGTGCAGTTTTAGTTTTCAGCAGAGCAGAGTGGGGTGAGCACATGTGAGAGGAACAACTCTGCAGACACCAAGGTCAGTGCAGAAGGAGGGGCAGGAGGTGCTCCAGGCACCGGAGCCGAGATCCCTCTGCAGCCCGTGGTGAAGGCCGTGGTGAGGCAGCTGTGCCCCTGCAGCCCATGGAGGCCCATGAGGGTGCAGAGATCCACCTGCAGCCCGTGGAGGAGCCCATGCCAGAGCAGGTGGATACCTAGAAGGAGACTGTGATCCTTTGGGACACCCATGGAGAGAGGGGCCCTGCTGTCAGGCTGGAGCAGCCTGCCCTTGGAGGACTGCACCCCGTGGAGGAGTGACCCACGCCGCAGCAGTTTGAGGGGTGCTGCTGCCCGTGGGATGGACCCACGTTGGAGAAGTTCCTGGAGAACTGTCTCCTGTGGGGAGGGACCCCATGGTGCAGTAGGGGAAATGACTCCTCTCCGTGAGCAGCGGGAGAAGCCGCAGATGATGGACTGACCAAAACCCCCATTCCTTGTCTCCCTGGGCCATTGGGGTAGGAGATAGATCTGGGAGGAGGGAGTAGGAGGGGCAGGGAAGGTGTTTCTAAGGGCTTATTTTACTTCTCATTATCCTGCTCTGATTCTGTTAGTGTCATAAATTCATTTTCATATCTTTAAGTTGAGCCTGTTTTGCCTGTGATAGCATTTGGTGAGTGATCTCTCCTGGTCCTTATCTCAGCTCATGATCCCTTTTGTTAAATTTTTTTCCCTGTCCAGTTGCAGGGGGAGTGAGCGAGCAGCTTTCATTGGGTGCCTGGCATCCGGCCAGGGTCAACCCACGACAGATATAAAGAAACAAAAGGTATTATGCACTCAGCCCCTTCACTGAGTGTTTTCAGGTAAGATAAGATTCATCGCCAGGACTTGAATTCATCTCTTCCCTAAGGAAATTGCTCAAATTCAAAGAGAGAGGTCTGGAAAAATCTTTATATCCTCCAACTTTTCTTCTGCAATCCCAAGTACGAAAGTCATAATCATAACATGGTTTAACATACTCAAACATGAGGTATCTGGTGCCATTTCGCTCAGAACATGGCAACAATTAAATATAACTGCTCCTAACTCATGACATATTTTCTCATCACAGATATCTGTGGAGGATGTTTGTTTTTCCAAGATGTGAAGCATTCAAAAAGTACAGCGTTTGTTATTTCTGTCACCCAATTCTTGACTGCTTCATAAAAGCTAATATCCATTAGCATCTCTACAGCAAGCTGTTTCAGTCTCAAGTTTTGCTACGTTAGACGACTGCAATGCTAGGTGGGAGATAGGATCCAATTCTCAAAATGTAAAGACTCAAAAACATACATATGCTTGAGTTGTAGAGCCTCATAGTTAGTTTTTGCTATGCAGAAAGACAAAGACTAAATCTTGACTTTACATCCTCCATGCTAATTGCTGTTATCTGAAACTGAAGCATTTGAGTGAGTGAAGAAAGAAATCTGTAATACTGAAGAGTTTTATCCATGCAAAGCCAAGCTGAGCTAGACTCATAAACCACATTAGAGGCAGCCAAATCATGAGAATATACACAGGATAAAGGAAACATGAGATTTTACCAGATAACAGTGACTTCCATGATATTCTTTCTTCTGCCTCTTTTCCAATCTCCCTTATCTCAGATAACCCAAATCACCATTACAAAGTGTTGTAAAATGCTGAAGCAAACGAATAAAAGGAAAACGCCACCACTAAGCAAGTTAAATGTGAAGACATCAATATATGACTGAAATTCTCTGCAAATTCTGAGATTACTATTTTGCAGCCACCATCGGTATTAGAAGATTTTTTTCAGAATGAAAAAAGCATCAAAGCAGTTTTCAAAATTCTTACCTGTTCATAAACACTACAATTATGTACTGCTGATTTACTCATCACATTAACTGCAATTAATGCTAATATCAATAATTGATCCTAAAGCAGCAATGCATGCAATACCAAGATAACATACATATTTAACATCATTTCTGGTCAAAGTGATGACATCACACTCTCCTTTTGCAACATTATCCTCTGTGCTAATTCATTCAAAGTAGATGTTGTATGGCCAGGACGGTTTGCTTAAAAGAACATTTTAATGCAGAGACCTGTTGTCAGGAATTTCCTGCTCAACAGTCTACAAGACCACTTAACTGCTGAATCTGAGCAGTTCCAATTGCCATTCCTAGCAGGAGTCATTACTGATATGCATCTGAAGCCTACCTTACTTAACTCAGCTACTGTAAACATGAGACTGGGGGGATTTTATAAACAGTCTATGTTATCATAAACAGTGCCAGTGCTATCAACTCAACCAGAGAAATGTAGGTCAAAGCAGAGTACTACTGAAAAGTGCACAAAATAAATTTCTGTGATGCTGGAGTTGCTGTCCTTTCTTTTATGAGATTGAGTCCCAAGTTGATTAATGGAATGCTGCATCATTTTACATTACCCAAGGGTAGAAATGATTTGCACTAAAATGCCTGGAACTGCTTCCTCGATTGATTAAAGACAAATGAAGTTTGAGAGAACTGCCAAGCCAGGAGAACACTTTTTGGTGATCATAGACTCTAATAACATTTTGTTTGATTAGAAAGAAAAATTATTCCCTCTTCTGCTACTAATACTTGTCCTCATTTTCATTCAGAATACAAAATTATAAAAATACCAGCCTGAAACTAAACTAAAAGTTTGGCAAATGTAAAGAATTTAAAGCCTATTTGTCCTCAGACCCACTACAAAACATTAAAAACACCTTCATGCAGGTACTTACAGACAATTGATGCAATCTAAGCCAGCAGAACCCTGATTTACAACTCACTCACAGAAATACCATCCAAAATACTCTGTGCTTAACACTATACCAAACACGTGAATGTTTATTCTATCTAAATGTACAGCCTTTCTGAAACTGGGTTACTTAAAGGTTCTAAGCAGGCTTTTCAAATCTCAAGTTTGCGTCTTTGGGGAACTACAAGTCTAGTCTGTATTAATGGCAAACATGAAGGTACATGTTGCATGACTTTGTAACAAACATCTTATTTCAGAAGCTGTCCCCCTCTAATTGCTCACCTGCTCCCACACTCTGAAAGCACACTTTGCTAGTGTGATTGTACTCATTAGTATTCTATTATATAATATACTAGTATATAGTAAATCTTATCTGTAGTGTATAATAATAATAGTAATAATACTCATAGTAGTAGTAAAAATAATAATAACAATAAACAATCATTAAAGCTCACAGTTAAAATAAAAGAAAAAAAGTCCAGATGGCAGAAGGGAAAACAGTGATCAGGCTACTGTACACTTTGCCTGCTGAGACACAGAAAATTCACCAGTCCTGGACTGGTACACAAACTGGTTAAGAGCTCCTTTCTGAACTTAAAGAAACTCAATTTTACACAGATTCACCACTTACCATGGAACAAAACTGCTAGATCATACTAGCTAACCTGGTTTCATGTTAGCACTGAAGAATTTTCTCAAGAACCAAAGTGCATAAAATATGAGAGTAAAATAAATACAAATTCAAATTTTAATTAATTTACAGTAAAATTGCTTTTTTCTTTATCTAAGTGATCAACTACATGAAACACAAACTCACATTCCACTTTTATGCACTGAATGTGGCTAGCTGTAATAATATAACAGTGAAAAAGCAACGGGCAATATTTATGAGGCATATAGACATTTCAAATGGTATTTTATAGCATGGAGCAGATTTCTTTACTAGTGACATTATTTAGATTACAGTCTCCTATCTAAAAAAGGATGTTCCATGCCTGTCATACAGGTATGTGTCTATTTTCATATTAGTCCACAATCCATTAAAATCAAATTTTCAAAAGACAGAGTCACAGGTGACATCTTGCTATCAACTGAAGGAACATCAATTGAAAAGACAGGTTCATTCTTTTGTGTGACCAAGGTAATGGAAGGATTACCACAGGATTATCTCCAGGATAACTGACAGCCTACATGCAGTTACAAAAAAGACTTTAAAGTTATCCATATTTTCAACATTCCTACAAGTTTATTTTTATTTTCTTAAATAGGAAAGTAAAGGAAAAAACCCCACAAAATTAAAATTGAAGCAAGTAACTCATCACCTTCTGCAGATCCAAGAACTATAAAAAATCATAGGACCACAGTGGCAACACTAATGAGCTGCACCCCTTTAGTGACAGATCTTCTACCACAATACAGTGGTCCCCTATGTCCTAGTGCTATGCTCTGAACAAAACAATAAAGTCCATCAAGCACTGATGAAAACTGGAGCAGGGTAAAGGAGAGAGATGTCACTGGCACATAATCAGGCACCCTCACTGACAAATGCTACACAGTAGCCAAAGGAAGTATTAAAGGATCTTTTGCAAAATCTCAATCAAAGTGTTTCTGTATAGTAGAAAAAAAAATTACTAAATCCCTGCCACTTCCATCAGGCATCTCTTTTAATTGCTTCCTGATTTAGACTACTTTTGATTGAGGTGCAAACGCTGACTTATGTGCTTCATTCCATTTCCAATGCGCTTCACAAAACCAAGACAAATTTAGAATATCCTTTCAAGCTGAAAGTGCTGCAGAAACACCACACCATTTGCAGTCTATATCCTCCATTATTTACTAGCCAAATTATAATCCACACCGTACCAAGAACCACACAATTTGTCATAAAGCGGCATTAGGTTTGCATCTTATTAATGCACTAAACAACTGCACTAATGAAGACTTACTATGATTATCTAAGATACTAATCCTGTTGTAAACCAGCTTTATAGAGATATTTATTATTTTCCTTTATGGAGTTGAGATAGCAGAATGGGTAAAATAAGTACCATAGAGAAAAAAGCTTTAAAAAAGTATGTTTGAAATCAACTGCTTTCAGGAGAACTTTGAGTCATAACTACAAGGAGAAATAAATTATTACAGCAATAAAGGAAGAGAGGAATAAGCAAATATATTGACCAGTTTTAATTCATTCCAATCAAAACCAACTCTGGTGTGCAGTTCAAAGATTTGCTCTAGTCTCAGGCACAGAGCCAAATACATACCAACTGCAAATAAAGGCAACAGTAGATTAACAATTTACCCCAAGTTAAATGACATTAAAAAGTATGACTGTAGTAACTGCCCATATGTTAGTTCCTTCCCCTGATCAAACACGAGGCTCCTTACTGTACCCTCAAGGGCAAATTATAATTATCTCGCATTTATCATAGGGTAGGATCATATACTTAGGCAACACTCATTGCATCAAAACTTTGTGGTATATTAACTTGCATAATACCCTCACCTGAGATGGAGCTGACAACTCTATGTCTAAAATATTAAAAATACAAAACTTAACATGTTAATTTCTATTACTCCTCTTTTTAAAAATTATTTTCACAAAAGTAACTAAAGCAAATCCATTTTATTTCACATATGAACCAACAAGTGGTAGAATGTGTTACAGTTACAAAGTATCTCCAAAGACATTTCTGAAGTGTTGACAAAGTGTTTTGACATCTTTGGTATCCACCCACACATGCATACCCCTCTTTCCTTTAGCTGAAAATGTTCACCAATTTCATTTAGAAAAATTTGTACTGAAAATTTTGTCATTTTTGAAACAGAGATCAGTGATCTCTAACATACATCTCAACTCAGTCAGTTCCGTTCCCTCCCTGAAGTTGACTGGCAGCCCTTGGAACTCACCATAAACACAGAACATGCTTATAAACACAAAAAAATTGAGCTCTCCCCAAGCTACACACTGGAAAGCAAGCAGATCATAGTTTGCAATAGCTAATTTTGGAATGAGGCACAATAGTGAAGAATTTGGCACAAGTGATTTACAAAGTAGCTATCTTTTCATGAACTTCGCAAGACACAGGTTCCTAGGCTCAGGTCAGATTTCTAAGAACCAGTACCCATTTAGCACAGCTTTATTCCTCTGGCACAGCTTTAAGTAGGAAGCTGCACAAGATGAGTTCTAGAGAACCTGAAGGATGAGGTGTTAGGTGAACACAAAGCAATTTATTAACATTCACCTCTGCTATTTCAAGAGTTTGAGGCAGATCTTGTGACATACTCCCTCAGCTGCAGTATAGTGAACAAAACATTCTGTTTGCTCTAATACAGCAGCCTTACCCCCTCAAAGTGTTCCTTCCACACACTGAACATTTATTTGTCACGTGGATTCTGAAATGCTTTCGGTTCTTCATAGGCTTCAGGAAGGAAGTATTAGGAAGTACTCAAAATGCACCTTTTTAATACTCAAAAGTGTAGACAGTACGATACAGCTCCATAATCAGTTTCTTAGTTGCAAAGGCAACTCAACTTCACAGGAGCCCTTTTCCACTCTGTCACCTTCCTGTGCTGTTACTTACAGCTGTTCTTGGTTTTACTCCTAACTGGGGGAACTGGAACTGGCCACAAAAAACGACCAGAGAAATTTCATTGTCTATGATGAACACAGAGCATGGAAATTCATGAAGCAAGCAAAGCAAAGACTATCCCTGATTGACCAACAATACTTGAAATAAAAACATCAGCTAATCCAACTTTTAGTCAATATTAATTTCCCTAAATGTACTATTTATGAAATATTATAATACTCTTTAAGAATGGTTACTACTTTGCAGGTAAAAGCAGAAGTCTTGTCCTTTCACAGTGTTTCTTAAATATGTACTTTTACACTTCCATAATGCATGTTTCTGAAAAAAAGGTTTACAAGACAAATTTCAGCTCTAAATGACAAGTCATAGCTCAGATTGACAAACTTCACAATGATGAGCAGTATTTCTTATTTTCTTGAAAACCAAAGGTGAGTGTAACGAAGATAGGAAGCCACAGGCTTCAAGCAGATCCATCCAGATTGGTGCAGACAAGGGCAGGCCTATAGCATGTTGCTATAGAAACTTACACTAAAACCATTTCCTTCTGTCACAAAAAAAAACCCAAACCAAAAACCAACCCACAATTTAAATACAACTCCTCTTCCAAAACTGTAACACTTTGCACTACTTAAAAGTTAGTGAACACTGTATGGAAATGCATTCAGAGTACCCCTGGTCTCTAAACTCTAATATGAAGTATAAATCCTGAATAAGTTACATTATGCAGCCAGTCTTCTCATGCTTATTTGCATGTTCTGCCATAATTTGAAAGTACTACCAATTGTCCTGCCCTAGTAACAGGCAAACAGAGAAATCAACATTTAAGGTAGACTAAACTGTAAAGAGAACATCCCTTTCTCACACTGCAGCGCGAGTCAGGTGAGAGAAGATTGCTACTACAAGTCACATTTAACAGCTTAGACTCTTCATACATGAGACATCGGAGATTAAATATTGATTTTACATTATAGCTATTCATTATCACGAGGAACACTCGGTCTTTTTAGCTAAACTGTAGCCAATAATTTGATTAGTCATAACCCACAATGAAGACCAAGTTACACAAAAAAAGCCTGCAGCAAGTTTTATAACATCTCTGCAACATCATGCTGCTTCCTTTAAATACTTACCCGCAGTTTATGCAAGCTTGGCACAGTGTATGTGGGATGTACTTCAGCTATATGTCCAATGGCCTGTCCAATATTAAAAATGTTAGCTGGAGACATTTCTTTCTATAGAAGTTTCTCTAATATTCCCTAAAATTAGGCTTTTTCTTTTTTACGTCTTTTCATAGGCATGAAGAAACCTGAGATACGATGCTTGGTTCAGCAGCATTTCCTCTAAGTTGAAACTGCATTTGCAAATACGTTTTGAAAAAGCCAAAACTCACATCTGGAATTGCCTATATTCAAACACTTGGCAGAAATAACTTGTTGAGAAGTTCCATCTGTGCTTTCCCTGTAGTATCTCCATGCCATTCAAATAACAAGAACAGGCATAGTGTGTTCCCATGACAGCCACAAGCATGCCCAAGCAAGATGCACAGAACTTGTTTCAGAGGCACCTAAGCATAAGCTGCTCTTTGGAAGTACCCCGGCACGTTTTTCTCATCAGGCAGAAAAAAAATTGGGACCAAATCTATAACTTAAAATAGCTGAAAGTTCTTTGCTTCTAATGCCAGATTCCTTCCAGTGCCCTGATTTCTCTCCTGTAAAGATAAACTAGATCCTACCCTATTGCCAGCTGCAATCACTTTCTCCATTTATAGGTGCAGCAGGGATCAATGCCGAGTCAGAACCAGTGCACCAGGACCCAGTGGCGTCAGAGCAGGGACTTTTGGGCAAACCACAGAAAGGACTCAAAATGCTGTTGCACTGCACCTAAGGTAAGACATTGTATCATTGCTGAGATACCTCTTTCCTTGCCTGACCCCAAACAGGGCATTATTCCATAGCAAGCAGCACTTTTGGATCAATATTTCCTGAAATTAGTGGCAAGTAACAGTTTCTAAGTGCATTTTAAAGTGCATCCTTACTGACTGCAGCAAAAACAACCATTAGCTAGCTGACTTTCATGCAGAATTCATCCAGTTCGAAGATTTTTGATAAGCAACTTATCCTGACCTGAGAACACCGCTGAGGGGTATCTGTTAAAATATTGAACACAGCTGTTGAGAGAGGGTTGCACAGTAACACTGTAAAGCATTCAGTACACAGATGCAGCTACTGACAACTCTTAATCCTGACAGGCTGCATGGGCTAGAAAACAGGTTTCCTCGCATCTTGGAACATTATGTAACAAAATTGGTGATAAGATATTAAAAAAAAAGATGTCTTGTTCTTAATCTTGTTAATGAACCCTTACTTCCAGGAAACAGCTGTAGTGCCCTACGTATGTTTTACGGTTATTTTATAAGTCAAAGCACTAGCAAAATAATGTATTTAGCTGCAGCTATGATTCTGACAAATCATTCCTTGCACTCAAAAACAATTTTAGAAATATGAGTGCTAAACTTATGACAGCTCAGCAGAACCTTGCACTAGAGTAGTGTGCAGCTGTTTTAACATGGGAATCACAAAGAGCAACTTTCTCAGAGAAGGAGTAAACTGCTCTAAGGCCTTTTATCACAGGGAGAGACCATATCTGTAAGGACAACCCATAAAGATGTGCTAGCCATTTCCTTTAGCACAGTGTGGTCTTACTTTCAAGACTTGTGGGCAGAAGCAGGGATCTGAAGTGGTATTTTACAGCCTCCTTCTCTGGATCCCTTGGGGAGTTAATGAGCAGGCACCAGAACCAGAACTACCTCCTCAAAAAAAACAAAAAAAGGAAAAAAAAAAGAAATTCAAAGTAATGGACAGGAATGCTCGTAGGGCTCCCCTTGCACTGTTCATCTGAGTGAAGGGCAGGAAGGCTGACCTTATGAAATCACTTCAAGCAACAGGATATTGATCACAAGTTCATCTGCTGGAACTCTGAAGCTTGAGGCAATGAGGCCAATCTCCTGTTCCTTCCTCACTAGGAAAAGAGCTATAAAATGGCTTTGCTTGGAGGTGAGAAGAAGAGGGAAGACATGGGCTTTTTTTCCTTGGTTTTTGTTTGGTTTATGGTGTTTGGTACAAGTCTGCCACAGGAAGGAGGAACAAGAACTGATATGTAGAATCAACAGATAGCTGCCCAAATGTGTGGTTTGGCATTTTGCCAGTTTGATATGACTCAGACTGACAATATTTTCATTAACAAGCTTTGGAAGGAGTTCAATAGTTTATCCACTACAAGACCCATGGCATATACAGTAAAAACACTGAAGTGTACTGTAGTTTGACAAGAAAGTGTCAAACTGGTTTCTGGGTTATGTCAGGTATGAGAATTAGTTTCTTCAGAAGCCTCTTCACAGGCCTACTCAAGCTAGAGTGGCATATGCTGCACAAAGAGCAGAAAGAAGAAAGCAGGCAAAAGCAATTCTCAATTTAAACCATTTCATAATCTTCTACACAAGGCTCTATATAATCCCTCAACCATTCTTTGGCTAAAAAGGATAATTGGAACAACCAGAGTAGAGAGGGTCCTCCAGTGAGCACAGAGATTTCATTTTTTTCAGCGAATAAAACACTTCTGGAAATTTGGTCATGAATCACTGCATCTGTCCTTACTACAACTGAAAATGTGACTGTATAAATAAAGGTAGTAAAGCTGATATTCACCAACCCAGCTATGAAAGACACATCTAGTAAGACATGGTGATGTTTCTGCCTGTGGGCGACAGTCAATTCTCAACACTTCCCTTGTGCTGTTCCAGCAAAACCACATAACTTCATTAAGTTGTTAATGTGTTATGATCACATATCCATGTGGCACCAGAAGGTCAGTAAATTTTCTTTGTAAATACATTTTCTCAGGTGACTTAACAGCAGCAGTTTAAACAAAAGAGAACTATGTTACCTGCAAAGAAGGATTGTTCATCCCTGCTCAATGTTAGTTTTTAAGGTTTACCACTAGAAATCCCCTATGCAAATGGCTGATCTAGCATTCACTATGGTGATGGAAACTTTTGTTAGCCAATGATTATAAAAAGACACCTTAAGCCACTCCAGCCATGGCCTCCTAAGGTGAAGTAACTGCTGACAGGTAAAGCATCTGCTGTGCTTGCAGCTAATCAGCACTGAGCCCTTTCTATGCCTGAGCCCTCCCGCCCTTCTAATTTTTCCCCCTTTGGAGTCATTCTGAATGTTAAATTCAGAATCAGAATAGCCATTTTTTTAGCCTGTCCTCAGGGCTAAAACATAACCGGTCAGAAACCAATACCACAGTAAGATGATCCATCAATTATTTTGTGTAAAATGATAATTTCACTTACTTAAAACACCCTCATTTCTCAACATTCCTGACCTAAAACAAAAGGACAAGCATGTTAGAAATATAGTGGTAACTGTAAAGAGTGTTTATAATTACAGTGGTAACTGTAAAAAGAAAACCAAAGAGGGACTTGATTTTGCCCACAGAAGGAGACAATAAACAATGGCACGTTTAGACAGTCTTGAAAACTGAATAAGCAGGCAGTAAAGGACAACAAAAGACAGAAAACTCTCTTACACATCTGTTTATGTAAAAAGGCCCAACCCACAAACACACAGTTGACCTCTTAGAAGCTCTCCTTTGTCATTTCTTTAAAGAAATTAAACATAACCAAAAAAAACCTGCACACAACCCCCCCAAAATTGCATGTTTCTATGCAGATATGACAAAGATGTTATACACAGCAAAACATTAGATATTTAACCCTCAACACAGTCCAATCTTCCCCACTGCTGACATTCTGTAGCTGCACGAGGTCTGAAAATCAAGATCACTAAATCCGTACATGAGAAAACAGATCGTTAGCATGTCCAGTCAACCTCCTCAAAAAGCCATCTATGATTCTTAGTGTCCCAGGAGCCCAGGGACAGTCTGCAGAGCTTCAGTGGCAGAGGGGATGTATGCAAGGTTGTGCTACCATGGCCAAGTCCTGAGCACACACGCCAAGAAACTGAAACCAATCGCCTTCCTCGTTACGTCCGATCTGCCTGGTTTGTCTGCTTCAGCTGATTCACAATAAACTCAGCCCATCCATTTGCAACTCCTTGTTATAATTTTAGCCTCAATGGTTCTGGATGACTACAAAAACATTGGCGTACATAAAAACATAACACTACTGCCAAAGAACAAAATGAACACGTAATCAAAATAGAAAGATAATGGGGGAACGAGCAACAAAGAACAGTAAATATTATTAATCTCATATCAGGCTGGAAGCCATAGCAAAAAAAAGAAACTAAACCAATATGAAGCAGTAAGGCATAAAAAAATCAACCACTCTAATCACTAAATATGTTGATATGTTTTTCTTATTGGTATCTTACTGGCTTTAGCCAACTAATTTTTTTTTCCACAAAATGTGCAAGAGCAACCTGTCTGATAACACTAGGAGATAAAGTTCTGAGAAAGATTTAAATTAGAGAACCACTGCAAAAAATTCTCACTGCAGAGAAATTCAAAACAGCTTTGCAGCAGAAAATGCAGATTATCAGTATGGTTTTTCTCCACACATTATGTCATTTTGTTTACAGAATATGGAAAAATAAATTAACACATAAAAACAGCAGTATCACATAAAACATTGGCGTGTTAGCTCTAAAACACTTGTCATTTTATTACTTTAAAAACATCTATTAGAAGTAAAGACAAGCTTCACTTCTTGTAGTATGTTACTTAACTGTTCAGCTGCCACTAGCAAAGCAAAACTGAAGGCATCAACTACTCACAATTTTCTTAGCTTTCATTTTTCTTCTGATACAGTGGAAATTTATCATAAATTCCCCGAAGTATTTATTGATCTTTAGAAATAATTGCTACCAATGGGAATAACAGAGAAAGATCTGTTAAAGAGCTGCTTAAATCTTGGTGGGGAAAAGCACCCAAAAATAAAACTATCTGAAATAAAACTTTTTGAAGAATTATAAATAAACCCTATTTTAAGAAAGTATCACATGCAGAAGCTTCAATAGTTCTATTTAAAGTCGAACGCTGCCACCTCAAATTAATTACAGGAAGAAAAAAAAACCACCACAAAACCATGCCTTCAGATATAGCTTGGTTTTGAATTTATGAAAAGAAGTCTAAACATCTAACATATAAACTACATATATGCCAGGTTTTTTATCTTAGAAAAGATTACAAAGCTTTACAATGTTTCACTTCTAAAGTGAAACTATACCGTAAACTTTGCCAGTTGATAACCTTCTAAATACGAACACAATAGAGCCAAGAACATCAAAGTAGATCTAATCTCTTTTCTTACAGGCTGAAAAATCTAATCTACAGCAAGACCATATAAGTTTCTTACGTATTTTCAATCACATAGTAAGACAAAAAGATGTGTTGCTATATCCTCCCCTTAACTCTGCATTTTGGGAAAAATAAAACCCAACAAAAACCAACCAACCAAAACCAACAACAGTAGTCCAATCTAAAAAAGAAAAAGTCATAACTTTTAAGACAGAAGCAATCCTTGAACTTCACTGACAGTTTTTAAAGTCATTAAAACCACTTAAACTCATATCTTAAATATCAGACAAATTTCAGAACTTTTACTTTGTCAGTACAGCTCATTACTTGCAGCACTTTAACATATTTTAATACTTGCAAAAGGCATGAACTTTGCAAGAAAAAAGTACATACTCATATATAAGCTGAGTTGCGTCCATCTGTTTCTCCTACCTTTCCAGTGTTTTAGCTCTCTTCTCACATCACTTTTCTAGTTGTGATCATTCAATTAACTCTCTCTCTCTGAAAAACTTCAGTAGCAAAATGGTAAAATACCAACACCAGCAAAAATTTTATCTCTCCAGGCTTTCCAGTAAATTTTCTGTGCACGTGCCTTACATCCTTCCCCCTCCTCCTCCCACTATAGGATCTATTCTATAGAATTGGCAAGATGCCCCAGCACTTCCTCACTGTGGTGTTCCTGCTCCAGTAGGATACAACCAGTCACATTACAAAGAGCCAGAGGAAGTTCACACACTCACCCTCCCCATAAGCTATTTCCTTCATCTCTTGGCTTTGCTGTGAAAAATTACCAAAATAATCAATACAACCCATGGCACAACAAAGAGTCAAAACAAAGAATGTGTGTGCCATCCTCATCGAGTCTTTTCTCCCTTTTCTCCCTGCAGGAAGCTTGCACTATCAACTCAAGCAAGAACTTGCACAGCATGCCAAAGTTGAGTTAAGGCCTATGCTGCAAGCCGCCTTTCTTGCTCCTAACATTCCAGGTGAGATGGGGTTCCTCTCAGTTTCAACTGCACTTAGTATATATGCCTAGTCTTCTGTTTATTTCAGTCATCTTTCTGCTCTGTTGACTTCAGTTGGACATTAAATGAAAAAGAAGCAGATGATGCCTGAGATGCAAGTAGCACAGTAAGAGAATGTGCATTTGCCAACCATAGACAGAGACTTCAGAGTACTCTAGGTAATAAATAATGATGTGTTCAAAGAAGGTAATAAAAAAATCAGGCACAATAATTCAAGGAAATATTGTTGAAACTAAAAGAAAAATATTGCATCTACCAATTCAGGTCTTTGTCAGTAGTTCTCATCACATACTGAAGTTCCTGGGCTGAGAAAGTTACCTTGCCAACAAGCTCCATTTTTTCTCTTCTGGATTGTTTCTGCTTGAAATCATTTTGTTCACAAACTACTGAAAGCAAACTTAACTTCTCAATACAGTGGATAACATATCCCATTGACTGTCTTGGGGGAAAGAGATGGAACTTCTTCACTTTCAGATGTTTGCATGTAGGAAAAGTTTCTGAATTAAAAAAAGGAACTGACTACAGCAAGAAAAAATTCTCTTAACATAAATTTCTGCTTTTCATAAAGTAAAACACTACTTAGCCTCTACCCAGGAGCTATACACAGGTGATTTAGAGACCACTGCTGTGTTTTAGGCTAGGATAGACTAAATGCAAAAATTAATTACTACTCAATAATTGAATTCATATGGAGAAGTTTGAATGTTTCTTGCCTCTGTGACAGGAATGATTATTAATGCATAGAATATCACAAAAAAAGCTGTGTTCTCCATTTGCTTCCAAAACCAGTTTGCAATAATCCAAATAGACCAATATTTTTAATCATGTTTTTATTCTTACCTCAGCCTTTCTTCTTCTTTCTTACGAAGGCTGAAATCTCGCTGAACCACCTGGAGCACGTGCTCTGCTTCTTCATCAGTCAAGCCAGAAAGATCCAGTTTTCTTCCCATTGTCCACTGCGTCTTGGATAACTACAAGGAATATCTGAAATCAGAAACAGAAAATAAAATAGCAAAATTAATTGAAAGCATTCATATTTTTCACAAGTGTGTTGAGATCACATGCATATTTGCCCAATAAAAAGAAAGTTACTGCCATAAACATCAGAAAAGAAAACAGTTGAATCTTTTTGGCTAGAAAAGACCTTTTACATCGAGTGCAACCTTTAACCGAGCACTGCCAAGTACACCACTAACCAATCTCCCTAACTGCCACATCTGCACATCTTTTAAATACTTCCAGAAAAGGCAACTCAACCACTTCCCCAGACAGCGTGTTCCAGTGCTTGACAACCCTTTCAGTAAAGAAATATGTTTAACTAACTTGGGTCAAATCAGATTTAGACATTTCTTAAGATTTTATGCCATCATTTTGCAAAACTGTTTGCAATGTGACCCCTGTGCCTATGCATGAACAGAAAACATACGCTGCTATAACACTCAAAAATATTTTATACTACCAACTAAGAAATCAGGAATTATTTTAAAGCCCCATTTAAAAAAGTAAGCCTATAAATTTAAAATGCATTTTGTAGAGTGACTGGAAAGATTTAGATGTCACTATCACCACTATATCATTATTTCCCATATTTTCCCATTTGGAGGAGAAAAAGTAGTTAATGTTATGTGTGAACTGAAGGTACTATAAAGTTTGAACGAGAGCTTGGTCCATTTAATTTCACTAATGAAATTTGTTCTAATGTCTTTTCTAATTACTTTTATTAATTTAATTGAATTTGAGTAAATTCAGCTCTCAGTATTAACTTTTGCAATTTGATTTATGTCGTTATCTGGGCAATCATAGAGGTGTTCATTTCCACACTGTGTTATGGTTTCAGAAGCATGAGACAGTTGTTGCATCTCTGAGCTCCCAGCAATGCACATAACAATCGTGAGCACACTAAAGATTCTACACTATGTAGAAGAGCAATTATTACTACCTCTTTATCCATGATGAGTATCAAGTGAATGAGGCTATGTAAAGCAACTCAGCTGGTTCTGACTCAAAAAAACCCCACCTCTAAGCAACACTGCTATGGCTACAATTAAGTGCTCCAAGTACTATAGCAAGTAGAAGCATGGCGGGGGAAAAAAGCAGCTTTATTTTCTAAACATAACGATTCACTTGCTACTCAGATAATGATGTGGTTAGTTGGGTTTTGTTTGGGTTTTTTGTTAGTTTGGTGGGGTTTTTTTTAATATAATATTTACTTTAATACAATCATCTTATTGCCCTTCTTCAAACAAGAACTCACCCACATGACAGCATTGCTTCTTTTTTCTCCTTTGGTGAGGCTATCCATAAAGTTAATTCTAAACTCTTTGTTCAAGAAAACAACACTTCAACAAAACCAAGCAGATGGTATACAACCTTAGGTGAAATCAAGATGACAAGATCCCTCCAAGAAGACATGCTCACCATACAGCTCAAAAAAAAGGTCACAATGTTCTGGCTTGACTCTGGATCTACTAAGGAAGCTGACAATGAGTATTTAATAAAGGCTATAAATATGTACTTCTAAACAAAATTACCCTGACTTTTGTAGAAAAAAAAAGGTCACAGAAACAAATGACTGCATGAAGTCGTCACCAGTCTCGCCAAGAATATATGTTAGAATTTAAGGTTGGCTAAAACATAGTGAGGAACAACTGGCAAGATTCTCTTCCATGCCACACACATGCATAACAATATTCTCAAAATTTTCACCAGAATATTATGATTTTCTTCTGTCCTTTCATCAGTCCTTGTACCAAAGCGTCATTGAGCATTGGCAAACAAGGAAAAGGTGAGGAAGGGCTTGCTGAGGTTACATCTACATGTTGCAGCTCAAAGACAGAACATGAAGTGCCCTGGAACACATCCTTGCCTTCAGGCTTTAGGATACCTGCTCAGCTCTTCCCACATGCAAACCACTTGAGTGCACAGGCACCCCCGACTTTCTAAAAGCATGAAAGGGCTTCACTGCAGTAAAGCCATATCCGTGGGGAAGCAAGCAGGATTTTTCCAATTAACTTTTTTTCACACACATACACTTTAGGGAGACATACAGGATACATAGTAAAAGGAAATAAAACTATTTTAAAGCAATTATTGGAGCCAATAGAGACACCTGCATTGTAGGGCCACCGTTTTCTGAGACACAAGACAATGATCTCCTAGTATCTTGAGCATCAAGTTAACAACTGTAATTAACATTGTCATAATAAGTTCTCCCTTCAGGACTTCTTAAAAATGCTTTTGGAAATGGTGTAAAAATGAATACCCTTTTTTCACACATGCCAACTGGTCCATTGTAAATAAAATTATCCCTTTGATTCAGCTGTCACTGCTGATTGTGAGCATGTATTAGAAGGAGTAAGTTTACCTCTAAATTTGGTAGTAAGTGGGCAGTCCCACCCCCTCTGATTTTCTGGGGTTGGCAAAGACTTAATTTCAAGTATATATGCTTCAAAGCAACTTTAACTTCTGATTTTCATGTTGTTTATTTCTCTATAGTACTGTCTGCATTCCAGTATTATATTAACCTCTAAGGAACTTGTGTATTTTCTCCCAGGAAATAATTTTTCATCACATTACTAAATCACCTTTGACCTGGGAGTATTGCAGCAGTTTATAAATATTTATAAACAATTCTCAAATATCCGTTTTGTGGTAGATCCAGATTATGCATTTTGGAAATACACAAGGGCAATTCCTCTAGAGGAAATATAACAAGTTACACTTAAAAAAAAAAGACAACAAAATAGCTTCTCAGCCTAAAGTAACTTCTGGTTTCAAATAAAATAACTTACACAAGGCTGTTCAGATATTTGCCTTCATGAGTAATTCTTTGTGAAGTCTAAAACTGAACACAAAAGCTCTCACAGACTTTACAAGGAATAATATCATTCCCTAGAAAACTTTTGTTCAACAAATTAAAACTGTAACAGGAAATCCCAGGTTTACAAGGCGTGATCAAGTATTATTTGAGTAATACTCTAATCTTAATACTTTTTACAGTCTATTTTAAAATCTAATTAAAACTTTCACATTGAAAAAATTTCTTGAATTTAACCTTAAAAAAATCCCCAAAACTTCAACTAAATGAAAACCAAGCAAATGAAATGTTTTTCAAGAACTGCAAGCACTGCTTCTGTATTTTAACATGGGCAAGGGCATCAACACAAGAAACAAGGGCAAGTAGTGCATTTCCTAGTTACTCATATGACAGCTAAGCTGTTTGGACTGGGAGTCTCAGCAGATGATTAGCATTACTGGGAGGGTGGAGATAAAGCCCATGAAACTTTTTTTTTTTAAGTGCCAACTAATATTTAAAACAGATTCTCTGTTTGACAAAGAACCACATTATAAAGTCAATTATGCAAGGGGGTCACACTGAGTATTGTACAACACAGACTTCTTAGTTTTACACTGTACCAAAGCAATCAGCACTAGTGAGGCTGCATCTGGAGCCCTGTACCCAGTTTGGGCTTCTCCAGTACAAGAAAGGTACTTAAGGCCACAATGCTGGTTAAGGGTGTACACAGTGTGTATCTGGAAGACAGCTCTCCAAAGAAGAATATCCTAAAATCCTTTCCATTTCTGAGCCCATTTTAAATAAAGATTCCACCTGCTTCCACAACACAAGTTTTGCTTTAAAATACTGCTCATGTGCATTGATGAAATCTGATACCTGAGGAGCCAAGACCACAAACTCCTTCAATTCAAATATTTCATATAGAACACCTTTCCCCCACATGGTCTCAGCTTTAGAGTTACCAAAAGTTTCACCAGAGCTTTTCTACTCTGTTCTGCAACTCTACCATTGCTATGTTTTCTAGATAGAAAAATAGTAATTATATCTTTGATTCTGTCACCAACAAACTCATCTTTACTTCCTTCAGTAGTCTGTCAGGACTTAAGTAACACTGCTCAATCTTCCTTGTCATTATTTCCAGATTTCTTTTAGTACCATAAGAAATTCCTTGTATAATTTACTGATGGACATTTTTCCCTGTCAAGTCATACAAGATAATCACCCTTCTAAGCCAAAAGGGAAGACAAGCACTTTGTCCACAACAGAGCTCCTTCACCACACCTCAGATTTTAAAGTCTTGTTTACTGAACTGTCCAAAAGAAAGGGCCACATTGCACACACAAGGTCATTATGCTATTTTTTTTAAATGCAAATGTCACAATATTTAACATATAAACTACATAATGTCACACATTTTATTTCGTGACAAAAATAAGGTCTGAATGTTTAAACTGTTTTGAGCTATGTCAACACACTTGAACAAAACAGACTTTAGCCAAAAATTAACATTTAAAGAACATCACTGACCAAAGTAATTTCTATTACAGCTAGCACAGCATTATGTCTAAAATGAGGCATAATTAACATTGGCCACTAATTTCTTGATCTTTTTTAAACGCCAAGAATGTTTAGAAGCTGCAAGAAAAAACACAGAGTATTCTTCCCTTTACACTAGAAATTAACAAATGTCTCAAAATGACAAGAGGGAAAATAAACTCATCAGAAACATAAAGTCACCTCTGGTCGAAAAATTAAATCCAGCCCAAACTGACTTCAACATGGGACTTGTATCTGGTGTGTCACATTTCAAATGAGATGCAAGATAAAGATCTCAAAGAGGATGTTATTCTTTGTACCCACAGTGATTTTAACCAAGTTTTACCACACATATTTCCTGTCTATAACCAAGTAAAAAAAAAATTATCTTCCTTTCAGCCTTGTACTAATTTTGTGTGGTATTTGCAAGCAGCAAAGAAAAAACTTGCAAGTTCCTGAGCAAAGTTACATTCATTTCACTGCAGAGTGTAAGGGGTAAAGGGGCAGGTTTTAGAAGAAAACATGAACTTCATTCAGTTCCTTCTGGGATAATTGTTCCTTATTAATGCAAGTTATTACAATAATTGTATGCACATTTGTCTAAAAGAGTGCTGGAACATACTATAATGGGTGAAATTGCAAGCCTTAAATGTCAAAGGTTAGCATCTCATGGTTTTAAATTTTAATCTATTTAGGAAATAAACAGGAGTTTCACACTCTTCTTGCTTCTATATTTTACATTATTTTAAGTTCTGAATATGAAATAGGAGAATGTCCTGGTGATGGCTGGGATAGAGCTCATTTTCTTAGCAGCTGGTGCAGTGCTGTGGGGTTAAACTATGACACACAAGTAAATAAACTTACTGAAGTCATATTTCATTCAAGAAAGAACAGCATCTCTCATCTAAGGATGGCACTTTCTCAAAGGCAGAACAGCATATAAAACTGTTTCTTAAAAAATAGAAGCGATTTTATTTAAATAGAAAAAAAATTAGAAAAGACTAAAGATTACACTGCAGGACTTAATTTCTGTCATCTACTTTTGATGGCTTAAAAAAAGTCATATTAAAAATATAATCTGAATAATAAACCATGACCATATTATACTTATGCATCAAGCCAACAACTGATACATAAGAATAAATCCCATTGGGAATTCAAAATATGATACAAAAGCCAAGTTGATTGACCAGAATATTCTTCTCGCTGGTAAAACCAAACTAGAGGAAAGGCTTGTCCAGAATTTGTCCCTACAGCAGCTAAAGATCATAGGTTATCTGGTACACATCACATATAGGTTATCTGATAGCACATATTTCACCGCAATTGGATTTCTAGTTAGTGTATATTCTCCTTTTACTTCAGTCTCATCTTCTATTGTTTATGCTGAATTTAGGCAAATCATGTTCAGCTCTATTTTCTCTATTCAGTAGCAACTGTCTTATGGAAGAATGCGTAGTCAAGATGATGAGTCTGACATATTCTGACTGTGTGAGACTGACTATCACTCTTCCAGAAATGAAGAAGACAGCTTGGAAAAAAAGACAAAATTGGAGCAGTAATATGCTGACACACAATTGTATCTTGGATGATTTGCCTATTTTCCATGTGCCTTCAACCTAAAGCATGAAATGCAGCTCATTACTGTAATGGACTGTCAACCAACCCCAAGGTGAGCCATCACAGGCCAGCAAGAAAGTCACCATGTGCACTTAGGGAATGCAACTGATCCAACACTATCAGAAATTTGCACATCTGTAAGGACGAGACTGCAAGGGCTTCCCTTTGAAAGCCCAGCCTGCAAAGTGGGGCTCAGAGCTTACTGCTGTGTACCCAGACTCCCCGCACAGAGAAAACAGCAGCCACTGAACTGAGTTATGTCCCTTCTTCAACCTTTGCACCAAAACACAAAACACACCTCACAAATCAGGCGTCACACTGTACTTTCTAAGCTTGAACATGAAGAGAATGCTAAAAAAGAAAGCTCATTTGTACTCCTACCTCTCTCCTCAGCATTAGCTCAAGAGTGAGGACTGCAAAAATGCATTCACCCATCTCTGTTGCATTACACATGCCACAGCCTTCTCCTGAGACACCTGTAGTCCCAGCACTTCACAATCAGTGGCCTTCAAATGAGCCACACGGATTGAAGGGAGATAAAAGAAACAGTGAATACTTCATTGTTCCTTCAAAGAATTGCTGGGTTTCTATCTCATTTTAAAAGGCAGGCAGAAAAGTAAGCACTCACTTTACCAGTGTAAATACATGTAAATACCAGTCTAATACAGGCACCCAGAAAAACTCAGGTTCTGAGTCCATGTTAAGTCTGGAAGGCTCAAGTATCTCCCTCCTTGCAGAAGAATATATAAGAGAACACAACTGAGGATGCTGTTTAACTTATTAATCAATGACTTGGATGAAGGGGTAGATGCCTCCGCAGCAGGTTCATTGAAGACACAAAGCTGGGAGGAGTGGCCAATACCCCAGAGTGCTGTGCTGCCCTTCAGAGGGACCTCAACAGGTTGGAGAGAAGGGAAGAGTGGAACTGTCTGAAGTCCAACAAAGGCAAATGCAGAGTTCTGCACCCAGGAAGGAACAGCCCCAGGCACCAGTACAGTGTGGAGGACGACCTGCAGGAAAGCAGCTCTGCAGAGAAGGACCAGGGGGTCCTGGTAGACAGCAACTTGTCCATGAGCCAGCAGTGCGTCCTTGTGGCCAAGGCCAATGGCATCCTGAAGTGCATTAGGAAAAGCATAGCCAGCAGGTCAAAGGAGGTGATCCTACCCTAGTAAGGCCACATCTGGAGTACCGTGTGCAGTTCTGGGCTCCTCAGTCCAAGAGAGATGTGGAGCTACGGACGTGGGTCCAGTGTAGGGCTACAAAGATGATTAGAAAACTGGAGCATTTCTCTTATGCTGAAAGGCTGAGGGAGTTGGGCCTGTTCATCCTCAAGAAGAGATGACTGAGAGGAGTCCTCATCAGTGTGTATAGGTATCTGAAGGGAGGGTGCCAAGAGGGTGTTTCCAGCTATTCTTGGCAGTACCAAGCAGTAGGACATGAGGCAATGAGCAGAAACTGATGCACAGGAAGATCCACCTGAATATGAGGAAGAATGTCTTCAATGTGCAGGTAACCACGATCTAGAACAGCTTGCCCAGAAAGGCTGCAGAGTCTCCCTCACTGGAGTTAGTCAAGAACTGCCTGGACGCAATTCTGTGCCATGTGCTCTAGGATGGCCCTGCTTGAGCAGGGAGGTTGGACCAGATGACCCACTGTGGTCCCTTCCAAACTGACCCATTCTGTGATATTACTGTGCAGATCCCTATTCCAGATGCCAACATTCTGTTTTCTTATATGACCCAAAGAAACTGAATGGTACAGAAGGTCCACTACCATACAAGCTCTGGAGCAGCATGTGACAAGTATGTGTTTCAAAGTTAAATGCCTTCTCCAGTACTACAGCAGTCACTATTTGTTAGAACAACTAGACAGGAGTATCCTACAGATAACATTCAACAAACTAATCAAGAAAATAGATCCACTAAGATAACTTTTTCAATTTCAAAATGCCAATGCGTCACTATTGAGTAAAGTGGTGACAAGGCTTCTCATCTGAGTTATTAACATCTTTAATCTGGAGAAAAAAAACACTGAGAGAAAAGGTGAAGCTTTTGTAAAAACTCAAACAGCTCTGGAAGCACTACAGATTTTGCATCTGCATTTAACTCTGCATTTCAATAATACAGGCAAAAGAGTTATGATAAATGAAGAAACTCATCATAACTTGAAAGCCACATTGTGATTAATCCAGGTAAACTACAAAAGTAAACAATTAAGTGTGTATTGCTTGACTGCTACCAAAACATCCATAATATAAATCCAGCCAATATGCAAACACACCACAGACATACTTAAAATATCCTACACAGTAAAGTGGATTTTTTTCCCCACAACATCTATTGCACTAACTTATATCATGCATCTTTCTTATGAAATATCACCCATGAACATATCCTTAAGATTGATCCAAGAACTAACCTTTGACTGAGAGAATCTTCCTGAATTAGAAGAAGGACAAAAGTTCTATTTTTAGAGGCAAGAAAATGCTTCCAACAGCAGTTGCCACAATGAAGCAGTATTCTCTAGTGCTGCCAGATGTGAAAACAAATTTAATACAGTAAATCACTGCTAATTCAAATCGCTGACAGGAAACCCCACTGCAAATTTCTGAATTTTACAGATTAGAAAGTAAATGAACAAAATAATAAAAGTTCATAAGACTGTGCCTTCCACATTCACTGTGACAAACAAAGTGCTTCTAACCCTGATTTATCCCTGAAGAAGCAAGAGCCATAAGAGATACAACAATAAAGAGACATCTGTAAAGCCACATGTCCCCATTTCACTGAGACTTAGTGATGAGCTGTAGTTGGCTGACACACATCTTATGGCCTATACACTGAAAAAAAGAGTTTCAGTAGCAGGTCATCTTTGATTTGTTTAGATAACCATTTGTCAGTGGTATAAAACAAGAGTAAAATAGAGCCAGAGCTGTAGAAAGCCTCTGAAAACCAAACTAGGAGCTGAGTTAATCTGTCAGGTGGGAGAGTTAATGGATTCATTTGTTGACACTGGAATCTATTCCACACTGTGCTTAGAGGAAGCTTTGCTTTGGACTCATTTTTTTTTATATTGACACTGCACAACATGGAGATAATTTGAGCCCAGACCAACAAACACAAACCTGAAGTTCTGGGTCGTAAGTGTATACAAACAAGGAATGTTTATATTCAAGTATAAGACATGGTCAGGCACTTTCTGGAGCTCAAAAGCCAGCCTCACTGTCATGTTTTTACTGCTGGTTCACTGATGCTTGGATCCAAACTGGAGCAGTCTCACAGCTCTTTTAGTTTAAACTACAGAACCAGTTCATCCTCTTACAGGTTTAGGGAATCATCCAGCCAGCACAGACACCGCTTTGAGTCCCACAGAACTTACTATTTGAACAACATAATCAAGTTAAGCCACCACCTTTAGCAACTAACTAGGGCTCCTCAATCATGTGTGGAACACAAGTCCAGAGTACTCCCACTGATTCCCCTCTTTTTGGCCTGTGATACTACCTTGGAGCAGGAATATGAGACCTCATCCTAAAACATTAGAAAAGAAGTGTGGGAGGTGGAATAATCAGGCTTATCCTCCCCTAGAGGTGAGTTGGTTTCCTCTCATTCGGGACTCAACCCATGGCTTTCGTGCTTGCAGAGATCAACACATGAACAAATTTTGTCACTGTCTTAAAAGATCAAGACCAGCTGAGATAGTGAAAAACAATATCACCTTTTTGAACCCTTCCCAAAGCTCTTTCAATTGTTTTTGAAACCTGATGTTGCTCCAATTCATGCATTATGATTTAACTTAAATCCAAGTCACGCTCTGTCAAACAAATATCAAAGCACTTATGACAGCTAGATGCAAGCATTGAGATAACTTCCAGAAAGGTACACCAAGCCCTCCTGGGGATGATCACTGAGGGGCAGAAGGATCAGTTCTCGTAAGGGGAAAAAAAAAAAGGAATCAGTTTCTTGCAAGATTAACAATGGTTAGAAAAAAAGGTACACTCTGCAATTTGAGGTATTTCAGGTCAGTGTTAGTTGCACCTCCATCAACAGCACTCTTCTTTTGCTGTTACCCTGAGACACAAAATCCTGTTCATACAGCTCAAAAGGGACAGAAGAAAACACCATTAAAACACCTTTCATACCAGAAGTAATGCCTAATAAGCAAAGAAGCTCGTGTATTAATTTCAGAAGAAATAAAATTCATCACAAGAGTGGAACAGAAAGTTTATTCCATGAGTTCTAAACATATTTTGCTTCCTTTCCTTTCAAGAAAGAAAACAACAGATTATGTACACTCTTCCTTCAAGAGCAGAAAGTTGGTTTACAACAGCAGAACCCCATATTATTCTGCATGGATATGGGTGGAGGGTGATGGGGAAGGGATGGTTTTCTTATTAAAAAACCCCAAAGATTTCAGGCTGTTGCCTGGCTTCAAGACTCATTAAAGTCAGTGGGAATGTCATGAACTTTAATAGCCTTTGAATGAGGCTCTATGCTTCAGGTTGCTATCACAAGAAGAGATTACATCCCATTTTCTACAGAAAATTACCTCAGCACTTTAAACAGACTTGATTCAGGAACTATGGCTGCCCCATTTATTCTTCTTCATCAATAAGCAGTACATGTTGCAAGGAGTCCAGAAAGAGCTTCTTGAAACTGCTGCACAGCAGAACTTGAGCTCGGGTGTTCAGCAAGAGGACAGGCTAAAGTTCCCTTCCTGTCTGCCAGTCAATGCCAGCAAAACTCAAGAAGACTACTCAACTGATTACCATGAGCCAACTGGAGACAACGTCATTTAAAGTGTCTCATCTTCAAGATTAACCTCCACAGTAGACGGTTCTACCTCAACAGGTGGTGTTTTATTTGGAGGTATACTTTGCCTTGAATAATGTAAATTTCATTTCCTGTGGTAATGTTTCATATCTTAAAACAACCAGCAAATAGTAGTAAACTCCAATTATCTGAATACCTAACACCAATATTAGTTTTTCCTTTCATGATCACCAATTGATCAAAAGGCAAATGAAGCATATAGGTGATAAAATGTTCCCTTTACCCAGCTCAGGGACCGTAAAACACAGTAAAAACTCATCAGCAAGATGAGGCATTTTCTTAGCATAACAGCCTTTAAAAAAAAAAGTTTTTAATATATACACACACACACACACACATATATATATATATATAGCTCTGCTGTTGAAATTTAATGCATATTGGCCTGGAAATTTATTGTGTTCCTATGCCCAGAATAGTATCCATAGGATCTAAAACTCTGTCATTATTGCAATAACACTGATATTAGCTCTGGACCAGTCAAGCCACTACAGTCTTAATACCCTCTTCATCTATGGTAAAACTGCAAGGTGGTTCCTTAAACTGCTTTCCACTACAGTGTGCTTTATTAGCTTATTTTCAGGATATAGAATGTCAAACATAATGTTCATTTACTGAAAATGAAGTTTAAAAAAAATACAGCTTGGCATTCTCCTACAAGACTGTTAAAAAAAAAAAAAAGGGTAACATGTTTTAACTGAAAGTAGCAAGCGCATCATAATAATGAGTCTACCATATGAATGACAAATCTTACCAGTATACCAGACACATATAGGAGGTCTTCCTCTTGGGTTTCTGTAAATTCAAAAAATTTTGGATACAGGCATCTTTGACCAATCTCACAAAGTGATACGCAAAACTAGACCATGGCTTGAAATCTTATCAAATTACACTGTATTTAGCCCTTCTGTAAAACTCCTTGGTTATATCATAGATAAAGGTGAAGTTATTTGGTAAATTGAGGAACAGTGTGACGTGCTTCACTTCACACCAAAATATAGCAGTCATCTTTCTTCCCTTAAGCCCAAAAACTTTCTTCTGAAAGTAAGCTGCTATAAATCTCTGAATAAAAGAAACTCGGAGTTGGTTTGCTCTGTCAGTGGTTCACAGGTAAGCCAGAAGACTTTATTATCTCTAAGAATCTATCTAAAAAATAACCCACTTGAATCCAAAAGGAAGGGGAATAAAGCATTCCACAGGAAGGCAGCATTAATCCACTCAAACAAATGAATGGGTTTCTCCAATGAGAAAAGCTGTCCCTATGGTTTTCATAGAACTATATTCAACTAGTTTCTTTCAACTTGTCCAGCTTTCCAAAGGCAAGTTAAGTGGTTTACACTGCCAAACCACAGTTTCCAGTCTTCTAACAATAGGGCATGTTAATGTTGGCAGCAATACAAAGGAGTCACATTTTCATACAGATGTACTGTTAATGAATAGCGCATTTGGTATATACAGCTTTTCTTAATCATCATCCATGCATAATTTGGAGATTTTATTTTTCTTTGTTTAAGTGCAAGCTCTTTCAAGTGTTCTGTTTACTGCAAGTATGAAGTGAGAAAGGTGAATTCCTACTGTGTTCATACACTCGGGTACACCCTAAGCAGTGCACTCAGATGTATTCATCAGGTTAGTGTGGAAGCAAGAAACTAACTTAGGAAAATAAATGAAAGTTTAGCTTAATTTTCTTGATCCAGACAGCACTGGTTCAGATGAAGACAAAAAAAGCATTAACCTGTCTGAAAGGACAACATTGTGTCATTTGAACAGGCAGCAGGTCCAAGAGGCAAACCCTGTCACAGAGTGCAGTGCTCTAAGTATCTCTCGCCCCAGTGGGTGCAACTAGGGTAGAATTGACTTGTGTGCGTTCTCACTACTGGCAATTAATGTATTACAGGTGCTGAAAATGATACTCGCCCGTTTCTTACAGCTACATGCATTGTACTAAGTTATCTGACAAACTCCACAGGAAGGCTACAGAAACGCCAAGCACATTTTTAGATGCTTGGGCTTAACGCATGAATAAATATGCTCTGATACAATCCAATACCTGAGTAATGATGGGTAAGGCAGTAGCCTGAGGGATTATGTGCAAGATACAGCATCTTCTGCTTTTTGCACAGTTTTGGTCACTTTGTAAAGATAGAATTAAGCCGCAAACACTACTGTTTGACATTTAGCTGCAGGGACTTAGTGGTCTCAATGCCATTCATGGAGAATAGCTATCACCATAAATAAGCAACTATAAAAACCTGTCCAGCTTGATGACAGGTCCGTCAAAACCAGAAAAATGTCTGGTAATGTGAGAACTAACTACCTAGTAATGAGACTAACCATCCCTGCATTCTGTGTCTCTAGCCTTCCAGAAAAGGCTTATGAGAGGAACGAGTAAAAGCCTTCATTGCTAAAACCTTTGCCGTGCCTATTCTAAGAAATCCCAGGCTCCATAGCAAGGCAGCTACCCACATTTTCAGAAACACAGGAAATAGTAAAATGGGAGGTGTAAGGCAAAAAACATAATTTGTCAAAATAGATTGCTAGATACAGTTAATACGCCTTTAAACACGCTTGAGGAAGGATGCACACACACTGTAAAGCATTTTGCAATCTAATTCGGTTATGCTTGCCTGAAACATAACACAAATCCCAGCACAACACAGGCTCCTACTTAATTAGATTCCCTAAGAAAAGTCAGTCTGAGCCATATGGTATTTTCCTCAGCAGTTACGATAAACTGACCTTGATACTAGAAAAACGCACGCTGTTTCTGTCTGAGGCATAAATTACAAGCGCAGCGTGGCGGGATGCTCCCGTGAAACGGGGACAGCGGCAGCGCCACGCTGAAACCCTCCCCGGGCTCCCGGGGAAGTTGATCAAGAGTAAAGCACTCCAATGATAATGATGATGATGATGCACTGCAGTGACAGCGCTCGAATAGCCACGCGGTCAGCAGAACACCACGAAGCTGCTCAGACATCTGTCCGGTAATTAAAGGAGAGCCTAATGCCGCGCTGCCGCGGAGGAGCGGCCCGCCTCACCCCGAACGCCGCGGAGGGCGGCGGCCCCTCGGGCCCCAGCGCGACCCGGTGCCCGGCCCCGCCCGACCCCTCACCAGCGGCGCGGGGGGACTCGGCCCGGCC